>QEPC01000895.1:301648-316091 GCA_003113815.1 Sphenodon punctatus
CCCCCCCAGATCCATTGAGCCCCATACAACAGGCACCTATCCTCCCCCGATTCATTGAGCCCCATACAACAGGCACCTATCCCCCCTCCCAGATCCATTGAGCCCCGTGCAACAGGCACCTATCCCCCCCCATCCATTGAGCCCCATGCAACAAGCATCCATCCCCCCAGATCCGTTGAGCCCTATAGAACAGGCACACCCCTTCCCCAGCTGCATAGAGCCCTATAGAACAAGACACCCCCATACATGGTCCATAGGGTCCTGCAGGATGGACACCTCCCTCACAGATTGATAGGCCTCACAGGACTGACCCCCACCATCCATAGGTCCCCACAAGATACTCCCACAGAGATCCATAGAAGCCCACAGAATGGACATTCCCTCCCCCACAGAACTGCATAGAACGCCCCCGCCCCAAGCTTCATAGTGCCTACTTACACAGAAGAGCAGAGTTCCCATCTCCTTCATTTTACAAGGTAGGGAACTCAGGCACCGAGAGCTGAGGGCGCAGTCCTAAAACTGCTGGTTTGGGAGCAGCCCTGGGGATTGTCAGGAGTAAGCAGCTCCAGGGTTTTAGCTAGTGACTTACCCAAGATCACCCAGAGAGTCTGTGTCAGAATTAGGGACGGCCGGAACCCAGGTCTTCCAAGACTCTCCCCACTGGACTATCCTTCCTCTGCACAATCCAGCTAGCTCTATAGAGCTGACCGGGCTAAGGGTGAGCTGTAGTGTCCCTGGGGCGAACAGGGTCTGTCACCCGGCCTCTTGGCTGCAGTCTCTCCCCACCGTGGGCCCTGTTCTCTCGGCCCCTCTTGTTATTCCGAGCAGTAGGCCCTGTGACGGTGGCCGCCCTTCTCCACGTGATTCATGCATGGTTTTTCGCCCCAACAGAAGTGCTGAAGCCTACTTTCCTGCCCCCCCCCCCCAGCTTCCCAACCCTGACGTGCAAAGCAGCTGTTCAGCAGCCGACTTTCCTCACCGTTTTGTGGGTGCTTTTGAGCTTCAGCAGCCGGAACACGGCTTGCGTCCTGATTTCCTGATTGTACACCTCCACCGCCGAGCGGGCCACATCCCGGGGGGCCAGCTGGACGTCCGAAAGTGGGGCAGCGGTCACGGAGGCCCCAAGAAACACCAGCACGGCCACCAGGAATGGAACCATGGCTGCTCTCCTCGCCGTACTGGCAAAATATGCAGGCGCAGCACTTTACCCTCAGCACATGCAAACAGCAAGGCTAAGGCAGCCAAGTCACTGAACCCGCTGGGTCAACTTGGCAAAACATCGCGCCGTCAGGACGTCGAAAGCCAACACCACAGCACAGTCAGCCAGAGGAACCAAGGCGGATTTAAGCCTCTGCTCGGACGGATTGCTGCTTCCTAAACAGGGATTTCTTGTGCTCCAGGCCCTGGTGAACTTGGGAGGAGTATTTGCACAGCTGGAAATTATTACAAGCTAAGCAAAAAATTAAAAGAATACACCCCCCCCCCCCCCCCCAAATGCTTGCATCGAAAGCTCGCAGGTTTCTCTATGTGGAGCAAAGCTTCTTGGCGTCTTTTTAAACATTTCCGACTGAGAAGGCTCCCCATGGATCCAAAGAAAACTAACTTGGAGTCACTGGAAAGACTGGCCTTTTGGAAACATTCTTGCCACATGAAAGGAATAACCTGGCGTCCCACGGATGAATAACAGCGCTGGAACACATCATTATTGCTCAAGTGCTTTCAGTGTTTACAGTGCTTTAAAATTCTTCTCTAGTTCACCCGCACAACGACCCTGTGAGGTAGGCTGCAATAGGGCAACTTGAGGTAACCACCCTAGACCCTGCAATTCGCTTCTGGGGGGGTCTCATAGAGGCCCCCATCCTCACCAGGGCCGAAGGCTGAGTCCGCATTCCCTCCCAGCGGGGTCCTCAAACAGGACCACCTCTAGGACCCCATGGAAATGGGGCAGAGCCATAGGGAAAGGAGAGCCATAGGGAGACCCTGCAGTTTTATTTCCACCCTGGGCCCCAGACTTTCTAAGGCCTTGGCTAACCCTAGTCAAATGGGTTTGTGTAAAGCCAGTTTGGAGGCTGGATTCAGAGTTGTTTGCAAAATTCCTTTTGGTTTGAACTTTCTCCATCACTTTGTTATTCTTATGTTCTTAACACTTTGTTCACACGGGCGTGTGGACACCCCTGCCAAGTTAGCCCCGGATAAAGCCTCCCTCTCGTTCCCAGACACTGACTGTCTTTGACTGCAGGAAAAGCTCTGCAACTAGCAACCTGCTCACTGTCCTTAGCAACCGGTTAGCTACAGAGAGCGACTGCAGGTGCTGCCTTGGGCAGGAGCACAGTTCAGGGTCATAGCTAGCTACCACGACTCCAGAGGGGGCACCCTTTGCAAGTGAGCCGAGCGCGGCTAGTAAAGTTTCAGTAGGGAAGGAGGGAGCGGGAACAGCGCACTCAGCCTCCATTTTGCACTCTGGTCACTTACAGTTTTCAGAGTGGGCAGGAGTGGAGTGCCATCCCCAAACCCCACCCTCACCCACTCTGAACATGTCCTTCCTGGTGGGAGTATGGGTACGCCCTCCTCAGAGACCCCACTCCTTTGCCCTTAGAGAGCCTATAATTGGGATAAAGAGCCCAGGCCTGCCATATTTATTTATTTTAAAAAATCTTACCCCGCCCATCCTGCTACAGGCAGCTCTGGGTGGCTTACAATGATGCAGTTGCAAGGTGTAGCCTGTGGAGCTGCACCAGGTCCCACCAGCCTAGGAGGGTCACGCCACACTTGGTTAATGCAGCACCCTTGCTGCCATAAGCATCAACTACAGAGGGGGTAGCCCCAGACCCCAGGCCATGGGGGTGGGGGGAGAGAGAGAGAGAATACAGGCCATGGGAGGAGAAAGCGCACAGGACGGGGAAAGGAGACGCAGCGGCACTAGCAAAATCGGCCATGGGGGCATATTTTTAAAAATCCACCCAGAGGAGGGTTGGGTGGATCAAAAAAGTGGTTGTGACTGGGGAAATCTGGACGCTATGGTAACCCCTAGCACTCCCCCCCCCCCCCCAATGCTGGGACCACTCCGAGTCCACATGCTGCTGACCCCGCTGTTCCTCCCTGGAAGTCATGAGCTCATGCCATCCAGGGGAGGTAAAAGTGGCAGCCCAGGCAGCGTGTGGAAGATACAGGACAAACACATCAAGGACAATGACAAACCCTTACAAAAAACAGGCCCGCCCTGTATAAAACAAGACCAATGACCTAACTACAGAGGGAAGGGGACCAGCTTTGAGCTGGAGCCTCTGGGGAAAGCTTGTGGGGTCTGTTTCCCCTCTAGAGTGCCAGCATTGGGCAGGGGGAAGCAGAGCATGCTTGGATGGCAGCCCAAATAGGCACTGAAGCGGAGGGCAGAGCTCTCAGGTGAGCCTTATAGCGGCCCCCCCCCCCCCAAAACTGCTGTCCTAGCAACTCCTGCAGCCTCTCTCCTTTCACCTGCCTGACTTCTCATCCTGACTCTGGCAACCGCCCCCTCCCCTCCCCAGGGACTCCACCCTCAACCATGGTGACCCCCCACAAGGGTGACAGCAAAGGCCACGCCATCCTCTGCACTAAGACCTATTCCAGCCTAGGTCCGTCGGCTTTCTCCTCTAGCCATAGATGGCATAAGGCCCGTCAACAAGCACCTCTCATTGCCAAGGAAAACAGAATTCGGGCCTGCCAAAAGGAAGCCCAGAGAGATCAAGTTGGGGGAAACCTTAGGGAATTTTCAATTCAGCTTCATCTGCTCAAAGTCTTGGCATCCAAGCTTATTCACACTGAGGGGTGGGATGTGGCAGCGGTCCTCCCCCCCCCAACTTTTCAGAGGTTTTGACAATTGAATAGTATCAAATCTGTGTTTCAGCGCTATTGCTCCATAGTGTACGGGGCAGAAAGCAAATCCCATGCTGGGAAACTACAAGGAAGAGTCCCTCATTTTCAGGAGCCTGGGTGCTCAGAGAACTGACAGTTGGGCAAGATAGACCATGGTGGCTCTAAGCCAAGATGGTGGTGGTGGGGATAGCACAACCTACGCCAAGTGTCCCCAAAGCTCAGGCTGTTGGGTGTGAACAATAGATGACTCACTCCTAATGGCCCTCGTTTCTTCTGAAGCACGGGATGGCCAGAACTACTTTACCTCAGTGGCAACCTAGCGTAGTCTACCCGCCCCCCACCAGCCTCTGCAGGGGGTTTCACCCACAGGTGCATGTACCCCCATGCCTGTGGCAGCGGTGGCAGCCAGGGGAAGTGGTGGCAGTCAAGGGGAAAGGTGCACGTACCAGAACTAGCGCATGGTACGTGGCAGCGGTGCTGGAACCATGAAGTGGCCCAGTAGTAGTAGTACTAAGGGGTATAGTGGCCTACAAGCAATGCCTAGTGCGTACAGCAGCACTGGAGAGGGGTTGGGGGGGGAAAAGGCCTGAAGTGGCTTCCGGGTCAGGCCTTGGAAACTTGGAACAAGGAAGAGCATGGACTACTCTTCCTCACTCCAACCCCGGCCGCCAACCACGTTTGAGGGGTGAACCGACCCTGCTCTGAAACATCCAGTACTGGCCACTGGTTGATACAGGACACCGCGCCAGATGGAATACTGGTTATGCCAACACAGCGGCTCGTGTGTCAGAACTATGGCCTACCATCCTGGCTGTCATTGCTTCCTGGGGCTCCGTCTATTGTCCCTTGCCTTTTTCTTTAGGGTGTAAACCCCTGCAGAGAGTGCCTGGTTACTGCCTTGGGCTAGGCCCACCTGGATGCAGGGCTAGAACTTCCTGGGACGGTCATCATCGGACACTTTGGGTGTAGAATCTGCAAGGAGATGTCCGTTTCCCAAAGCAAGAGAAATACCTCTTAACCACTGGGAGGAGAACGGCTGCCTGAGCAATTCAGTCAATTTGAGGCTACATTAACGGCAGCATCGCCTCCCAGTCAGTGGAGATGACAATTCCACCCTATTCACCATTTGCTCAGACCTTTCCCAGAGTTAGCTTTTTGGGAAGAAATGACACCGCTGTACATTCTCCCCAACAGCCTTTTTTCTTAGGGTCTTATTTTCTATCCCCTAGGGACAGACTTTTCAAGAACAGAATCCGTGAAAACAGACATGACGCTAACCGCCCTTTAACCACCCTTGGTGGTTATTTATGCATGTTGCAGGGCTGCATAGGGCACCAATACAGCTCTGCCACATGCATAAATAGCCACCAAGGGTGGTTAGCATCATGTCTGTTTTCACCCAATATCCTTTATTAGAAGAAGGCAGAAGGGTAGGGAGGAGCAAGGCTATAAAGAGCCAGGACAAGTAGTCTGGGCTAGGTGTAAAGGTGGAAGAGGAGGTAGTAGAAGGAGCAGAGAAGGGGTTAAACATGATGAGTGTGGCCAGTGAGGGAGATGACCTTGCCAATGGGAATGCAGGAAAAGCCAGTAAGAGGTAGAAACAGTCAAGGAGAGAGCCAAAAGAACAGTACCCGCCCTACTGCCCTTCTCGCCCCTCGTCTCTTTTCCAAAACATTCAACACACTAAAAACAACGATTTTTATTTCTCTGCCGGAACCAGCCCCTGGTGAAACTCTCCATGGCTTGGACACGATTCTTCAGTCATGATTCCAATGTTTTAACAAGTCTTAGCAGCACAGAAATGCCAAACAATTCATCCTCGAGCACGATTCACCGATTGGTATGATACAGGCAGAAAAGAGATCACACTTCCAGACAAACGGCACACACACTTACCACAAGATATGCCATTATACATCTACATCGTACACAGTTCCTGAATATATATATATATATATATATTATATATATATTATGTCTAGAGACATTCATATATACAACCAAACGTAAATAAAAACCTAGGCAGCATTGGGGCTTGCCATGGAATTGTTCCGATCTAATTTTGACTCAATGCACCATCTGACAATGTTCAACAGATGTTGAATTCAATGGGAACTGAAGAAATTGGCATTTAAAAGAGGAACTTCTAATCGTAGAAAATGCACAATGGATGTGAGACGCAATTCACAAACCTCTTCCTCCGTTGTAGCCCCACTGAAGTCCTGGGCATCAATGTGACTACAACGGAGGAAGAGGTTTGTGGACCGTAGGGTTGCTAGCCTGAAGATATTAGCGTTTTAATTAAGAGCCTTTCCTGCACCCAGCCCAGCTGCTCTCACCACCTACCTGGGTCAGTAGCAAAAGGGTGCGGCCTTGCAGACTGCTTCCATGGAAGCTGCGACATGTGCCTTCATGGAAAGACCAAGCCCGGTTTTCGAGGGAGCTCTCTTGACAACCAATCACATCCATGCAAGTGAAAACACTGAAGGGCGGATAAATACATTCAAATTTCAAATCCGATAGATCAGAACGCCGTCCTCTTGGCAAGGACAGCATTCCGACACATCTGACTTGAAATTAAATGTATCCTCATCCTCTTGTAGCTAGACGTTGCATACACTGGTCTAACAACTTGGATATTGCTTATCGCAGAGTGACGGCCTTCGTGCTTATACTGGCAGACACCCCAAAAGGCAAGGACCCATGTTCCCACTGGGGAAAAAGCCAGAGAACATGGGTCCCTGCCAATAGGGTCGCAAGCCTATTCTGATTTTAAACTCTGAAAACCTTTTGCCTTGAATCAAAAAAAGCAACAAGATTCCATCCTGGAACTGTGAAAATTCAAACGACCGATGGTCTCAAACTGTGGAAAATGGTCACGCACACACTGTGGAAGGTATCATTAATTCTCTTGGTAGGTTAGAATTAAAATACACATGAGCTTTATTGTCTTTGTCTTGTCTGTCAGAGTCACTCACATTTAGTAGGGGATGACAAAGATGCTCATAACGTTTAGGCAAAACACAGGGGGGGAAAAAAAAAGAAAAAGTCAACTGCTCTGCGCGTCTCTCGACAACTCCAGATGGAACAGTGTGGAAGGGCTGAATTTGGATTTTGGTCCATTCTCCAGGACTGTGCGATGCTAGGCACTGTAAGACATCTCTAGGATAAAGTTGCACACTGGGCAAACCCAAACCACACACTTGTTGCAGTTGCAAATAGGATTGAAGGATGCTCACTGCCTTCCCAGTTGAGGATAGTCTAAAAAGAGGTGAGAGTAGGGGAGTGGGGAGGGAAAGGGCTAGAAAGATGACCCCATTCTTCTGGCTGCCTAGGCAGCATGACACACGGACCAAATACTTGCTTGGCTTTGACACTGGCCAACAAGGCTTGGCCATTCCCATTGCATTGAACGGAAGGGCGCTGACGTCTGCCATCTTTGCTGCTACTTGCGTTTGGCTGATGGCAGATTTCAGCATGGCTGGGTCAACGAAGCAGCAGCTACGCCCCTGGGAAAGATCTTTACCAACAAAAAGAGCAAGATACCAGTAGAAAGAAAGGCTCAGGCCGTGCCGAGGTTTGGCATATGTCTAGTTTTTCACTGGCGCACGGTACGTCTTGTGTGAAGCCATGTTGTCTGGGAAGGGAGAGTCTACTGGAGCTTTCCAGAGTCAAGTACTTCAGTGGTGGTTCTTGGATGGCTGTCTGAAATGCATCAGCTCACAACACGTAAGGGTTAAGTCCATCGTGTCCAAGACCGCAATTCACAAACCTCTTACTCCAGAGGAAATGCACTGAAGCCCCAAAGAGCAAGAGATTTTGTGGATTGTGGCCAAAGTCTACAGAGAATTTTTGTGAGTGCACGGCAGTCAAATTCCAAAACGGAAAAAAGGGAGGTGCTACATTTTCCTATTTGAGAAATTCAAAGCCAGAAGAGTTTGATTCCATGGATTCTAATAGGTTTCGGGGAAAGGGCAGCTTAAGTTCGGTAAAACCCTTCCAAAAAACATTTTTAAATTGGATTTTTAAAACACTGACAAAATGGTGGCTGTTTTTCCTATTTAATACAAGTTGATTGTTTAGGCTGTTTTTGGCTCCTCCTTTTCCTCAGACGGGTTTTTTAAAAAAATGTTCTAACCCAATTTTAAAAAATGGAATGGGAAAAAAATAGACTTCTTGGCCTGCCTTAAAAGGCTAGATTCACTTATTCTAAATCAAGTATAAGGAAAAAAATAAATAAAACATTCAAAAGAAGGTAACAGAGTCCGTCGAAGCTAGGGAATCGATCCTCGGAATTTCAAGGGATTACCCTCCCCTCATCCCAAAAATGCACCTCTAAGAACCGGCTTTGGTAGTAATGCTCCTCTGGCTTTGTAACGCTGGAGAAGAGTCACTGGTCCGTATGACGGGGGTGGGCGAGAAGAGACGAGAGGAGAATTAGACAGGTTGTTTGCCGTACCCAAGCTACCATAGTTAATAATAAACTACAGGATGACACGAGGGTCATTTACCTTGAACAGGACAGGATACATACGTACCTTCTTCCTTCCAAAGTCACTGGCCTGACCAATGGAGGAGGAAGACCCTATTCCACCACTGGTACCCAAGCAGCGTAACCAGGAGCAGACCGAGGTCATCACCAAGTCACAGGCACAACTTAAGGAAGGGGGGTGGGGGGGGCGGGAGGGGTAAGTTTCAATCTACCTCTCACAGAGTCTGAATCCCAAACTGTTCGTAAGTGTTGTGGAACCACATTTGGTCGTAACGATTCTTTTTCTGGAGAGCGGTTTGTGCGTTTTCACTAGGGATGCTTGAGCACCTGGAGACGTACCTCTCTAGATATCCCACTGCAACCCTCCTCCCCACCCGCCCCGAGATGGTCAGTGGTTTTATCCTCAGATCGTCAACAGGGGGATGCACCCCACGCCGACCCCTCCCTCGTGGCACACCATAGGGGCCATGAACGTCCAGCGGTTGGTCTCCGGGTCATACATTTCTACGGAGCTCAGGTTGGACTGTCCGTCGTAGCCTCCCACGGCGTAGAGGTGGCCGCAGTTGGTGACCAGGGAGACGCGGCTCCGCCGGGTGTTCATCGGGACAATCAGGTACCACTGATCCGCCATGGAGCTGTACACTTCAGCGATGCTGAGGAAGCCCGAACCATCGTAGCCGCCGCAGACAAACATCTTGCTGCCGAGGGAGGCGGCTCCGTGCCGACAACGCTTGTTCAGCATGCTGGCCACAGGGTGCCAGGTGTCCGTGTGATGGTTGTAGTATTCCACCTGCAGTTAACAGACCATCAGCGAACAATCAGGAGAGGCTAATTTGCATGTTGAGAGCATGCAAAACACTAGGAGCCCTTTAGGTTATATAAGCAGGGCCCCCAGGGGTTTCTGGGATGCTGCGATCGCAGTCAGTTTTGCAGAATTTTTGCATTTGCCTCTGGCAGTGCAGAATTGCAGCCTGAGTGGGGTGCACTGGGAGCAAGCCAATGCAGAGTGGACACTGTTAGCAACTGATATATATCCTGGGGCACTGGGGTCCTGTTCCTCGGCTGCGGAAGAGGAGCAGCTCACAAACCTACCTCCCGCAGAGGAGAGAATATTCCCCAGATTTTTAACTCCCACCCCCAGTTTTTAAATAATTTTGCTGATGTTTTAGATAAGTATAGCTAAATTGATATTTTATTACGTTGTAACTTGTTCTGAACCCACGGGATGGGCGGGATAGAAATTTAAATCAATAATGAATAAGCATTTCTGGAGCAGCGGGAGGAAGGGGGCCTTGCCAACGTGAGTGGCTCTGAGTAAAGCTTTTGAAGGGTGGGCTCTTTCAGGTAGGATTAGGATACAGGCTGCAGCACCACATGCATGTTTGCACTGGAGAAAACTCTGTTTTAGTCTGTACCAAGAGCCCAGTTTCACCAGCCCCAGATCAAAAAGGGGGGGGGGGGGACGGGACAGGAGTGGTGCACAGTTCTGGCTTACGCTGTTGAAAATCTGCAAGCCATCGTGACCGCCAGACACAAAGATCCTGCCCTCGAACACGGCGACGCCTGCCGCGCTGCGATTGGAGCTCATCGGGGTCACTGCCGTCCACCTGGTCAAGAGACAAGCAAGTGGGGATTCAAAGCTCAACAAAATGTCACTTTTGAAAAGAAAAAAAAAAAAAAAAGAGAGACCGAGATCTGCATCAGATTCTCTACCAGAGCATACGCCTCCATGGTTAATACTTTCCATGAGTTGGCCAACCATTTCAGCCTGCCCGGTGTCTGAGGCTCTAAGAGGCCCAACTCCATCTCCAATTAGTACCATGTGAAAACTTTACTCCACTTGGAACCCTTGCTTCAAACCATTAAATTAAAGGCTTTTCTGAATGCTAGAGGCCTCTCTCTAAAAATAGTCCTCAGCTGTTGGCTTGATGCAGGTTCATTGAAGGGGAGGGTTGGAAATGACCTTAAGAGTCATCTAGTTCAACCCCCCTAGGCCAAATAAAACGCAGCAGGAACATTGGGATGGGCTTACTTGTCTGTTTCGGGTGAATACGTTTCCACCGAGTTGAGGGACGAGTTTCCATCATACCCGCCACATACGTAGATCTGTCCATCCAACACAACCGTTCCCATTGCACTGAAACAAAGTTGTATGCTGCTGTGTTAGAGGCCTTTGAGCACTGGATAGGCATGGTTATAATAATCTCCTAACCCTACTTCCAGTAGGTCCCCTACAATACAGAATGGGTGCCTGGTAATTGAACAGATCCACCGATTGAGCCTTGATCTTACTGTAACCCAATGTGGGAACCACGTTGAGATGCTTGTGAACTAAGTCTGTTAAAGCAATGGTTCTCCACCGGTGGGTTGCCGAGGGAGCAGGCGACATAGCCAAAACTCTCTCCGGCAATCTCTCTCAGCCTCCCCCAGGTGCTTGTGGAGTGGCTTGTGTGGGGCCACCCCACGTCCCGTCCTCCCACCCAGCAGCAAAGCCCGAGACTCTGGCTGGATGTGTCCCTTGGCCAAGCACAGTCTGCTGCATCCAGGCTGAAGAGCAGCTGGTCCCTCAGCCCCCCCCGCAGGACCATGGAAAGCCCTTGATCCCTGTTCAGGTGGGGCCTGGATTTTAAAAAAAAAAGGGTTTTGATGGCTCTTGTCGACAAAAAAGTTGAGACTTGCTGTTTTAGAGCACCCTGCAAATGCAGCTCAGACGTGACTTGATGGGATCGTCTTTCTAAGGAACATAAACGTCTTCATTCCACTTTTATGTCCATCAACTATAACATTCCCTGGGGGCTAACTAGTGCCAACTGCAGTATAAACTTTCAAGCTAGAAAGCAGACCAAGACCATGAGCACAGGAACATGAAAAATTGTCCTCAGCTGTTGGCTTGATACAGGTTCTACATAAATGCAGGTTCACTGCTGGTGCTAAATAAAACAAACAAACGAGGTTCATCAAATGGAAGGATTGGAAACGGTTTCACTGTGCAGGATGCTTGATCCTGGGGGGCATTTACACAAATTCCTGCATTTCCAGGTGCATCTAACCGTACAATGGAGAAGGGCAGCTAAATTATCTTGTAAATGACCTAGCATCCTATGAACAGTTAGGCAGATATTCCAGGGTAGCAGTTTCATAAAAACAAGGTGACGGACAAACACAGTTTAGACAACTTCTGTCATTACTGACTGAGGGAGGACTGAAACCTAGAGAGGAAAGATATTGTGGTCAAGGCCAGCAGCATAGCTGGGTTTAAAAAAGGACTGGGTAAGTTTTTGGAGAGTGGGTCCATTTATGGCTATTAGTTAAGAGGGTTTAGGGGATGTAACCTCTTACTATCAGGGGCTGGGAGTTAACATCAGGGAATGAATCTCCCCATTGTGACCTGCTGGGGACTTCTCCCAAGAGACAGAAATTGGCTGCTGTTGGAGACAGGATACTGGGCTCAATGGACCATTGGTCTGACCCAGTGTATGTCCTTATCCTGTGCTCCCTTAGCAATTTGTTCCATTTCGAGACACAGCAATCACTTCACCGCGCCTGTCATCCACTGCAGATTACAGACTCACTCAAGGAGTTCAACACAAACAGGACGGTTGAAATGAGAAGCTTCAGGCTGATAATGGAATCCCACTTTGAAACGGACATTTCACTTTCGCACCAAGGCTTTCAGCTAATAAATTCCGCTGCATCACAGCGTTAATTTTATGGTGAGAAACCGACGACAAGATCACAACAGCCAAAAGACGATAAGACAGAGGTGATGTTGGTGGGCCAGGCGGCAGGGGGTGATGACTTCCCTCGTTGAGGGGTCTGATCCCCGCTGGCTCCCCGGGTCTGGAGCTTGGGAGTCCTGCTGGACCCCAGCCTTCGGCTGGATTGCCAGGTGGAGGCGGTGGCGGCGGAAGCCTTTCGCAAGCTACATCTTGTGCAGAGGCTCCGACCATGTTTCGGACTCCGACCTGGCCACCCTCATCCATGTGTTCATCACCTTGAAGCTGGATTACTGCAACGTGCTCTACGTGGGGCTGCCCCTGGTGACGGTTCGGAAGCTGCAACCGGTGCAGAATGCAGAGGCCCGTCTTCTGACAGGGCCGGGCCGCAGGGAGCAAGTAACATTGGTGCTCCGAGCTCTGCACTGGTTGCCTATAGCGTTCCGAGCCCGATTCAAGAGGCTGGTTTTGACCTTTAAAGCCCGACACGGCTTGGGCCCCTCCTATCTGAGAGACCGCCTCACTCCTCGGGTCCTGGGGCGATGCTTGCGGTCCGCCAGGGGTGCCTTCTTGGAGGTCCCCCGGGTTAGCGGGGGGGGGCACAATGAAGAGAGTGTTCTCGGTGGCCACACCGCAGCTGTGGAACTCCCCCCCGGAGGAAGCTCGGCTAGCCCCGAGTCTGTGCCTTCCACCGGGCCTGTAAGACCTGGCTGTTCGTCCAGGCATTCAGGGAAGGGTGTAGGTAGGGGTGGGGAGATGGGTAATGGGCGGGGGGTCGGGTTGGGTTATTATGATCTGAGGTTTTCCGGTTATTTTAATTGTTTTAGTTATGTGTTTTTTAAATGTTGTTAGCCACCCCGAGATGCTTGTAGCAGGAGGGGGCGGCATATAAATTTTACTAATAAATAAATAAAATAAATAAATAAAACTCTTGCGGGAACCCTTCTGTTAAACTCACATCTACGTATTTCTGAAACCCACTCGGTTTTTCTTCTATCGCTTAAGCCAGGGGTGGGGAACCTTTTCCCTTCCGGGGGCCACTTTGGAAAGGAATGCAATCGTGGAGGGCCGCACAGACGTTGGGGATAGGGGTGCGCTCAAGAAAAAGAGGCTCCAAACCATGGATCTGTGCTGTAGATGGGTCTCCTCCTCTCATGCGCATGCCCTTACCTCTGCCTCACTAAACCAGAGCTCAGAGTTTTCAGTGCTTTTGGTGCGGAAACTACATCCAGGGGCCAGATTCAGGAACTGGGAAGGGGCCGCATTATTATTATAAACATTTATATAGCGCAAGCCATGTGCCTGGTGCTGTACAAAACATAGAAATAGACGTGGTCCCTGCCTGTGGCTTATAATCTAAACGTGCTGGGGACCACATTCGGCTCCGCGGCCTGAGGCTCCCCACCCCTGGATTAAACCGTAAGGGTCGCTCTTATCATGCCGGGTACTGAACATTTATGATTACAGACAGGTCCCTGACCCGAGGGGCTTACAATCTAGGGTGGACGAGGGAGAGACAGGATGACATTCATGAAGCTGAAGCTGCAGGTGCAGATGCTTAGCTTACCACAAGGGGAGCAAAGAGGAACTTGGAGGATAAGTGGGTATATGGAGAAGCATTAATGAGCAATCTAGGGAGCTGAGGAACTACGCAATGCCTGCTAGAAGAGGTAGGTTTTTAGGAAGGATCTGAAGTTTGGGAGGGAGGGAGCAGAAGACAGTGTGGTCAGGGAGAGTTCTCCAAGCGTAGAGGGCAGAGTAGGAGTGAAGCTCCTGGATGGGAAACTAGGGCCAACCGATATCAAGGAAGCAGGAGGAGGAACCTTGAAGGAGGAGAACATGTAACACAGCATCCTTGCTAAGTAGAGGACACCGCCTGCACGCAACAGGAAGCTGCAAGGAGAAATCAGAATTTCTGACCTGAGAGAAACAGGAATTTCTCTTGGCCCAGGCAGCCTTTAGGGAATTAGCGCATTCCCCAGCTACCGCTGGTTCAAAGGCAGAATAATTGGATAATGGTGGAGGAAAAATTCAATGTGGGAGAGGCTCCATACTGCAGGGAATCTCACAGAAAAGCTGGGCTACCCTGGGGATGGCCTCAATAGCTGGACAGGAGAGCTTCCAAGGAACCAGATCTACCGATCTAGCTAACATCCATTCAGACCAACGGTCACTTAACACACCCTGCTAAGTGTATTTACTGCCTGCCGAGATGTACGCCGCGCAGATGAAAAGCGCACACTGAACTCATAGAATTATTATTATTATTATTATTATTAAACATTTATAAAGCGCCAGTAGTAACCTGGCGCTGTACAGAACATACAATCAGATGCGGTCCCTGCCTGTGGCTTACAATCTAAAAGACAAGGAGGGGGAGACA
>QEPC01000895.1:316988-364433 GCA_003113815.1 Sphenodon punctatus
CCCCAGTACGTCAGAGGCAGGAAACCTGTTAGAGAAGCAGTTGGTCTGCTGGGCTCAAAGCTGACAAGGCCATTGCTGAGAAATTGAATCGGTTCTTTGCGTCAGTTCTTACTGCAGAGGATGATGGGGAGAGGTCATGCCGGAAGAGGTCTTTGCGTCAGTTCTTACTGCAGAGGATGATGGGGAGAGGTCATGCCGGAAGAGGTCTTATTTGCACATCGACAATTTAAACAGTACCGGGCCAGATGGTAGAAATTCAAGGGTACTGAAAGAACTCAAATTTGAAATTGCTGAACTACTATCAGTAAAATGTAACTTATCGCTAATATCCTCCTCTGTGCCAGAAGATTGGAGATTAGCCAATGTAACCCCGATTTTTAAGAAGGGCGCCAGAGGGAACTCTGAAAACTACGTAAGTCTGACATCAGTACCAAACTGCTGGAGACCATTATTTTAAAAAAAAACCAAAACCCCAACAACTAGTAGGTATATTGACAAGCATGATTTGATGGGTAAAAACCGGCATGGTTTTAGCAAAGGGAAGTCATGCCTCACCAAGCCGCCCCGAGATGCTTGTAGCAGGAAGGGGTGGCATACAATTATAAAATAAATAAATAAATAAATAAATAATCTATTAGAATTTTATGAGAATATCAACATACGGGTGAACTGACTGATATTGTATATTTGGATTTTCAAAAAGCATGTGACAATTTTCCTCATCAGAGACTCTTGAGCAAACTAAGTAGTTATGGGATAAGAGGAAGAGTCCCATCATGGATCGATAGCTGGTTAAAAGATAGGACACATACGGTTGGAATAAATGGTTATTTTCCAAGTTGGTATGGGGTGCCTCAGGGATCAGTACTGGAAACAGTATTATTTAACATATTCATTAATGATCTGGGAAAAGGGGTAAAGAGTGAGGTGGCTAAACTTGCAGGTGACATAACATTATTCAAGATAGTTAAAACCCAGGCAGACTGAGGAACTACAGAGGGATCTTGCACGAGTAGGCGAATGGGCAATAAGATGGCAACTGAAATTCAATATTGATAAGTGCAAGGTGATGCACAGAGGGAAAAATAATCCTCACTTTACATACACGATGCTAGGTTCTGATCTGGGTGTAACCACTCAGAAGGATCTTGAAGTCATTGTGGCTGGTGGAAAGTATCAATGCCGCTGTATAAATCTTTGGTACGACCCCCACCTTGAATACTGAATGCGTTTCTGGTCACCCCATCAAAAGATAGTTTATAAAATCATGGAGTGACGTGGCGAAAGTAAACGGGGAACTGTTTGCCATTTCCCACAAGAGAATAAGGGGAGACTCTCTGAAATTAAATGGCGGCAGATTTAAAACAAACAGAAGGAAGTACTCGTTCACTCAATGGACAATACAGTTGTGAAACGTATTGCCAGAGGAGGCAGTGAAAGCCAGCAGAATAACTAGCTTCAGACAGAAACTAGATACATTCTTAAGAGGATAGAGCCATAAACACCTACTAGTTGGGGCTTAAACCCCTGGCTAATGGTAGTTGAGTGGTTAGCAGGAGATGGATCACACCTCCATAACCAGTATATGTACTTCTCTTGAGCTACTGGAGTTGGTCACTGTCGGACACAGGATGCTGGGCTAGATGGACTGCTGATCCAATCCGGTATGGCACTTATGTTCCTAATGGATGGAGATTTACGCCCTTCAAGTGCTATTACTACTAGTACTCATTTCTACAGCACTTGCAATGCTCAGAGTGCTTTACAGTCCTTATCTAGTTCCCCCTCGCAACTACCTTGTGAGATAGGTCATTATTATTCCCATTTGGCAGACTGGGAACTGAGGCCAAGCAAGTGATTTGCTCAAGGGTCACCTAGCGAGTTCATGGCGAAGGCAGGATTTGAACCCTGCTCTCACAGGGTCAAGTCAAACACTGTATCCACTAGGCTACAGTAGAAGGGACCTCAAGGATCATCTAATCCAGGGATGGGGAACCTCAGGTCCAGGGGCCAAATGCTGCCCGTGGCAATTTTTGTGTATGGCCCCTTCCCAGTGCCTGGATCTGGCCCCTGCATTAAGTTCCTACTCCCTAGGCAATGAAAGACTGAGCTCAGGGGAAAGGAGCAGAGAGGAGGGCATGCACCCAAGGATACGGGACTACCTATGGCACAGATCCATGATCTGGACCTTCCTCTTCCCGAGTGCACCCCGTAAACACCTTTGCACTCAACTTCTATGCGACTCTCGGAGCTTGTACTCATTTTCAAGGTGGTCTCTAGGAGGGAAGAAGTTCCCTGCCCCTGATCTAGGCCAACAGCCTTCTCCATTGCAGGATATACTGGGAGCAGGGGGTTAGACTACATGACCCTTTGAGATTGCAGCCAACCCTATAATTCTATGGTTACGCTATTCCCTTGCACTGAAAGGTTCTCTTCCACTGAAATCAACTAGTTCTTCACTCATTTAATTTACTGCAGATGAAAGAGGAGTGTTTTCTAGAAGCGTAAGACCAGCTGGAACCACTGGCATACAGAAACATTGGACACCACAACTTCATGGCCAATCTGTAAAGGTCTCCGAATGAGCATGGTGCTGGTGGTTTGTCCCCGACCCCAGGCAGCATGAATCTTAAAAGAACGGAGCAGACAGTACATCCTTCCAAGCGACCGACGTCTGAAACCGCATCAAACGCGCGGACACAAACCATTATGGGGGAGAAGTGCTGTACAGCTAGCGGACGAGGAATGATTTAACGGCGATCACCGACCGAACTGCAGGGAAAAGAAGCCACAGGGGGAAACATTCAAAGCCAAACACATGTTGAGGTTTGGGAGAAGGGAGGCGAGCCAGAGGGTGCCGCGGCGGGAGGGAAAGTGTGACCGTATGGAGTTAATGGGTGGGTTTTCAACTTACTTAGTTACATAGCAGCCTCCATCGAGAACCACAAGATAATTCTTAGGTCGGCTGCCAACAGCCCCGGCTTCCCTTTGCTCAGCGTCTTGAATGTGCACGTCTTCTACCAGCTTTAGGACCATGCACCCCAGGGTTCTGCCAAGCAAGTCCTGGATGCCTTCGTGCTCCGTGGGAATTGAGAAGCCTAGACTCACACAGTTGAAGAGGGACTCTCTACTATGGCTGGGCTTTTATCAGGGGGGGATAGGGTTCATAGAAATCATAGCGTTGGAAGGGACACCAAGAGCCATCTAGATGCAGGACAACTACAACTGGTTCTAAACTGGGATTTTATACCCTTGATATTTTTAGTAGTTTGTATATGTTTGTACGTTGTGTTGTGGTTACTGTGCTGACCCCAAGGAGGAGACACATGATAGTGCGGGCGACACCTTTATTAGACCAACTTGCAATGGCGTGTGCAAGCTCTCCAGCGTGAAAAGCAGATCTGCGAACTCGAAACCTGGTGTGCTCTCAACCAACAAGTCGGCTCAATAAAAGGGATCAACTCAATCTCATTCGCTGTAATGTTGTACTGAAAACTCCTATCTGACCCGAACTCCACAGTCACCCCACAACTGACTTCAGCGTTCTTGTTTCTCAAGTTTATTCCATCTGTTGAGTACTCTTCCTTCCTCCCTGTCGTCCCGATGCAGATTGGCTTTTTGTACCAAAGGGAACCCCATTTCCACCTACCTTCGTTTGCTGTTCATAGTCCCCACTTTGGACCAAGAGTCTGCCTCTGGATTGTAAACTTCCACCGTGCTCAGCCGTAACTGGCCGTCGTATCCACCAATGGCATACAAGAGTCCGTTCACCACGGCGACGCCGACTCGGCTGCGCGCCGTCGTCATGGGCTGGCACTTCTCCCAGTGATTGGCAATGGGGTCGAAGACTTCCACCACGTTCAGCGAGTCGCCTGCGTAGAAATGTGCTACTCAAATTAAAATAAGGTGAGACGCGTTACAGAGTCTCTGTCACACGGAATGTGGGGTGCAAAGCGACAGCTGCTCAACTGTACAACATCGGATCTGAGCACAAGGGTCCACCTCCCCACCCACCCCTCCAAGTGCCTTACTGGGGCGTCTGCTCTGCACTGGCGAAAAGCGATCCTGTCCCCCTGCTTAAGATGTGGTTTGCAAGCTTCTTGAAAGGTTTCTACTTCAGACAAAGGTCTCCCTCAATCCTTCCACCTCCCCATGTCTACATGAGGCTTAAGAGCCTCCAGAATAGCCCATGCAATTCCTAAGCAGTTTTCGCACAGGGGAATCCCTCACAAAACCAGGCTTCACAATATAATCCTTTTGCACAGACTCCTCAGATCAGGGATGGAGTAAACTCAGGACTGGGGGCCAAATGTGGCCCATGGCTAGTTTTTATGTGGACCCTTTCTAGCTCCTACCCACAAGCACTGAAAAACTGAATTCTGGGAAAGGGAGCAGAGAGGGAGGCATGTGCACAAGGATACAGGACAGATCCCTGATCTCTTCCCAGCACCCCCCCACCCCCACCCCCAACATCTATGTGGCCCTTGGAGCCTGGACTATTTTCTAAAGTGGCCCCGGGGGAGGGAGAGAGAAGATCCTACCCACCCAACCCTCAACTGATAGAGCTGCTCTGATCTACACCCTCAACAAATGCCTACGCAAGAGCTAAAAAGTTAAAAATGCACTTTCAGCATGTTTGCTGGTCTATGCAAGCATGACCTTGAGTCAATTACCCCTGGTTCTCAAACTACACTAAGTTCGAGTGTAGGTCCACAGACCGCTAAGCCTGTAGAACCGACCATGGCTACGGACAAGGGAGCTAGGGTCACCACTAGTCCAGACGATAGCTTACATAACCTTGAAAGTTTTTCTCTTGGCACAAAAATCACAGAATGGCAGAATTGGAAGGGACCTTGAAGATCATCTAGTCAAACCCCCCTGCTTGGACGCAGGATGACCAGCTGTCGTTTCAAAGGGAGAATTCAACAACCATTTCCAGCCTTTACTGTCAATTTCCCAGCATCTCGGAGAAATTGTGTCAGAATTAATAGAATAATCATGGTTAATAAAAGCCATTTTTTAAATCAAACAGGGTGTTGGCTGGACAGCAGAAGTGTAAAAAGTGCTGATGAAAACGGGGAGCAAAAAAAGACAGCACAGCATTTCTGTCTGTGTCTGTGTCTGTGTCTGTGTCTGTGTCTGTGTCTGTGTCTGTGTCTGTGTCTGTGTCTGTGTCTGTGTCTGTGTCTGTGTCTGTCTGTGTCTGTGTCTGTGATGAATGAAGCGTCTAGTCTGCTACTGACACCATACGCAAATGATGCCTTCACAAACACTGAAATGATTGGGGAGTGGGGTGGGAAGAGGACAGAAGACCATGTTATGTGACCCCTGCAGCGTTACCCCACAAGTGGTGGTGCCAGATGGCACTAACATCCATGGAGAAATACGCCAGGGCCTTCTCTACCCAGTTCTTCGCGGTGTGTGTGAATGCAGCCCAAGTCACGCTATTATCATACAATAATATGCCGTAGGCGTGCGGGGGCGGCATAAAAATATAACAAAATAAATAAATAAAATGCGGGGTTGCAAGATACCTGCCGAATTGAGGCCTCCGACCGCGTAGATCAGGCCCGCGATGGACGTGCAGCAGCGGGGACGGGTTTTGAACGCCGGCAGGTGCGGTCGACGTTCCGGCATGAGGTGATAGTCTTTTGCCTCGTCCACCAGGTCCCTGAAATGAAGATCAAACCCTTAGGTGAAGATTTGGTGGCTCTTGCGTTTACCCTGGTGGGCAGGAGCCCAGGTGACGAAGTTGGTCAACTTGGCAAGTTGTTCTGAGGAGACCCCCCCCCCCCCCCCCCTTCCAAAGAATGACCGCACGGAGCTAATCCCTCCAGAACAGGGTTTAAGCAGAGAGATCATGGGGTTTATGGGTAAAGTTCCCCCAGTTGCTTCTGTGCCACGGAAGGTGGATTGTAGTCTTTGGAGTCGTCCATCTGGCATTTTCTATACGTTTCATCATCATCATCATCATGATAATTTTATTTTTATTGTGCCCCTCCACCCCGGCCAAACGGCACTAGGAGCACTTCACATAAAATACAATAAAACATAAAACCCACTTTAAAACAATTTAAAAGAGGAAGGGGTAAAAGAGGGAGGACAAAATACAATAAGGGGAACCAGCAAAAGCACCTGGAGAATAAACAAGGCTTCAGGTGCTTTATAAAGGTGAGGCAGAAACTAAGACGGATCTAGAAGGAGTTCCGCATCGAGGGGCCTGCCTCATCACCCACCGACGGTACACAATTCACGGCTCACGGGAGAATTGCTAAAATAAACCCCCGACAGTCACTCACCTGCACTTGTGGCAACAGCGGACCAAGTCATCTTGCTGCACGCGGTCGGTAAGGAACTGAGGTCGGCAAAGGGGCAGCCGGATTTTGGACAGTAGCTCAGGTAGGCAAGGTTCTCTCTGCTCTCGGTCAAAGCGCATCCAGGCCAACGCAGCTTCAAACACCTGCCAGGAAAGAGAGGGAGGGGAAGGAAACAGGAAAATCTGACTTCTCTGTTCTGAACCAAGGCGCAAGAGGCTGGAGAAAAGAAGCTTTATGGATGCAATGTAAGAAAAGAAAGATCTCTTCCAGATAGGCCAGGATACAAGCTACTCAGAAAAGGAGTCTAGGCCAAAGGTTTGTCCTCTAAACCTGTATTCGCACAACTCTTCTCCCACCTGCACTGTGTTATGGGAGTTTGCATTTGTGCGTTTTAATTCCCTCCTTCCTACATTCCCTCCCCCACTTCAAACGTTACTGCCTTGCTAACAGGTATCCCATTATTATGAATTATTTTTTTTTGTCAACAACGTATTGTCCTGACCAGGCAAACAATTGAGGATTTGTCCCCTGAGGGGGAAATCCCCTCTTGCATCAATTACGATTGACAGATAAACAGATTAATCCCTTAAGAAAGTGTGTGTGTTTAGACCCCATTATTAAACCGTGCTTTCCTACTTCATTTTTGGGAGTTAATGCGCATAACGTTCAGTATAGTCGGCAATCTGACCCTTTCAAAGATTTAACAACAACAACAAAAATGAAGTCGAAGGAAGGGTTTTTTCATGTACTAAAGGTTTTTGTGTGAATGCAGCCTGAGTGTTTGCTCACATGGGCATTTTTGGGGAGAGGCAAGTCCCTCCTGACTCATTTTAACCCTCCCTGTGTCCCCACAAGCAGAGGGACTAAAGGAGGGAAGTTCCTACTCCAAGGAACTTCTTGGAGGGCTGCTCCAAAGGAAGTGGTTTGAGGTTTGCACACAAGAATTTGAACTGGGGGGGGGGTCTTCCCACACAGCTTCCTAAACAACAGGGATCCTAGTTTTAAGACTTTAGTTTCCCTCAGTCACAAAGCGTTCCATGTGTTCTACAGCTGAGCAAGTGTGCACTAGCACCAACGGTGCCAATTCCGCCTAGCAGGCTGCGCCAGCTACAACAGTTATGAGCTGGAGCGCACCGCTGAGAGACGGGGCAGGAATCATCAGGGAAGGATGGGGAGGTGGGCTGGTTGCTATCCTGGCGTGTGGGAGGACAGGATAGGGGGCAGGGGAGCAGAGCCTTACCAGCGTGCAGGAGAACCACCGAGATGCTCGGGAGCAGACCTGGCCAGAATGCAAGCCGTGCATGCAGAGAGCCTGCCTGAGCCTGCTCTCCAGTCTCCTGGCCAACGTCCTACGCCCTGGGAAGAGCCAGGCTCGCTCCCTAATGTGCCCCCATACCTGCAGCTGCCTGTCAATATTGCAGCGCTCCCCAAGTACCCTCCTTATGTGCCTTGACACCCACACCTACCCCCCCAGCACTGCATGCCCCTCCAGACTCCCTTCTCCCCCCTTCCATCAGTCCATTGATCCCCTGCCCGAGTAGTCAGACAAGGGCTTGCGCCTGCTCTGATCAGATACACAGGCGCTGCACAACGGACATGGGACGTACCACCCCCCCAGGGAAATGGGGTGCCGGGCACCATTGGGGCGTGCACAAAGGGATCCCCCATATGCTATAGCAACCCCACGAGGTGCTGGGGTGGCCGGTGCCACTAGCTTAAAGCTCCATCCCCCTGGGCGCAGGACCACTGGGACTTGACCTACTCCAGGCATCGATGTTAGGTTGCCTGCTCTGGTGCATGCAGCAGCACCCAGTGCCCGGGATAACGATTCCACCCGTGCAAAGGGACAGCTGGATCAGGCTCTAAAGATTCTTTGTAAAACCGCAAATTCTAAATTTTTCCGTGGCAAACAGATATCTAAGATCCCTGCTAATAAACTACAAAGCAAGCTTATGGGAGGGGAGATCTGGTCGTCGCTGCCACCTAGCGGTGCAGTCTTGCCACAGACCAAGGCTATCGCACGCATAGAGCAAAGCTTCAAAATGACTTCGAAATGTTGCGGCCAGCCACTTAACAAGGAGCAAAGCTAAAGCCTTCCTCGCCTCGAGCCTTAGTTTAAAGGCACCTCGTACAAGCATCGGGGTAGTGGTATCTAGCATGGCTCAGTCAAGGCAGCCCTAGAGGCTGTTTGACCTAACACGCACGCCGTACCAGGCTAAAATGCAGCCATGCCTAGGGCAAAGCGCAGCAGTCAGCACACTGCACAATAGTGGATTGAAGGGATTTTGGATAAGCCCTGCTCTTACAGAGAGTGCCTGGATCCTTTCCTGTCTGATGCAGCACAGAGAGCTGTTCTCACGTCGAGAATTCAGAGAATATCTGCTACTGGACTAACTTCTGTTGGCGAGCGTATGCAAGCTTTTTGACTGTGCAGGGCCCTTCCTCGGTCATGGGAAAAGTCGAGAAAAGTCATTGCATTTAAATGTTTGAAATGCTATAATGACTCCCTAAACCCCTCCCCAAGAGCTTCCTCTCAAAGCATTGGCTCAATCTAGAGTTCTGACTCCTACCATGCCCGAGGAAGGGCGGGCCTTGCGTGTCCCAAAAGCTTACGCCATCTCGCCAACAGCAGCTGATCCAATGAAAGATCATCTCACTCCTTTGACTCCATCTAATACAGCAGAGATATTTTTTTTAGTCTCACGAACGTCACCTCCTAACCTAATGGCACAACTCAAAATTCTTCTACCACAGAAGGGTGAAAGGCTAAGTTTGGCATGTCTGGGGGTTCAAAGGCAGCACATCACGCCTCTGGGGAGACTCCCCCTTTTCTTACATCATAGGGGTTCCTAGAATTCACTAGGGGAGAGGTTCTTAATTTTTATTGTGTGTCAGATACCCCAATTTGAGAGTTTATAACCCCATGACCCAAGACACACACAAAGCATATCAAATAGCAACTGAAATTGTGACACCCCCCCACCCCCATCTGTAAATGGTATAGCCCCAATTTGGGAACCCTGTGTTAACAACAAACCAATTAGCAGAAACAATAGAGGAGTGGGGACTGGAAGGCTATAGACATTGGGTAATGGGATAAATTTTTATTTTTTTATTTTTTATTTTACAAATTTATACCTTTTCTTTCCAGATCACCAGCAATCTTGAATTCTGATGGCTGTTCAGTGACCTGTGTGCAGGGCCCCCATGAATTCTGCACTCCTGCAATCATAGTCCTATTCGCAGAGTTTTGCATTTGGCCAAATTGTTGCAGAAACTGCCTCTGGCAGCACAGAACGACAGTCTGAGCAGGGAGCATGGTGAGCAAAACCAGTGGGGGGGGGGGGGGGGGCGGCAGCCTGACCCTGTGAGCTAGATCAATGAGGAGGGTGGGCCAACCCAGCTGGTACATATGCTGGGGTTATGTGGCCCCCAGTGGAGAGAACCACCCCTACCCCCACTGCCAAGTCCATCTGGTGTTTTGTGAGGTTTTTTCATTTGTTTTTTTAAGATACAAGAGGTTCCAAATTGATGGACAGGAAAGTTGGGTAATTCATTTGCATACAAAAGTTACAGAATTTAAATTTGTGTAATTTATTTCGCTTACAGAATTTGGAGGAAAAAAATTGCAGAGTACATGGGGCCCTGTCTATGTGAAGTGGCCCGTGAGGTTCAGTCTAGCCAGCACTTTGTGGAAAGGGTTCAATATCACAAGAACCACAAAAAAACATTTTTTTAAAATCTGGGACCCACCCTTAAAGAACCAGGACTGGCAGGCAGCAATGGGGGTGGGGTGCTGATCCCAGTGGCAGCAGTGAGCCAGCATAAGGTGGGAACCAGCAAGGTAGGGAAGCCATGTCCATTTTCTCCCTATCCTGCCCCTGGCTCTCAGCAGTATTATTATTATTATTATTATAAACATTTATATAGCGCCAGCCATGTGCCTGGCGCTTTACAGAACATAGAAATAGACAGTCCCTGCCTGTGGCTTACAATCTAAAAGACAAGGAGGGGGAGACAGGGAGAGGGGACAGTGGGAGAGACAAAAGAGAAAACAAACAAACATTCAGGCGGCTGCGAAGTCTCAGATGCACGTGCTTGGCTTGGTTACAATCAGGTTAGTTACAGCAGAAGTATTTGGGGAATGACTAGCAGGCATTGGGAAAGGCGGCGAGGAAGAAGTGGATTGGGGGATGCGGTGCAGCTGGGTTTGCAGGGCGTGGATAGGGGGAGGGGATGGGGCGGGGAGGCTTGCAGGGAATGGGTCTTGCACTGGCCTCACACCGGCCACAATGGGATGTGTAGTGTCTGGGTGTGCAGGGATCGGATGAGGGGTGATGGAGGGGAGGGGGAATAGGCACGGGCGAGAATAAGGGGTAGGCCGGTTGGACAAAGGCTGTTGGAGGAGGGAGAGGGAGGAGCAAGGGAGCCAGCAGCAGGGTGAGAAGGAGAGAAGACGGGGGTGAGGGAGCGAGGGAAATATGGGGAGGCATCCTAGGTGGCAACAGTCATGAGTCAGTATGAGGTCAGAACAAGCAGCGGGAGGCATGACAACCACATCAGGCCTCATGGGGTGCCCAGGCTGCCCTTTGCCGGGCCCCTCACTCTGCCGGGCCCCTCACTCTGCCTTTCCTGGGGCCCAACTACAACCCTCTCAGAACCTGATTCAGACCCACTGATGTAAGCCACCAGGCCTGTGTTGGTGACTTTCTCCAGCAGGAAGGCTATGCAGAAACAATCTTCTCTTTGCACCTCGAGATTCTCTCTCCTGAACAGGGTTGAATCCTACTGGAGCACCATGGGGATGACTTCACCGCTAGCGCTGACACTGCAGCTTCTGGACGGGGAAGGAGAGAAACCTCAGGGCTAGGAAACCTGCATCTTCTATCAAAAATTAAAATACGTTAGTTTAAAAACAAGACAACCCCCCACCCCACCGTATTCAGGACTGGTCAGAGTTGGAAGGGACCTCGAGGGTCATCTAGTCTAATCCCTGTAGGAAGACTACAGCGACAAAGTCCCAGGCAGATGGCTGTCCAGCCTCTGTTTGAAAACCTCCGGTGACCGGAGGACCTACGACCTCCCTAGGCAACTTGTTCCGTTGCCGCACGGCTCCAACTTATGAAATTTTTCCTGATATCTGACATTGGCCTGCCTGTAACGTGACCCCATTATTTCTAGTTCTGTCCTGTGTAGCAGCGAAGAACAGTTCCTTGCCATCTTCTTTGTGGCAGCAGCCCTTCAGA
The DNA here is from genome assembly GCA_003113815.1 of Sphenodon punctatus. Lineage (NCBI taxonomy): Eukaryota > Metazoa > Chordata > Lepidosauria > Sphenodontia > Sphenodontidae > Sphenodon > Sphenodon punctatus. The sequence goes on from QEPC01000895.1 coordinate 328,552, forward strand.
TAGCTCAAGATTGCTATTATGTCTCCCCCTTAATCTTCTCTTTGCTAGACTAAACATAACCAGTTCATCCAACCTTTCTTCATGAGATTTGCTTTCCAGACCCTTAAAGGGGGCATGCCCGGAAGCTCGTTCTCTGCCCCCAAGCATTTCAACGCAACAGAGCACAATGCTTCACAAGAACTGCAGTCTGGCCAAATTCATAGGGGATGGGACCCGCCAGGAGTCATCAGAACGGTCATCCATGAACACCAGGGCTGTTGGGAGCGGGGAAGTGGCCAGCAGAGGATGGCTTTATCCCCGATGACCCAGAGAGCTTCCTCTGAATCACCAACGATCTTCTGGTGGCTAAATCTAAACGTCTCTATTCCATTCTTGTCCTCCTTGATCTCTCTGCTGCCTTCGATACTGTTGACCACTCACTCTTGCTGGATTCCCTTCACTCCCTTGGCTTTTGTGGCTCTGTCCATAACTGGTTCTCCTCCTACCTCTCTGACCGCTCCTTTAATGTGTCTCTCTCCAACTCCGCCTCCTCCTCCTTCCCCCTCTCAGTTGGTGTTCCTCAAGGCTCTGTTCTTGGCCCTCTCCTCTTCTCGATCTATACCTCATCCTTAGGCAAACTCATTGCCTCCCATGGCTTCCAATACCACCTCTATGCTGATGACACTCAACTCTATCTCTCTACTCCCTCTCTCTCTCCCTCTGTTCAAGCTCGTCTCATCAACTGTCTCTCTGACATCTCTACCTGGATGTCTCAACGTCAACTCAAACTCAACATGGCTAAAACTGAACTCCTTATCTTCCCCCCTCATCCTTCCTCTCCTTCCTCACTGTCAATAACTATTGATGGAGTCACCATCCTGCCTGTCCCCCAAGCCCGTAGCCTAGGCTTCATCTTTGACTCAGCCCTTTCTTTTAAACCCTACATTGACTCTGTTGCTAAATCCTGTCGCTTCTCCCTCCATAACATTGCTAAGATTCGCCCTTTTCTCTCTGTCTCGTCTGCCAAAACTCTTGTTCATGCTCTGGTCATCTCTCGCCTCGATTACTGTAACCTCCTTCTCACTGGCCTTCCCCGGTCTCACCTTTCTCCCCTCATCTCTGTCCAAAACTCTGCTGCCAGGGTCATCTACCTCGCCAGTCGCTTCGACCATGTGCAGCCCCTCCTCTCTTCGCTTCACTGGCTTCCCCTTCCTGAACGAATCCTGCACAAGCTCCTAGTCTTCACCTATAAAGCTCTTCACAACCTTGCTCCCCCCTACCTCTCTGCACTTATCGCCCTCCATACTCCAGCCCGTGCACTTCGCTCCTCCTCTGTCCCTTCTCTCACCCTTCCACGCCTTCCCTGCTCCCCTAAGCGCCTTCGTCCCTTCTCACTTGCTGCCCCCCATGCCTGGAACTCCCTCCCTGTCCACATCCGCCTTGCCCCCTCCCTTCATACCTTCAAATCTCTCCTTAAAACTCACCTCTTTCGCTCTGCTCTGTCTGACTCTTTATCCTGCTGAGCCACTATTCCTATACCTACGATCGGTTTACCCTTATCCTTGCAACATGGACCTGCCTGCTGTCATTCTCATCGTAACCAAGCCAAGTACGTGCACTTGAGACCTCGCATCTTCATGAATGTTAGACCCCTTGTCTCTCCCTCTGTTCCCCTTCCTAAGTCTCTCCCCCAGCTCCTGTCTCTCAGATTGTAAGCCCTAGGGGCAGGGACCGTGTCTATTTTATTACTTTGTAAAGTGCCAGGTACACTGCTGGCGCTATATAAATGTTTGTTAATAATAATAATAATAATAATCTGGTGTGGGTTACTATCAGACAGGATATAAAGCTAGAGGGATTGATCCAACCCATTCAGGAAGTTATCTTTCAACGTCCTCAGAACCAAGGGATGGAAGCTGGGGGTTCTCTCCACCGATACACAGAAGAGAAGAACTAGAAAAGTCATCTGGGTTCAAGGCAACACCCATCTCAGTAGGCGCATCTCAGCCTCGTCCGTTTCAAGGATCAGTTCATCCCGTCAACCCCAGGTGCCACAGTTTTGGAGACAGTCAAATGAGTGTTTTGCACACTGGACCAAGCCCAACTGAATCCAACAGGTCCAGTCACGCTCAGTTTGGTTTGAAAGCCCTCCTGGTCCAAGACCCTTGGACACAGGTGGGTTAGGCTCCCTGTGGGCTTGAGGTCTGCCGGAATCTGGGCATTCAGTCCCTTCCAGCAGAACGAACGTTTCAATTCTGTTTCTGTCAGATTCAGCTGAAAATGTTTTGGTCCCGTCCACGCAGGCACAAAACGGCAGCAGCCATACCGAGCAGGCATGAAACGGCGGCAGCCATATGTAAAATGGCGGTGCAGAACACCGCCATTTTATGCATCCGCAAGCCTTTCAATCAGAATTCTGAGCGGCATTCCAATTTCACAGAAAGCTTCCGTGGAACCAGAATGGCTGATTTGACCCAGCCCTACGTCATGACACTCCAATGCCTTATCCCTGCTGTGCCCTCAGTCTTCATGGAGTGTCCTGATGTCACAGGGAGGGATTTCAGGAAAATGGCAGGGGAGTGGCTGAATTCCACCCCTTTTCTTGACGTGACTCCACTCGCTGAAGGCTCGTGAAATCACGTGACATCAGATTGCTGTTATAGATCAGACCTGGGCACAGAGGAGCTCAACTGTGTTGAGATCGGAGTTAGTGGATTCAGGCTGGGCTCTGCCTTGATTCTGCAGGCTGTGTGTCAAATTCTCCAATAACCAAAGCCGCCTCTGCTCCCTAAGCACTTACTTGTTCCTCAGACTTGACGTTGAGCTCGTCTCTCGAGACCAGCTCCAGGGCATCTTCGAAAGGCAGCGAAAGGAACTCTTCTGACATGGACACCTCCACAAAGTGCTGGTGAATGAAGCTATTGGCAGAGTCGTAGAGCACGGAGCACATCATGGTCTCAGCAAACTGGCGCACGCCCAAGCAGTTTTTAGGGTGAAGCCTTTAGGAGGCGGACAAAGATGAAGAGATGGGTTAAAAAATCAGCCAGGGTTTTTAAGGTAGCCTCGTAAGTAGCAGAAACATTCTAGGCTGGAATAATGTGAAGTGTTGAAATTCACGGCTGGACGTCTCTCCTACAGACACCAATGTGAGCCTCACTGAAAGTCCAGTGAACAGAATGTAGAATGTCCAGAGCCCATTAGTATTCTAGAGGGGGAAAGTAGGGTGTTGGTTCAAAGCGTAATGAGACAGAGACAAAGTAGTTCAGATGATCTCTTATTGAACCAACAGCTATTGGCAAGCAAGCAAGATTTTGGGCCACACAGGGCGCCTTCCTCAGGCACGTTAAAAGTCAACGCTAAGGACTTCTTACGTGTCTGAGGAAGGGCTCTGTGTGGCTCAAAAACTTGCCTAATCTCCCTAACGATAGTTGGTCAACAAAAGTGGTCTCCATCCAGCGCCCACCATGAACATTCAGATGAAGGAGAAAGTACCAATGCAGCTATTTGCAGAAAACATGTTGTGAAGGGTACTAACCTTCCTGAAAGTTTGAAAGGGCCAGAGCATGTACAGCCGTGGAAGAATTGACAGACTCATGCCCTACGCAAGGGGAGAAGCGTTCACACCACAAGAACCATGATAAGCAACAGCCATCTTGCAGGCCGCTGAATCATCCTCAACAATGGCAGAGTCTAGAGTGAGGGGAGGGGGGAGAACGGTTTCCCTCCTGGGGGTCATTTTGAAAAGGAGTTCAAGCTCCAAGGGCTGCGCAGAGGTGGGGGGGGATGGAGGTGCGCTCAGGAAGAGGAGGGTCCAGATCATGGATCTGTGGCGTGGATTTGCCCCCTCTCCTTGTGTGTCTGCCCTCAGCTCTGCTCCCTCACTTTGAGTGCAGGTTTTTTTCCAGTGCTTGGGGGTAGGACACATGATCCAAGAACGGTTATATAAACACTAGACGTGGGCTGTATTTGGCCCCCAGGCCTGAGGTTGCCCACCCCTGTTCTAGAGTCTGTTCTGCTCTCACTGGTATAGCCCCCCCCCCCTTTTCATGGATCTCCACCAGCAGATCTCAAACACACATGCACCAGGCACTCGTCTACAGAGAGACAGCAGATCTCAAACACACATGCACCAGGCACTCGTCTACAGAGAGACAGCAGATCTCAAACACACATGCACCAGGCACTCGTCTACAGAGAGACAGCAGATCTCAAACACACATGCACCAGGCACTCGTCTACAGAGAGACAGCAGATCTCAAACACACATGCACCAGGCACTCGTCTACAGAGAGACAGCAGATCTCAAACACACATGCACCAGGCACTCGTCTACAGAGAGACAGCAGATCTCAAACACACATGCACCAGGCACTCGTCTACAGAGAGACAGCAGATCTCAAACACACATGCACCAGGCACTCGTCTACAGAGAGACAGCAGATCTCAAACACACATGCACCAGGCACTCGTCTACAGAGAGACAGCAGATCTCAAACACACATGCACCAGGCACTCGTCTACAGAGAGACAGCAGATCTCAAACACACATGCACCAGGCACTCGTCTACAGAGAGACAGCAGATCTCAAACACACATGCACCAGGCACTCGTCTACAGAGAGGTTATGGGCAGCACCGAGTCAATCATTGCTGAATAGCCATTAACAAGCTAGGAATAAAACCCAGCTCTGAGTCCTTGTCCAGAGCTGGCTGGCTGTGTCTATAGTGGTGGTCTGTTCAGGCTGTGGCCGTGGCACTTTGGTGGAGTCATGCAGAGAAGCTCACATCCTTATTTTATCTATGCCATGAATAAACAGAACTCCAGATTTAAGGAGGGTCAAGCTACCCCCTTTTATTCAACTTCAGTTCAGACAAGTATAAAGGAGAAGCATTTTCAGGAAAACCCAACACTCCCCGTTAGTTTGTTTTGCATCTATCCCCCTTTACAAACTGCTCAAGCAAGGGGGGTTGTGCTTCAAAAAACAGCGTATGCTCAATAAGAAGTGATTTATACAGCACCTGCAATGTCCTTGGCACTTTCCAACTGCAACTGAAGACAAGTGTCTGCCCTGACGGGCTTACAGTCTAGAGCCACGTTAGAAGGAACAGAGGTTAAACCAAAGTAACTCCTCAGCTTTGGTAGCATTCTGACAAATGGGGTAAACCAAAGGTAGTACTGCTGGAATCTCCTCCCTAGCCGCGATGTAATCATTGCTAAACTGGGGTCGCCACTCGTACACTGACAGGCGTTCATAACATGAACAGCTACTTCAAAATACTAACCAAAGGTGACTGCTCTTCCTACTCTGAAATAATGTCAGTTTAGCGCTTGGTTAGTAGGAGCACTTCAGTTTTTCAGTGCTCGGGGGTAGGAGCTAGATCCAGGCACCTGATCCAAGAACTGGCAAGAGGCTACATAAAAACGAACCGTGGCCTGTATTTGGCCCCCAGGCCTGAGGTTCCCCACCCCTGTTCTAGAGTCCGTTCTGCTCTCGCTTGTATAGCCCCCGCCCTTTCCTGGGGGGCCCAACTACAGGTAAAAACAGACCTGACGTGGGCTCGCTGTGGCCCAGGACTCATTGCACACGTGGTCCCACACCACTGGCTGTCGGGTCTGGTACGGCAATGGGGCAAGTAGGTGGCTGGCCTGGAATGAGCCCTCCTGAAGATCTTGGCCGCCTATTCGGGGCCAAGGGCTGCCCCACATGAGCCAACGTGTCTGTCCGGCCCTGCCATCCTCGCTGTGCGGCAGAGGCCGCCATGGCTGCCTGTCATGGCGGGGGGAGGGACCGCCTGGACGTCTTGTTACGCTCCCCCGGTGGTGGCCATGTTTGTTCAGTGCTGCTCATCAACCCAGAGAGTGACTGCCACCGTTTCCTGCCCTGGGCTGGGTTGGAGAGCTTGCTGCCCCGCCCCGATGGCGGTTTTTACCCCACATCGAATTAACACGTTACCAGAACGTGGCCGAAGGTGGGAAAGGGAGGGGAGACTCCTGGTTGGGGGAGGGACAGGGAGCCATTCAGAGTTGAGACGTTGCAGGTACATGTGCTGAGCACAGTTACAGGGGGCATCTTTCAGCAACGAAAAACCCTTGGACTATAGAGTAATGTCAAGTCGGAATCATGTGCTTAGCTCCGCAACAAGGCATTATGGGGAGGATCCTGAAGGATGAGACAGATGACATCTCATTGTTACCCTGCTCTGAGAAAGGGTACCGGACGCATACCCCAAGGCTCCTCGTGCATTCTTTAAACTCCTTCTGACTGGTTTATGACTGGGCAGCGATATGGCCATTGTTGGCTTCTCCTTTAAGACGACGGAATTTAATGGCATTCCACTGTCCTTTAGCAAAGGCTTTTGCACAATGAAGCTTTCGAGAGCAACATCCCAGACATCTGTTTCTGAGGATTAACTTTAGTCCCAGAAAAGGCCATGCAAGGCTTTGCTTTCCCCCACCACACCTTTCTCCTGAGCCAGTCAACTCGTTTCACCACAAAAGGGAATCACAGCAACGAGGACGGGGAGTCATCCTTCACCGTCACAGGATGCTGCCGGAGCCAGCCCCAAGAGACTGGAAGGAATACAGCTCGTTTCCTTATCTCTACAGTGAGCCCCCAAGCCATGGAGTCGTGGCTCCGAACAAGCCATTCCAAGAATGCCCAACAGGCTCATGTACCTCACCTCTCTCTGAGGAAAGCGCAGCAGGCGTCTTTGATATTCTGCAGCTGAAGAAAGCTTGCCCCCATTAGCAAGGACTGAACGTTCTGCTGATCTATTGCAAGGTGTCCATTGTAGGCAAAATTTAACAGTGCTTCCAACGCACTAAAAGGAATGAGGAAGAGTAACAAAGAGTCAAGTACCTATTACTTTATTAAGCAATTATAACCACCATCTACAAAGTTAACAGTCACACAAGAATTCTTTAATATGTTATCTCCAACGTAGATTCCCAAAACCAAATGAACTGCGTTTGCTCTATGGAAATTGCCAAATGCGCCTGTGACGAAGCAAGCTGTGGCTCCTTTAAGGGAGCCTGCTTGTTACCTTGGCCTTGCCCCCTACTGGGGGCTATAAAAAGCAGGAAGCTCCACAGCTCTGGCAGTCTGCTACAGGCCTCCAAGCTGGAAGGAGCAAGAACCAGGCTGGTGGCTCTCAAAGGTTCCGACTCAAACCCAGGGCTGACCTGCATGGAAGAATGGGATCGACTATTCAAGGCTGGCCCACAGAAGAGTTAAGGGAAGTGGGAGTCAAGGTGAGACTCGCTCCAACACTGCTAAGAGAGCTAGGAGCCTGATTATGGCTTGCTCAATATGTTATGGACAGAACTGACCCATGAAATCAAGATAAAGACCATGAGCTATGAAGAAGCCAGAAGAATAGGGTCCTGCCATGAACCCCAGCAAAGATAACAGCCTGGGTAAGGCTGCTTGGACTCATATATGTTTGGTCAAATTCTTTTATTTGCACTGATGATACAATGGGGGCATGAAGACCCATTAAAGCAAAGTAAGGTGGCTTTATTTAGTCCTCATTTCATAATTTGGTAACCTGGAAAGGGCCAGCTCTTGCAGCCGCTCAAGCGTATTGTGACAAAACCCACCAGTTGTATGGGCAGCCTTGGACCCATCACTATCCGAGAAGTTACCTTGGATCCATCCCTTGCATGACAATCTCGTCCTGCTTGCATTCCATCATGTCGTTTGTGAACATGGCATGAAAGTAAGGAATGGAGGCCGCCAGAACTATCCGGTGGGCACTGAATTTGTGGTCGCCAACCTGTGAAGAAACAGAAGGAAATGAAAGAAAGGCAGGGTAATTATTGCGTCTGTGAAGATCCACCCCAGTGCTGCTGGTCTTGAGTGCATTGAAATCTTTTGCCAAGATTTAATGCCACCAGACTGAATGCTAAATCCAACGCACATTGAAATCATCATCATCTGGGATGCGCAGCAGACATAACAGATATTTATGACAACATGCGTTTTCATAGCTACCCAATAGTTCTAGCTGTTGGAAGGAAGAGGCCCCTAGATACATCCCTATGGTGTCTCGACAACTATAAACAGGAATGGGGTGGCGGGCTTATCCAAACATAATGGTGGCTACACGCTTATCCGCGACCATGCTTTCTGGGATCACAGTCCGTGTTACAAACGGATGTAATGGAGGAATGCATGTTTAATGCCCAATGAGTGGCTAGTATTACCTCTGGTAACACCCAATGAAGTTAAAAAGATGTCTATTTCAGAGGACTAAGCACCTTCAAACTCCAGTTAGCGCCAACATCTGCAGGTGCTCAACACTCCTACCCATCAGATCACCTCTATCTAGTCACACAGACAGGGATACAGGTCTCTGCCCTTTGATACCCAAGTCAAAACATTTGGCTCACCTCCTCCTACCCTTGCTCATTCTATTTTGTGTGTGCACCTTCGTCAGCCTTCGGGGGTGTTCTCACAAATTTACTGAACCAGTGGTAGGTCCGGAATAATTAATATGCTGGAGGCGCCTACTGCTGAGTGGTAAGATTCCCCATTTAAGTAAACCACCCTGACCAGGAAAACTACAAGGGAGGTTAAAGTGTGTCAAGAGATTCTTCCGGTATTCTTAATCTGGAAAAGCTGATTTGGGAGAAAACACACCCTTTGATGTACACCTCCTGTTTAGGGTTGCCACCTCTCTTGGGGAAGAAATCCTAACTGTGTCAGTTTGCATAAATTTGCATGCGCTGGGTCACATAAATTTATGCAAGTTTTAAGGAACAATTCTTTTTTTTGGTTGATAAAGGTGGGGGCAGGATACATGGAGTAGGGGCTAGTGCAGAGATGTGGGGGTGAAAGGGTAGAACCCAGACAGACTGATTCTCAGGGCGAGGGTCCCCTCCTCCGCCCACTGTAACCGAAGCAGAACCTTTCCTTGGGCAGCTGGGTCTGAACAAGAGCCACCCGGCGGCCTCTCCCTCCTCTAGTGCATGCAAAAGCAGGTAAAAACATACGGTATAGTCAGTGCCCCATTTATTTTGCAAATCTTTTTTCCAAATTCTGCAAGCAAAATAAAGTATGAAAATGAACTAAATTCTGTGAATTTTGTATGCAAACAAATTTCTCATCTCCTATCTTTTTTAAAAAGCCTGCATCAAACCCCAATTGATCTGTCAGTCGGCAGTTTCTCTCTCTCTCTCCACTAGGGGCCCCATGGCCCCAGAATACGTCCCAGCCACTAAGTGCCTACACCCCATTGGCTCGTTTGCAGGATTGGCAACTTACTGGCTTGCTAGCTCCCAGTGCTCCCTAATCCGGCTGCGGTTCTGTGCTGCCAAGGGCAACTGCTTGGACAGTATGGCCAAATGCTGTCATCGTGGCAAGGCAGAATTCACAGGGCGATAGTTGACTGTCCCGGAGAATGACTGGCTTACCCCTGAGCAGAAGCTGGAACATCCTGAGAATCAGGGTCAATCCCAAGTGGTGGTAACCCTACTCCTACTTGGCATGGACTGCATCACCTCTGGGTTATTGGCGATCCGCAACCAATTCCACATAGGCATGTTAGCTAAATTAATCTGCTGGGTTAGCAGCGCATAGCAACTCCAGTGCTGGCTCATTTCCCCCCTACTGTTCCTACATAGGAAATGCCAAGCTGCCTTGCTGTGTACTGCTGCCAACAGCCTGGCATTGCCATGGCCCGCCCCTGCCCCATTTGCTCTCAGAACACTGGAAACACAGCCAAGCCCTTCCCCCTGCCAACCTGATTTTAATCAGCTTCTGCTCATGCATCAGGATTTAAGCTGAGCTATTCATTCCTAGCGACTAGCTACGTCCTTTTCATTACACCCCGAAGCCTCCTCCGTTCCTTCATTCAGCTTTTCCCTTCATGCTCAGAGAATCTCCCTTTCCCCACTTCTAACAGACCCGCTTGTATGTATATGGGCTCACGGAAGCCTGCAAGGAGTTTAATCTCACTGATAAAATGGCTAGCAATTACTGTCTGACCAGGCTTGGGAAAGGACCGCAAGGACCATCTAGTCCAGGGGTGGGGATCGTCGGGTCCTGGGGCCAAATGCGGCTTGCTGCAAGTTTTTGCATGGGCCCTTTTCCAGGTCAGGGATATAGAGCCTACCTCCAGCCACTGAAAAACTGAGCTTGCGGTAAGGGAGCAGAGATGAGCGCAAGCACACAAGGAGAGGGGACAGATCCACGTCATGAATCTAGAGATGGGCATCAGGAGGGAATTCCGGATGCGTATTATGGATCCAGATCTTTAATTCCAGATTTAATTATGGATCTGTAATTAAATCCATTAAAAATAAAAACAAAATAAAAACGAAACCTCTGCATGTGCAAAATTGTCGCCAGACCATTCTATGCACGTGCGGTCGTTTGTAAAATGGCAGTGGCAGCAGCGTTGCTGCCTTTGTGCAAAATGGCCACGGCACATGGGCAGACGGGCTGTCCTTTTCCAAAATGGCAGCAGTGCTGTTGCGTAGAATGGCAAGGCGACCATTTTGCACACGCACAATTATTTGTTAATACTTTTTTATTTTTTTAAACTGAACCACAACAGAGGTGTGTTGTAGTTCAGCAAAATGTATATGGATTAATCCGTACCTACTCATCATGAGCAGTTATGTATTAATGAAGAGCCGTGATGCCCAGCCACTAATCCATGATCTGGGCTTTTCTTTTCTTGAGTGCACCTCTTAAGCAACCCCAAGTTTGTACGCGGCCCACGGAGCTTGCATTGATTTCCAAAGTGGCCCCGGGGAGGGAAAAAGTTCCTCAACCCTGATCTAGTCCAACCCCCTGCACTGAGGCAGCATGCCCTCTCCCTATAGCATTGTATTTATTATTGTTATTTATATAGTGCAAGCAGTATATCTGGCACTGTACAATCAATCGTTCTAGACAAGTCCCTACCGCAAGGGGCTTACAATCTGACAGAGACAAGGGAGGAGAGACAAGGATACATTCATGAGGTTGAGAAGTTGCAGGTGCACGTGCTTCACTTAGTTACAGGGAAGAGATACTGAGCGAGGGGGAAAAGAGGACATAATTTCACTCATGATGAGCCAGGGAAAGCCTGGCGGAAGAGGCAGGTTTTCAGGAGTAATTTGAAAGTTGGGAGGGAGCGGAGCAAATGTATCCAGGAAGGGAGTTCCAGGCCAGCAAGGGAGAAGGGGCAAAGATGTTTAGAGGAGCAAGGGAGTCATGAGCAGGCGAGGGTGGGGGCAGAGGAGGAGTGAAGCTCCCGGGCAGGAGTGTTGGAGGATACAAGAGTAGAGAGATACGGGGGAGCAAGGCCATGAAGAGCCTTGAAAGTGAAGACCAGGAGCTTGTGTTGAAGGCGTTTATGTAGAGGGAGCCAGTGCAGGGCGGAGAGGAGGGGCTGAATGTGGTCAAAGCAACGGGCAAGGTGGAGGACTTTTGCAGCAGAGCGCTGAACAGAGATGAGGGCGGTGAGATCAGAGCAGGGGAGGCCAGTAAGGAGGAAGTTACAATAGTCAAGGCGAGAGATGACTAGAACATGGACTAGGCTTTTTGCAGCGGCAACAGTGAGGCAGGGCTGGATTTTAGCAATATTATACAGAGTGAAGCGACAGGATTTGGCAACAGCCTGGATCTGAGGCATAAAGGAGAGGGAGGAGTCGAAGATGAATCTCAGGCTACACGCCTAAGGGACAGGCTGGATGGTGACACCCTCAGTGGAAATTGAGAGGGAAGTAAAGGGGAATGGGGAGTTCGGTCTTGGCCATATTAAGCTTGAGTTGGCAGCGAGACATCCAAGCAGAGAGGTGAGAGAGAGAGAGAGAATCAGCAATACAGACTGGATAGGGGAGGATTGCACAGGAGTGGAGAGATGAGAGTTGCATGTCATCAGCGTACAGGTGATACTGGAAGCTGTGAGATTCAATGAGTTTACCCAGAGAAAGAGTGCAAAGGGAGAAGAGGGCCCAAGACAGAGCCTTGGGAACTCTCACAGAGAGGGGAAGCAACCGTAGAGGAGGCACCAGCAAGACAAACGTTGAAGGAGTGATTTGAGAGATGTGAAGAGAACCAGTCACGAAGCGTCCTGGAAACCAAGGAAGCGTAGCGAATCCAGAAGGAAGAAATGGTTGACAGTGCCAAAGGTGGAAGAGAGATCAAGGAGCACAAGAATGGAGTAGAGGCCCTTAGACTTAGCTAAGAGAAGGTCATTGGTGATTTTAGCGAGGGCAGTCTCAGTCGAGTGGAGAGGGCGGAAGTCAGATTGAAAGGGGTCGAGGGAGGAATTTGAAATGAGGAATCAAGACCGCATGTGCAGGCAACCCGCTCCAGAAGCTTGGTAGCAAAGGGTATGAGCAAAGCGGGGCAATAATCGGAAAAGTTGGAGGGGTCAAGACAAGAGTGGCCTTCTTAAGGATAGGGGAGACAGTGGCGTGTTTGAAGGCCAATGGAAATGATCCAGTAGAGAGGGAGAGATTAATGTTGTCCACCAGAGAAGGCATAGCGTTGGGGGCAATTGCTGTGAGGAGGTGAGACGGGATGGGGCCAAGGGGGCAGGTGGAGGGGCTGGATGAAGAGAGGAGGGAGGTGACCTCATCAAGAAAAGCTGGAGAGAAGGAGAAGAGAGGCAGGAGGGGGGATAGCAGGGAAGGAAATGGGGGAGGGAAAGAGTTGAGAAACAATAGCAAGGCGGAGTTAAGAACATAAGAACTACCATACTGAGTCAGACAAACGGTCCATCAAGCCCAGCATCCTGTCTCCGACAGTGGCCAGGTTTGGTCGAATGGGAGACGTACCAGCGGTCACAATGGGCAATCCATTCCCTGCTGATCACTCCCTGCTCCCGACGGTAAGAAGTTCTCATCTCGTAATCTACTTAGCTAATAGCTGTTAACGGACCTATTCTCCAAGAACTTATTTTAAAATGCAGTTATGCTACCGGCCCTGACAACCTCCTCTGGCAACCAATTCCACAATTTAACTCTGCACTGAGTGAAAAAATACTTCCTTTAATTTGTTTTAAATCTGCCACCACTTAGTTTCATGGAGTGGCCCCTGGTTCTAGTGCTGCTTAAGAGGGTATATAAATGTTTCCCATCTACTTGTTCCATTCCACTCAAGATTTTATAAACATCTATCATATCCCCTCTCAGTCTTCTCTTCTCCAAGCTGAAGAGCCCCAACCTATCAAGCCTCTCCTCATAAGGAAGCTATTCCAAACCCTTGATCATTTTTGTTGCCCTTCTCTGCGCTTTTTCAAGTTCTACTGTATCTTTTTTGAGACGGGGTGACCAGAATTGCACGCAGTACTCAAGGTGCGGTCGCACCATCGATTTATATACGGGCATTATGATATTTTCAGATTTATTCTCTATCCCTTTCCGAATCATTCCTAACATTTTGTTTACTTTTTTGACCACCGCCGCACATTGAGCTGAGGATTTCAGTGTATTGTCCACAATGACTCCAAGGTCCTTTTCCTGAGTGGTAACTCCTAATTTAGAACCCAGCGTTGTGTACGTAGAGTTTAGATTATTATTCCCTATGTGCATCAACAAGATCTTCTTGCAATTCTTCACAGTCCGCTTGTGTTTTAACTCCCTTGAATAACTTTGTGTCCTCTGCAAATTTGATCACCTCATTCTTTACTCCTTTTTCCAGAACACTGATGAAGATATCAAACAACACTGGACCCAGGACAGAGTTTATTAATCTTGCTGTTGAAAAAGAAGAGAAGATCCTGTGTAGAGAGAGAGTGTGGAGGGGGGGAGCAGATATCCCCCATTCTATCTTTGTGCTTCTGGGTTTTCATTCCTCTGTCCTTTGAATGTGTGTCTTGGTTAAATCTCATTTTGTTACCTTCCAGCCCAGCCCTTCAGTTTCTCTAGATTAGGAAAAAATCTTACAAAGAGGGAATTCTGGAGACCGAAGCACGGAAAGTTCTATTCAAGGATCTGAAGAAAAGATCTCAAGACTGAGGATTAACAAGCAGTTATTTGGCTTGAAGACAAAGGGGAAAAGTCTCCCAGGTCTCAACCTGTACCCTAGTTTTGTAGACATGCCAACGCTACACCACCCGCCAGCGTGTTCGTGATGGATTGCAGGGGACTGCAAGGGTAGCCATTGGGAGCTCACCCCTCGACTGACAAAACAGAAAATTACTTACAATTTATTAAGAAACATTACGAGCACTGAGCAATTGAGGTGGCGCTGCAACCTCGGGGCCCCGTTTACATCGACTGGGATTTCAGCAGAGAACCCTCCCAGTTTGGCAGCAGTCTCACTGGCGTAGGATTTAGATAAGAGCAGCAAGTTGAGCCAGCGGAGATAACTAGCTGGTCCAGATTCCAGGCCTGTTTAGCAAGCTCTGCGTTCTTCTAGATTTGGGGTGGGGAACCTCAGACTCAGGTGCCAAAAGCTAATTTTTACATGGCCCCTTCCCAGTTCCTGGGTCTGGCCCCTGGATCCAGTTCCTACCTCCGACGACTGAAAAGCGGAGCTCGGGTTAAGTGAGGAGAGATGAGGGCGCGTACCCAAGGGCAGGAGGCAGATCCATGGTCTGGTGCAGCCCTCGGAGATTGTACTAATTTTAAAAGCGGCCCCCCAAGAGGGAAAAGGTTGTAGATTATCTGTGCTGATTCCATACTGGGTAGAAAATCATGCCAGGCACAGCCATTCGCAAATGCTATAGCGATGGGCTCAGTCCTGCTGTCTAACAAGAGCAGGGATTATCTTTCCGAGAAGCACGTTTCAATGACAGCATACGTCCTTCTAGTGACATTGCAGTCACCAGCTCCCCTTGGGATCTGCATGACAATTCGGAGGCCGGCAGCAGAGTAGCTCTTAGGGTTACCTCAATCAAGCACGCCTAGTTAGGTGTCTGACTGTCCCCACTCCCTCAAGAGGCTGGAAAATTGCTACTATCACCTTTCCTCAAAGCCATCTAGAATTCAAAGAGGCCTCAGTGAAGGCAAGATATAGAGGGAGCAACAACCGGTCTAACGTTCAGGGTCCGAGTAGCTCATTCAGTCTTGTACTCTGCAAAAGAATGTGTGCAGGTGCAACCAGTACTGACTCAGTGAAGAAATATTTTGGATGTCTACGTCCTCTTGGCTCTTTCACCAGGCGAGCACAGAGGCAGCCAGCCAGCCTCTGGGTTTTCCAAGTAGGTTTCCTCCTCTGCCCATTAAGGACTTGCGATTGAGAGGTCATACTGATGCATAAAACCACAGAGATAAACACAGTACGTCAGAACGGGGGCCGATCTAGCACACCATCCTGCGTTTACGGCAGCCAACGTTGCTGCAGAGAAGTATACAGCAGGTTATAATCCGTTCCCTGCTGCTCACTCCCAGCTCCTGTCGCTAATGGCCGAGACAAAGTTATTCCTAAATGTAACCAAGGCCACAGCATAAGATGGTTTACAGTTTCTAGTTAAAGGCATGAAGCTTGCTTATTGTAACAAAGAAACATCTGGACTGTGGGCCAAATCTGGCCCTTGGCTGAGTTTTATTTCCAATTTCCATGGATCCAGCCCCTGGACTCAAAGCACTGAAGAAACGAACGGAGATGAGGGCATGCATTCGAGGGGAAGGATCTCATGGCATAGATCCATGATGTAGATCGGGATGGGGAACCGTTTTCCATCCTGGGGGTCACGCTGAGAGCTTGCACAGGCTCCAAGGGCCACACAAAAGTTGGGGATGGGGAGCTTAATGGACGCACTCAAGGAAAGGAGGGGCCCAAATCATGGAACCGTGACATGGAACTGTCTGACCTCATCTCTACTTCCTTCCCTGGAGCTGGGTTTTTCAGTGAGTGGAGGTAAGAACTGGATCCAAGGGCCAGATCCAGGAAGTTGGGAAGGGGCCACATAAAAACTTGCCACAGGCCGCATTTGGCCCCCGGGCCTGAGGTTCCCCACCCCTGCCTGAATCCTACACAACAGACATCGGAGGTTCCCATCCTGAAGAATTTAAATTCTTGCTGCACTTTAATTTCCTACCCACCAAGAGCATTTCTGAGCCGGAAGAGACACAATGGGCGCCCCTCAATCAACCTTCATTCCTAGTTGCACAGACAAGCATCCAAGGGTAGCGTGATTTGTCCCTCGCTCCACGTTCACATCAAAATTACCTGAACAAGGATCCAAGGACAGTCTGCTCTTTGGCCAAATGAACAAGCCTCTGCATGTTAATCGTCTGGCTGGGAGCATCCACTGGAAGCCACATCAGTCTAATTAAGGGTGAAATCCAGATGTCATTGAGCTAATGTAACTCGTGCTTTTAAAATGAACTGCACTTTATCAAATGAGTTAAGGACACAGCAAACCCAATCTGCCAGCATGACTAGGAATGCTAGGCTACTTCAAGGAGGATTTTTTAAAAAGTTAGAGACCGGTTAAGGTAGACCCTGTTGCTGAGCACAGTCAGGGCGTTAAGCTTGTATTTTGGTAGTAATCCCATTTACTTCGACTTTGCAGAACCTTCTGAGACCACACGTGGAGTACTGCGTTCACGTTTAGGCACCAGACAACATCAAAAGGCTGCAGACAAATTGGAGAAGATCGAAAGGAAAGTAAGAAAGATGAAACAGGGGCCGGAAGACAAGCCAGAAGAGGAAAGGCAGAAAGAACTGGGCATGGGCAGCCTAGGAAGAGTATTAAGTCGGGGGAGACATGGTAACAGTTTTAGATATTTCAAATATCTAAAAGGAGGCCACACAGAAGACGGTAACCATTTGTTCTTCGACAGAGCAAGAGAGAATGGGCTTCAACAGCAGCAATGGAGAGGATGCGAACAAGAATATAAGTGTTTGACACATAGCTCAGCTCAAGTTAAAACCCTGTGACCTGGAGGGGACTGTGACGCCCATCATTGATGTGAGCGTTCCCTCCCCCCCCTTACTCAAGTTTGCAGCTTAGGGGTGGCTCCTGAATCTGGAACATCACGCTGCAGTCACAGCCAGGAGTTCCTTTCGTCAACTCCATATGGTGAGAAGGCCGTGTCCCTTTCTTTCAAATACGGATCTGCCCACCATCATTCATGCCTTCATTACTGCGAGGCTGGACTATTACAATGTGCTCTAACACGTGGGGCTGCCCTTGAAGACTGTTGGGGTCGGCGGGTGGGCAGCTTGCGCAGAACGCGGTGGCCCACCTCTTGACGGGAGCGGGTCGCCATGAGCACAGTCTGCACGGACTGCCAATAGCATTCCGGGCACAATTCAAGTTGTTGATTTTGACCCATAAAGCCCTAGATGGCCGGGGCCCTACATCTCTAGAGACCGCATTCCTTCTTATGTCCCTCTACAGTCGGAAGCACCCTCTTGCAAGTTCCATCGTTGGCCCAAGTCCATACGACCTGGGCACAGAGAGGCATTTTCAGTGGCTGCTCCATGACTTTAAAACTCCCTTCCCCTAGAGGTTCTCCTAAGTCCTAGCCCTGGCATCTTCTGAAGGCAGTGCAAGACCTATTTATGCGGCCAGGCATTCAGACAGATTCTGGGGTGGGGTATTTATAACATTTTATAGGGTTTTATTATTTTTATCTTGTATTTTATTACATTGTTAGCCCCCCTAAACCTTCAGGGATAGGGCAAATAAAAATCTAAATAAAATAAATAAATCACTGTTACCAAAAAAGCGAAGTGTGGCTAAAGTCTAAAGCTTTCGTGCGATCCATGCCGTCGTCCGCGGAACAAGGTTTACGGAGCTGCTGCCATCATATGGGAAATGGATGAAGAGGCTGCTTAGAAATATTTATGCTGGTCATTTTCCGACACCATTTTTCTCCTTCTGTGTTATGACATTTGCTTGAAAACAAAGATCATTGAAGACTTCATCTGCTTCTGTTGCTTGTTGTTCCCCCTCGGTAAGACTGAAGGTCCCATTTATTTTCCAAATTTATACCCCGCCCCCTCCTGCAACGCAGCTCGGGGCGGCTTCCAACAGTCCACAATAAAAACAATAAAATTCCTTTAAAAATATTAAATATAAAATGTACCATAAAAACAGGGCTAGAAAATAACAAATAAATAAATGGGCGGGGGACTAAAATCATCCCCCCCCACCCTCCCTCCCAAAGGCCTGGGCAAACAGCCAGGTCTTACAGTTCCGCCGAAATGTTAAAAGGCTTGGGGCCAGGCGAGCTTCCTCCGGAAGGGAGTTCCACAGCCGCGGTCCCACCACCGAGAATGCCCTCTCCATCGTGGCCCCCCGTTTAACACGGGGGACCTCCAGGAGGGCACCCCCGGCAGACCGCAGGAGCCGCTCTGGGGCGCGAAGGGCGAGGCGGTCCCTAAGGTATGAGGGGCCAAGACCGTATAGGGCTTTATAGATCATCACTAGGACCTTGAACTTGGCCCGGCACACTATCGGCAGCCAGTGCAGAGCTCGGAGCACCGGTGTAATGTGCTCCCGGCGACCCGTCCCCGTAAGAAGACGAGCCGCCGCATTCTGCACCAGCTGCAGCCTCCGGGCCAAGAACAAGGGAAGCCCCACGTAGAGCGCGTTGCAGTAGTCGAGCCTCGAGGTGACGAAGGCATGGATGAGGGAGGCCAGGTCCGGGCCAGAGACATACGGACGCAGCCTACGTACCAGATAAAGCTGGCGGAAGGCAGCCTTAGCGACTGCCTCCACCTGCCGCTCCAGCCGCAGGTCTGCGTCCAATATGACCCCCAGACTCCGGACCTGCTGAGCTACAGGGGGGCAAACCCCCCCAACCAGGGGGGCCACCACCCCCTTCGCCCTCCCCACCACCATCACCTCCGTCTTATCTGGGTTGAGCTTCAGTCTGCTCCGCCGCATCCAATCCGCCACGGCCTCCAAACATTGGGATAGCACCGAGACAGCAGGGTCTGGGTCAGTAGAAAACGAGAGGTACAGCTGAGTATCATCAGCATACTGGTGACATCGCACCCCGAACCCTCTCACGACCTCCCCCAAGGGCTGCATATAGATGTTAAATAATAATGGAGACAAGATCGATCCCTGCGGAACGCCACACGGTAAGGCGCGGGGGCTCGATGTTTCCTCCCCCAACACCACCCGCTGGCTCCTCCCCGAGAGGAATGAACGGAACCATTCAAGAACAGTCCCGTCCAGACCCCCCCGGTCACGCAGTCGTCTCAACAGCAGCCCATGGTCCACGGTGTCAAAAGCGGCCGAGAGATCGAGCAGGATGAGAAATGTCGAACATCCCGCATCCATCTCCCGGCGGAGGTCGTCCACCAAGGCCACCAACGCCGTCTCGGTGCCATAGCCGGGGCGGAACCCAGATTGAAAAGGGTCAAGGAGCCCGATATTATCTAGATGACCCTGGAGCTGGAGCGCCACTGCCCGCTCAATAACCTTCCCTAAAAAGGGAAGGTTAGAGACAGGTCGGTAGCTGGCGAGCGCGTCTACGTCCAACGATGGTTTTTTCAGCAGGGGGCGCACCACAGCCTCTTTTAAGCAAGGCGACAACCTCCCCTGCCGAAGGGACGCATTCACCACCCTCGCCAGCACCGTCCCCAACGTCTCCCCGGAAGCTTTTATTAACCAGGACGGGCATGGATCTAGTTGACAACACGTGGCCCTCACAGACCCCAGGACATCCACCACATCGGCTGGCGTCACTTCCTGAAACTCACCCCATAAAGATGGACCAGACGGACCCTCCGCCCCCCCGCGCTCTTCCCCTACTGCTATCAACCCAGCGTCGAAATCGGCCTGAATCCGAGCGATCTTGTCTGCGAAGTAGATGACAAACTCCTCACAGCGGGCCCGGGACAAGTCCCCATCCAGGCGGAGGGAGGCCGGACTCACCAGCCCCCGCACCACCCGAAACAGCTCCGCTGGACGCGACTTCGCAGACGCTATGAGGACGGCGAGGAATTCCTTCCTCGCCGTCCTCACAGCCTCCACATAGGACCGCAAATGGGCCCTATGGAGAAGACGATCGGAGACAGACCGAGTCCGACGCCAGCGTCGCTCTAGCCTCCTGCCCACACGCTTCATACACCGCAGCCCCTCAGTAAACCAAGGGGTCCTGCGGTGACGAGACCAAGGCAGAAGGCGTCTCGGAGCCACCCTGTCAATGGCCTCCTCCAGCAAGTTGTTCCAATGCCGGACCAGCTCATCCACAGAGTGGCCGTCCACATCCAGGGTAAGCTCCCTCAGGACCTCCTGGAACCGCTGGGGTTCCATCAGCCTTCGAGGGCGGACCATCCTAACTGGTCCCTTCCCCTTCTGGAGGGGGTGCGCTAAAAGACCGGCCTGAAGGAGATAATGGTCCGTCCACGACAAGGGCACCGCTTGCAATGACAATCTGTTCCATGGCGATGTGTGAGTTTCCCGAAAGAATCAGTCTACGCTCAACTTAGTACGTTCACCTGTAGGTGCCACAGTTCAACTTTTTCTCCAGGAACAGCTGAAAAGTTAGTGGGTGAACTGACGTCCATCTGATTTGGTTTGTGGTATCATTTGCCAAGATTTTATTTCAGTTGAAGAGAGTTCCAGGAATTGGAAAACTAAGTGACTTGCGTGATTGGAACAGCAAAGTTTTTCATGAGTTTTGTATAGTATCTTCCTACTCTAATTAGTTCTTTCCAGAGAGAGAGAGAGAGAGAGAGAGAGAGAGAGAGAGAGAGAGAGAGAGAGAAAGACAGCCATTTTAGAATTAAGAACAGGATGGAATCTGGCCAGAGTTTACACAAGACTAAGCCTTTTTCAAGATTTCTCATTAGGTTCACAAGAAAAGCTAAGTTGGTTTAATAAGTCTAACTCATTTGTACTGTGGTATCGTTCACATATCAAACAACGGTATTCAGGAGCAGAAAATGAAGTATGAACTCCATAAAAATTAGGAGAAGATAGTTCCCTTCACTTTCTAAAGTGAAGTACCTTGTAATGTGAACCCTTTCTGTGTTAGGTTGGTTTACTTGGTCTACAAATCATTCGCAGGATGCAGCAGTGTACAGTCTCTCTCCTGCTAAAAATTCAATGGAATTTGTCCCAGAAGGTTCTGTGTGCAAGGCATGAAGGGATATGCATCATCTTGATCAACTTTCATGACATGGCCACTGGGGGCAGATGGTGGTGGCAGTACTAAATCGCCTTAGGAGTGTCGTGTTTGTAAACAACATCAAAGCGAGTTACTAAAAAGTGAACTGCTTCAACTTTGATAAATCGGTTTAGTTTTGTACGTGTTAATGCGGTCTTTGAGTTTTAGGGGAAAGACATCAATTGCAAGGACTGGGAGGAGTGGGAATCACTAGTCTAGGTTAATCTACTTCTGAGTTTGGGTAGTGGGATACAATGGTCCATTACTGAGACTTGTACTGAAAGCATATTCTTCCCTACACCCCCACACCCTAATGTTAATTAGTTCCAGTGCACAATGAAGCCTTCTCTGGAGACAAGCTCTGTAGGTGTCATAAAAGACATCATTTGTTTTCGTGACATGAGGCTGCATAACGGATAAGTCATCAGTAAGTTCTCTGACAGACAGATTTTTCTAAAGCATCTTAAGAGCCTCTGAAGAAAGAGCTCAGCTACTTAATTTGACACAGGGATTCCCCCCTGCCCCCCCCCCCCAAAAAAAACACATGGCTTCTAGGATTATTTCTTATTGATTCAAAGCAAAGAGACAGAGCAGCCAAGGCTAGAGAAACTTTAAAAATTGGTGCTTCTGCCTTTTTCCCAGGCCGGGCAGGGGCTGATGGAGGGCTGAAGGAGACTCCCACTTGGTTGCCCTCGTGGCCCTGGTCAACCTGGGGAAGGATCGGGCCCACTGTTCGGAGGCTCGGGCCCCTCCAGAGGGACGAGACTTCACGGGCAAAAAGAGAACTGCAAGAACTCAGATAGGGGGAAAGACGGCCCAGGTGGGATTCTTGCCACTGTATCCCAATTACTACTATGTATTACTATACGTAAAACCATCACCCAGCGTTAGTTACCGGGGAAGCGTACTTTTAAGAGCGAAAGTATCTCTGATCAAATTCAACCCCTGCGAAACCAAGATGCAATAGGTTACAGTTCTCCTCGTTTAGAATAATAAAAAAGAAAACCCATTAGAAGTAATTAACTGGAGAATGAAAGAGGGCTTCAAATGCTCTTGTACAAGGGGCCATTGTACTTCAAATTCCAAAGAAGCCAGGTGGGCCTTCTGTCCTTCAAATTTTAACAGTGGTTTAGCTTTCCAGGAAATGGTCTTCTCTGGATTACCTCCAGCCTGACATTAGTGCTGGGAAGGCCGACGAAAATAAAAAGCAACGTTGTCAATATGGCTTGAACTCGTCTGCAGAAAACCAACCCCATTTGCTGGCTCTGCTGCAAGACCCAGGCTGGAATGATAGAAACTGGGCTCTATTTAAGCCCCTCTTGGGCAGACAACCAAACAAGAGATGCTTCTACCAGGGAAAGCCCTGTCCCTAAGAGTCAGCTGAGCTACTGATTGTGGCCCTCAGCTTTTTTAAACTGAAAGCACATTCGGGCCCCACATACCTAAGAGACTGCCTGACCATCCACGCCCCATTGCAATCTCTGTGATCGTCCAGGAGCGTCTCCCTGGGAGCACTGTCCGTTAGTCCGGTTCATACAGCAAGAGCTGGCAGGGGTGTGTGTGTTCTCGGCTGCTGCCCCGTTGCTATGGGACTCCCTCCCCCTGGATGTTCGGTTGAGCCTGGGCGTCTTCCGGAGCCAATGCAACATGTTTGTGTTTGAAAAGGCATTAGGCAGATGGGGATAGGGATGGTTTTGGGGTAGGGGTTTGGGGGGCTGGGTATGGGAAATGGGGAGCCAGTATTGGGGGTTTGTGGGAGGGCTGGTGTTTTTTGTATTTGCTTTAATGGTTCTATGATTTATGAGCTGCCCTGAGCCTTCGGAAAAAGGGCAGTATATAAATTCAAATAAAATAAATAAATAAATAACTTATTTCAGAAATGGATGTGGTTATTCCTTATGTGGATTGCTATTAGAAGTTATTGTTCAGGTGCCTACAGCTCTGGACAGGCAAGGGAAAGAAGCTTCCCCCAGGGACACTGGAGCGAATTCCATGGATTCCAACATCTAGAGAGAGCAGGACGGCCCTGGGACGTTACAGCCAGATCTGAAATTCCACGTGCTATAAACGGCATGCAATTCCAGCCATCCAGAGTGGAAGGATGGGACATCTGAGAGAGACTGCTTTCCAACACACACACACACACACACACACACACGGCTCTGAAATAACGATCTGTGATTCACTGACTCGAAACCTTCCTGACCCAAACTTTTCTGAGCACTGGCCATGGCAAGGTTGTGGCAGGGTCTGGGCTCATCTAAATTACGGATCCTCTCCTAAAGGGAAGGGTGTGTGTGATTTCCTAAGTGCCAGTTCTCCCAAAGGGACTCCCGGACCAGCTTTGGTCTCCCCCTGAAAATAGGGGGGAAAGGTGTCACCCTGGATTCCAGCAAGACCCTGCCTGCAAAGTGCCGGCAGCCCCACCCCAGGAAAGACATTTGAAGTGTGCGCAAGGACAAGGACAGCCCCCTCCTGCTCTCAAAGCTTCCTTTTTCGCATGGCCCTATGTGGCCTGAGCACTGCTAGACACTTTTCAGAGTGGCCAGAGGTGGAATGACGGTCCCACTCTCTCCCGACTCACTCTGAAATTTTCCTAGCGGTGCTTAGGTCGCTTGCAATGGGCCCCCTAGAGTCCAGGCTGCTCCTTGCTCCATGCTAACTGAACCCCTGCTTTTGAGATTAACAGGATTGGACTGTCTATTCCGGAGGCAGATGGACACACCTAGAAGCAATCAATTTAATCCAGACATGTTTCCAATAACAATTCCTCTCTGGCAAAAATGATACATGAAGAAAATCATCAGAGGAAAAAAAATAATCATTTAATTTATTTATTAATTATTTATTTATTTAACCAATTTTATACCCCGCCCCTCCTGCCATAGGCAGCCTGGGGTGGCTAAGAATAGACTATACATTTTCAATTGTTTTAATCAATCTTACGCAAATAGCAGTAATCTGATCAAGGTCTCGAGAACAGATGTTAAGGTCCTGTGTGATTCACAGAATCCTAGAGATGGAGGGGCCGTGAGAGAGTCATCAAGTCCAGCCCCCCCCCGGCTCGGTGCAGGATCTGCCCTACCTAGATCCCAGAGAGAGACGTATTCAGCCTCTTCCTAAAAACCTCCAATGACAGAATCCACAGCTTCCCTGGGTAACCCGTTCCATTACCCGACGGCTCTTGTTTCAGGGCTGAAACAAGAATTAATTTGGTTCTCAGGAGAATATTGTGAGAATCGAGAATCTGTAGTGAGATCTCGAAAAGATCTCGCAAAAAGTGTGAAAATCTCACAAGAACCTTGCTTAAAAAGATGAAGACTGTGCACGATGCAAAAGGGCGGCCAGGCCGGTTTTGCGCATGTACGTTTCTCCCCCTCCCCTCCCAGCATGGATTTGTTGGCTGCAGAAAAGGAAAGGAGAGACAGAGAGATGCGAGACTTGGCGCAGGATGCAAAATGCACGTGGCTCCGGTAAGTGAATCGAGAAAAATCTCGATTGAAAAAGGGCCACAAAGTTTGAAGCTCGAAAAGTCAACATCAAGTTGCAGCCGTAGTCTAAACCCTCCTTCCTGCATCTTGTATCTATTAACTCTTGTCCTGCTCTCCATAGCACGGAAACAATGGTTTATGATCTCATGCCACAAAGAAAACCACGCCTCCCCAAGTCCATTATTGTGGCATTCCCACACTCGCCGGTGGAATGGAAAAGGAGAGCTGAATGATGGAACTCCCTGCCGGGGAGAGACCAGAAAGAAACTAAGCCCCTCCGGAAACCAGTCAGGCTTAGATGGATCTCCAGAGAAAAGGAGTACAACAGAATGCCTTTCTGTGAGCTCTTGCTATATGAACCTGGTGGGCAGAGGACCCCTGCAAGAGGGCCTTTCTGGCTAACCCCAGGGATCACGAAGGTGCACAGGAGAGGGGGTGGTCTTCCGGATATACAAGGTCCAGCTCGTTTAGGGCTTTATAGGTCAAAATCAGCGCCCATGCCCATAGGTGAGTATGCTGCCTTGGTTGGCCGATAAGAATGTAATTCGTAAGAGAGCCAGTGAGGTATAGTGGATAAGGTGCTGGACTTGGATCTGGGAGACCAGGGTTTGAGTCTCACCATAGTCAATGAACTCACTGGGTGGCCTTGGGCAAGTGACAGCCTCTCAGCCTTGGTTCTCCATCTGTAAAATGGGGATGTGTGTCTGTCTGTCTGTCCCCGTGTGTTTCCCTCATCCTTCTCCATCCCAGATTGTAAGCCCACTGGGCAGGGACCTGTCTCCAGAAACCTGTGACTGTAAAGCGCTGCATATGCCTAATAGCGCTATAGAAATACCAGTACCACCACATTGGGTCACCATTCAACCCAGCATCCTGTCTCTGACAGCAGCCACCTTCAGTTGCATCAGACGTATACACAAGTCACAACAGAGCGATTCATCCCCTGCCATTCACTCCCAGTTCCCCACAGCCAGAGGTAACATTCCCTGAACCAACTTCACCTATAGCCATGTGTGGGCCTATTCTCCAAGAACTGACCCAAGTCTTGTTTCAACCCAGCTATGCTTTGTCTCTATTCACTGACAAGAATGTGGAATCTTGAGGGTGTACAAACCCTGGAACAAACAAACTGTAAGAGGAAGGACTATCCACCTTAGTGTCTTATCTTAGACTTATTAGCAAAAATATGAACATTGATCACAGGTGTTTTGTTTTGTTTGACTTCCACACAATGCCACACCTTGGGGTTGAATGGGAATCGGTCCTAGCTGCCTTGGGCTCATTGCGTAGCACATCTTAGCAAGTCTACAGAACTCAGCAAATCCTACAGACCTTCCTCCCTATGTCCCTCCGCGGCCTCTAAGATCAGCCAAGAGCGCTCTCTTGCAAGTTTCATCACTGGCCCAGGTTCATGCAGAAAGGCATTCTTGGTGGTTGCTCCACAGCTTTGGAACTCCCTTCCCTTGGGGGGGAGGATCGGCTAAACCCTGCTTTGAGCATCTTCTGGAGGAAGCGTAAGACCTATTTATTTGGTCAGGCGTTTAACGGGTGGGGTAGATCTTGGGGGAGGCGCAGCGGGGGGTGGTGGTACTATAGTGGATTTCATGGATTTTACTTTGTATTTTATCTTTTTTTTATGACGTTAGCCATCTTGAGCCTTAGGGGAGAGTGTGAGATAAAAATGTACATTAAAAAAATAAATAATTTTTTTCCACTTGAGAATCTCAAAAAGCTTCCAAGACATTAACATAGCTTCAATCATCCCTGCGGCACAAACGAGCACACATTCCCACCCCCGTGGCTCCAGATGGGAAAACAGAAGTTTGGCGAGCTTAGGCAAGCTGACTAAGATCAAAGTACATCCCTCACGCCTTACCCACTGTAGTATCTAAGGCTGCTTCCACAGTAGCCAATGCCCTCCATTACCATGATGTGGCGGACATGAAACTGCCCCATGCCTGTTGGCCCCCGTGTGGACACCTGGCCCCACTTCCAACAAGATAGGAAAAGGGGGAGCTGCCTTTGCTTAGATAGGAACTAGCCCTGTATTCACCCCGCCATTCGAGCCGGGACAGCTGGAGTCTGTTCTTGCAGCTTGTCCTGGAATCTCTGGAATGCAGGAAGAGGGTCAAGCTCGAATTTCCCCTTCCCGATGCAAGGCAAAGGGTCAGAGTAACTGCACGGTAACCAACTAGCCGAGCTAATCGCCAAACCTACTCAGCCAGAATCTTGTGCTTTCAGGCTAGCCCATGGCATCTCCGCCTAATAAGCCATTCCAAGAGAGCTACAGCACTTTGTTAAAAGGGAGGTGCATGCACACGCCAGAACGCTCCTGTCAGCTTGGAGGAAGTCCAAGATCTTCTCCGAGCCAGCTCCTACCTCTAAGAACCCCCCGCCCCCCAATAGAGCTGGGTTCTATGCCCAGTTCCAGCAGAGAACCGGAGATGCACAACAACAGGGACAAATGAAATATCGCAGTTTCATCTTGGGCAACATGAGAACATTCGATCAGCTCCTTTTCTCCCAACCTTCAAATCCCCTCCCCCCCCCATGCCCCCCAAACCCTACCTCTTCGGTCAGGCCTCCCCTAGCTACTTGCCCTCCCAGATTAGTTGCTGAGGATACCCTCTTGCTCAGCATCTTTCTTCCCCTGAAACTAAGCTAAGCGTGTGCACCTTCGACTTCTCAACTTCATGAATGTCTCCCTGTCTCTCCCTCTGTTCCCTACTCCCTTGTCTCCCCATCTTTGTCTCTCCTAGATTGTAAGTCCCTTGGGGCAGGGACCGGTCCCTAATTAGGACTGTTCAGCACCAGGTACATTGCTGGCGCTACATAAAAATCAATAAATAATAAACATTGCAGATGGCAGCAATAATTAACATTATTAAACGTTGGCAACATCTGGGGGTGCAGTTTATACTGTAACTCTCCTGCGAGTGGGATGGGGTGAGAGTGACAAACCCCACCCTCCTCTCTGCACAAGGGAGCGAGCAAGATCATTAGAAAGGGGGGGGGGGGGGGAAGAGAGACTGTCATGAAATATTTGTGTTGTACTTTGTTCTACAAAGTGCGATGCATGTTCGAAGGTGGACAGGCAAAAAGTTTGGGTATTTTTACATTGTGTATGTTTTGCGTGTCATTCCGAGTTCCTTGTGGACGGAAAGAGCGAACTTATGGGAAAGGTCAGAGCTGTGGGTGTGCACTCAAGGTCAAGGCTAGGGGATGGATCAATGGAGGGGCGGACAAACTGTAGCCTGGAAGCCACATGGAGCTCTTGGGCATTTTCAAGTATGGCTCTCGGCCAGGGTTGGTCTTGAACCCTGTGCTGTCCTAACAGTCCTGTCTCTTATTGCCTTATACTCGAGTCCTAGCAACTGAGTCGTAGTTGCTCTTCCGAATCCCAGCCACCAGGACAGCACAGCACTGCCGGCCAATCCCACAGGAAGATAGGCAGGTGTGCAACTCTCAGCCATAAGAAGATTTTGGTAGAGAGAGAGCTCTTGGTGTTGGGAGCTTTGCCCACCTCTGCCATAGATTCAAGACCAGGACTCTCCCCTTCTTTCCCCCAATCCTGTCCCAACTCTTATCTTGCCCACAGAGCTTGTACTAAGGGAAAAAGACTCCCCCACCCCGGTCTAGGTGCACGAGCTTGCAAGCTTCCAAGGGGGCTTGAGTAACATAGATGTTATTCATTTTCAATCCTTTCCGATTCCAGCTGGAAGCAGAAACACTTAAGATACCAAAAAGAAAACGCTGCTCATGGGGTACTGCCAGCAGCATCCAACCGCATCAGCAAGGTTATCAAAATACATCAATAATTCACTAACCAAGCATAAATGACTAGTCGCCAGGTCCCCGGGACAAGCAGGGGTGCACACGTGTGTGTGTGTCTGGGTACAGCTGAAATGGGTATCTAATTTAGTACCCACAGGGAATACCCGCATTTTCAACTATCATGCTGGGTGCCCAACGGGCTACCCAATCACTGATCAGCAAGGTTCCTAGTTTTCTCTTTGCAATGGAAAACCAGAGAAAAACAGAGATTTTGCTTTTTTCCCCAGAGAAAAAGAGATTTTGCTCACCTTCCAAGAGAATTTTACAGAGAATGGCAAAAACGTACAGGTTTGGGAGGAAGACACAGCGAGCATGGGGCAGTGAGGGCACTGAGTGGAGCCAAGGGGAAGGAATCTGAAGGCNCTAACCAAGCATAAATGACTAGTCGCCAGGTCCCCGGGACAAGCAGGGGTGCACACGTGTGTGTGTGTCTGAGTACAGCTGAAATGGGTATCTAATTTAGTACCCACAGGGAATACCCGCATTTTAAACTATCATGCTGGGTGCCCAACGGGCTACCCAATCACTGATCAGCAAGGTTCCTAGTTTTCTCTTTGCAATGGAAGACCGATGCACTAGGGAAAGAAGGGCCGGGAGGGGGCAGGGGCTCTGCATTTGGAGGGGTGCCACAGACCTCTTGTGGGGGGGGGTGGGGGGGCAGGGGAGCTATGAATTTGGGCGGTCAAGTCCTTTGGACCTTGGGAAGAGGGGACACGGGGGCAGTGATGCGGGGAAGTAAATTTTCCAGGGCTATAGGAAATTTTGCACAGGAAAAACTTCCGATTCAAAATTTTCTGGAAAACCCACATCACTGGACAGGAGGTGAGCCTAATTGGGCCCACAACAGCTCCCCAAGTGCCAGCCCCTACATGGTCCCCCTTTCTGGTTGGCAGAGCAGCCTAGGACCAGGCTGGGAGGAGGGGGCAGTGAGCTCAGGGCAGTGGAGGGGACCAAAAGGCATGTGCTGTTGGGGAAGGGGCTCTGCATTTGGAGGGGTGTCACAGGCCTCCAAATTTTTTTGGGGGGGGGGCTGTTGGGACAGGCAGCTGCAAAATTGCATAAAAATGAAAATATTACAATAAAATGTGGTGGTCTAACTCATACCTATATATATTGTGGTAAGGGAAAGTCAACTAGCATTTACATTTAATCACAGAAAAACAGATTTTGTTTTTTTAAAATCAGAGAATTTATGTTTTTTTTAATCAGAGAACTTACAATTTTTTGTCGCGGAGAACTAGGAAGCCTGCTGATCAGGTCCCCAACTGCCTGGGGGGAGGGGAAATCACTAATTTCTGTTACTGATTGACCAATTCTCCACTTACTGATCAGTATATCGGGACAGTAAATAAAAAAATCAGAACCACAATCTTCCTGGACATCGGGTACAGATTAGTACCGAACGTTACGGGTCAATTTGGGTTCTGAAAATACAATGCATATACCCATTTTTGTGGGTATGTGTTTCAGACCTAAGTCCGGGCTATGAAAATCCACTCACCAGCGGCAAGGAGGCAAGTGGATTTTTACAGTCCAGTTCATAAGGTTTCTAGGCTAAATTTAAAGTTTGCAGATAAGCCACAGTTCTCAACCGACTGTGGAGTGACTTCTCTAGGCGTACAGACAATGGGATGAGGAGTGCAGCATCAACCTATGGGCGCGCGAGAGAGGAGAGAGCTCTCCGTTTCCAAGCAGCGACACTTCTTGCTTAAGAGAGGACTCAATCATGGCATGCAAAATACTTCATGGGGTGAAAGTACTGGCTCCCAAAGGCTTCTTCCATTTAGCACAGGAAAGCAGAACAAGACCCAATGGCTGGAGGTTAATAACTCGACAAATTCCAATCAGAAATAAGGCACACATTTAACAGCAAAGATGCTTTGTAACCACTGGTTCAAACTGCCAAGGGGGCTTTCATATCACTTACAGTCTTGACATGAAGACCGGACGCCCGTGTGAAAGAGATTCAAATATAACTCAGTAGGCTTTAACGAGGCATGATCGGTGCAGAGGCGCCATCGTCGAATTTCACTGGACACCCAGCACGGAACGCTCATCTTTCCCAAAAACAGGAAATGCATCGGGGGTCACAGCTATCGAACTGAAAGAGAAATGCTACAGAACAATGCATTCCACTGCAGTCAAAAATGATCCACTCATGTGCCTGCTGCACATCCCTTCAGTAACTCTCTACCGTTACCATCTTCTCCAGCTTCTGCCAGACTTGGTGGATACAGTGGAGCTGTCGTCATTGGTCCCAGGACTCAAGCAAGTTCTACATATCGAACTTTAGACTGAGGACTTCTCTACTGATGGCATCTCATTCGAAGTTCGCAGAGACGACTTCTACCCTACTGAAATCTCTAGCCTGCACCATCATTGCCCAATTGCATTGAGGGTAGAGTGCAGCGAGGGCCATGGGGGGCAGGCAGGCAGGAAGAAAGAGAGGGTTGGGGTTGTCCGTGGGAATAGGAGTGGAAGAATGAGAGAGGTTTAGGGTTGTCCGTGGGAACTGATGGGAGCGGAGGAAGGTCTGGGGGAGATGAGGGGAGCCTTTTAATATATCGTGAGTTGCCCTGAGCCTTATGGGATAGGGTGAGGTATACATCAATAATACAGAAGGCAAGGTTAGATGATCGCGGCCGGCCCACTGATCTTTAAATCTATGGATTCATGTTGGCTCTACAGGACTAAGCGGTTTCTATTTGCCTTCCCCACTCCTGCGTGGACCATTTGTTATGCTTCAGGTTTCAACAGTGTCATTTCAACTGCAACCCTATTTTCTAAGGACAGACACCAATGGCGGAGAAGAAAAAACCAAACCACAGGCCTTCTCTAATTTGGAAACTCTGTACCAGTTTAACCAGGCTATTCAGTCACACTGGAAAGAAGGTGACCAAACCACGAAGTGACAGGCAATAAGATTTGGTTCTAAAAAGTATCCCCACACCTGCACATATCCAGGAAAGAGGAAGGAGCAGCATCTGAAGAACTCAGACATCCTACCCGAGATTTGTTTCATCATTCGATAGCATTTAATGATTTTCTTCATGTTACCAACTCAGCTGGAGCTGGGAAAAGGGGCGCCTGGCTTAGAGAGCTATAGCATTCAACAGTCAAAGGAAACTTGAAAACAGGAGCTTTCAAAGCCATTCCTTATTCACCAACCCAGACAAACCTCTTCTTTCTGATGCAGGACAGCAGGAACCTTCAGAGGACACTTCTTGCATGGTAGAGAAGCAGGCTCAGACCAGAGAAAACTCAGCTGTAGCCTCAAATTTTTTTCAAAGGAGGGGTAATGTAGGAGCACTGCTGTCTTGAGTCCAGCTTAGAATAAGCAGAGATTATTCTGACAGATGCGGTCACATCAGCACTTTCTCTAGCCCGCATCGAACACAAGCTGCGCTCTGTGGCTGAGACAGCATCCCAGTCTACCGAGCAACGAGGATCGCAGCAGGAGCAGGTCTTGGATGGTGGAGTAAGCAGCTGGATCAAACCACTGCAGGCTGAGGAGAAGGTAATTACATTCAAATACATCTTTGGGCTGACTCTGCACGTCCCAATTAGACTGCTGCAAGGAGCTTATGGGCTTGCAGCTTGATTAGCCACATGTGCGCCGAGGGGGAAACACGCCCAACTCTCTGCACACTCTAGTGGGTTGCACGCACAGTGTGGATACTTTGTACGTGCAGCACACGCAGGATCCAAGGCCCTGGTGACTTACTCTATTCATGGAATGTGAAGAACACAGGTTCTGCAGGATCCACGATTTTCATTTTACACGATTTAAGTTTCTAGACCTCAAGGTTGTGAAGCTGACCTTCCAGGAAGGAGCCAAGCATACACAGAGGGTTCTTTTCCATACTCCGGAAACCATGACAAGCCACTGAATGTCTCCACACAACACTCGCCACACATCCAGCTGCCTAGCATGGTGCTCTCCATTACATTTAGTCACTTCAAACACAGGTACTGCCAAGCAGCAAATTCAGGTTTATGCCCGGGAACATGAATATTAAGTATTTATATAGCATCAGCAATGTACCTGGTGCTTTATAATCAATTATAGACCGGTCGCTGCTTCAGCAGGCTGAGAGTCTAGGAGAGACATGGGAGGAGAGACAAAGAGGAGGGGAACAGAAGGAGACACAGGGGTATAATCACGAAGTTAGAGGCTGCGGGTGCATGAGCTTAGTAGATCAGGGAAGAGACTAAAGGGACAGGCTTTGTTGCGATTTGGGATAGTTTTTTAAAATATATATATAAACGTGTATATTTTAAGATATTTTATGTATTGTAACCTGCCCTGGGCCTTTGAGATTGGGCAGGATAAAACTTTAAATAAATATACAAATATCTGTTCAATGACTCTCCTCCCCCCCCCCCCCTGCATCCCCCATTTATGCTATCACCCAAAGGGCTCCCCCTGGTGGCAGCATGACAGAGCACTTGGAAAGATTGTTCAGAATGACCTCGCTGCGTGTTCCCATGGGACATCCTCCCCCCTCATGGGGCATTTTTGCTCCCGGAGTGCCATAACGTGGAGAAGCACCTATAGGCATACAGCACCCCATCCTGATCTTATGGTTTTGTTAGAAACTGCCAAGTTAGAACTCCACTAGACAATGAACGGCACAGCTCCTGCGGGCGGCTAAGCCACTTTGCTGTATTTAAAACCTCACCAATCTCTAACATTCCGCAGAAGGTCATGAAACTCATTTAATAAATCAGCTGCCTAAACCACAGCAACATCTGCTAGAAAGTCACTTTCACAGTTAACAACATTTGCTTTCACCACATTCAGGGCAACGTGCTATTAATACATTGGAAGACGACCTCTTGGACTGCAATCCTCAAACCACTTACTCCAGAGGAGGCCCACCCTTATGAGGTGGATAAGTATCTTATTTGGTTTTTTTGGCTTGTTAGCCTGAAATAAACTAAACTATCTGACTTAGCTGTCCAGATCTATTGGAGGTAGGGGACAAGTTAGTTAGTTTATTTACAGCTTTCGCCAAAACCAAAATCGAAAATAATCAAGATGACAATATATAATACATTAGCAATAAAATCCATAGCATAATACAATCAATTTGATTACTACCACAGCCGCCTCTATCCTTGGAAAGGGGGCTAGGGGACACGATAAGGCTAGGTAACAGGGAGAGACTAGCGCACAAGTAGGAAAAAAATTAATTCATTTAAATTTACATGCCACCCTTCTCAGAGGGTTCAGGGCTGCCCTTGGGGAAGGTCCCAAAGGGGCTGGGGCTAATGGGTGAAGTCCCACACACAGATGAGAGGAGAAGGGGAAAAAAAAAAAGAGGCATGTGTCAAAGCCAGCTTCTAAAGTACTAGGGAGTGAGAGGGAAAAGTTGGGTCATGGCAGGGAGACAGGCAGCTTTCTTCATGGACAGGGAGGAGGCCCTGGGTCAAGACAGGCCACAACATTTTGAAGGGGCTGAGGGGACGGACAACCCCCTCCCCCCCGAAAAAAAAGATCCTTGAAATACAGGGAGAACTGAATGAAGGATTGAGGAAAACCGTAAAGAACCCCAAGAAGGAGGAAATAACATACAAGTTAGCTCCCTTCCCGGGTAACCTAGGAGGGCTGAATATTTGGAGACGGGGAATGAATCTGAAGATTGCCATGTCTGAGCTCCTGACAGGGATGGGGGAAAAAAAAAAAGAGAGTGAGACATGGAGACCCAAACAGCCAGAGTTTAGGGTGACCCTGTCATAGCTAGCATTCAGAGGAACAATCTTAGCCCCAACAGTAAATCCCAGCCAGCACAACTTCTGATTTGCAACTGTGTTCGCAGGTGTCGCATGCAGAAAGGAACAAACAGAAAAGCGTTCTCTCTCTCTCTCTCTTTAAAAGATCTTCAGGACAAACCAAAGTCAAAGCGAGAATTAAGCATTCCCACGTAGTCTTCATTTAGAAATCTCTCGCCCACAATCCTAGAGGTAAACC
Organism: Sphenodon punctatus; assembly: GCA_003113815.1. Classification (NCBI taxonomy): domain Eukaryota; kingdom Metazoa; phylum Chordata; class Lepidosauria; order Sphenodontia; family Sphenodontidae; genus Sphenodon; species Sphenodon punctatus. The sequence goes on from QEPC01000895.1 coordinate 362,851, forward strand.
TGTCAAGTCCTGCACAATTTTTGATTTGACTTGCAAATCCTTCCTAAAAAACCTCCCTCTTCCATCTCTCACTCCTCTCCCTGCCCCCCATAATTTGCTCCTTTATGCTTTTCCTTACACTGGCTCACCTTTCGAAATCCCCCCTCCTCCCTTATAGCTAAGTTAAGCACGGACAGCTGTAACATTCAGACTCATGAACGTCTCCCAGGCCCTCGCTACAGGCTGCTCCGACCGGCCAGTCTCAATTGTAAGCCCCTTGGGGCAGGGATTTCTCTTTAATCACAACTGTTCGGTGCCCAGACACATTGCTTTCACTATATAAATAATTATTAATAATAGTAATGCAGCTGGGAAAGGGAGAGTCAAATTGTGTAGGCTGGATCCAATTTAATCATCTGAATTTTGTAACAAGTGGATTGTTCGCATACCCAGAGCATGAGGACAGAAGTATTATCTACATCTCCAAACTTTCTAAGTCATACATTAGAGATTTCAGCACCCCACCCTAACGCATCTGGCACTGGCTGCTCTTAAAAACACACACACTCGACAGATCACTAGCCTAATCTAGAATGGAAGTTCCAGCACTGTGGGACTGGGCTCTAGGGGAACTTCAAGGCAAATTTTTAGGCCATGAAAGCAAACATACTTGGATGGTTGAGCGCCTTAGAGACACAGCAAAGGAAGCGGCTGTACAAGCTTTTCCTAAATGTTACCCAAACCAAACTGCCTGGGCTGGAGTGCCTATCCTCTTAGTGGGAAAGGAGGGTGCTCTCTCTGACTCATTCAGACCTTGGCTTCTCTACTGAGAGTGTCAAAGAAGCAAGCATGGTTGCGGTTTGTATAAAGCTGACATTTCACCACAAACAGGACTGAGAATGACCTATGCTTCAAAGCCACCAAACAAGACCGGAACATCTTTCAGCTACCCAGCTTTCACCTCAGAACAGATTCGAATTGGTAAATCCACACTCAAATGCCAATCCTATATCTCTAGTGCATGGCTCAAGTCGTACGCTTGTTGTAACCATGGGCCAACGGGATGCAAAGCTGCTAACTCTCAATTCTTAGGTTTTAAACAGTATCTGTATTGCAATTATCTTTTCACAGTTTGCACAGATCCTGGCTGAGAAGCTGTTCCCTCATCATGCCCCCTAGCAAGGACAGCAGACATAGAACAGGGTCTGCGATGGCTTCCCTGGTGTAAGGGGTGGGGCTCCGTGTGAAAGGAATTTGCTTGCCATGCAAACCCTTTCACCACAGCACCCTTTCCTCACAGGAGAAACCAGCCAGGTTCTGCAACATGCTGGCTTCCCCTGGACAGGGATGAGATTTGAACGTATCCTGCTATTGTACCATGGTGGGGAGCTTTATCTCCCCCATAGGTTACTTTGAAAAGGAGTGGACGGATAGGATTTGGGGGCAGAGGCGTGCACAGGATGCCGGGGGGGGGGAGAGAGGAAAAAAAAACCTTCCCTCCCTTGTCCCCCCAAGCTTGTCCCTAATCCGGGAACTCCTCTGAACCTTCCCTCAGCTCAGCGCCTCCCCCTGAAGTCAACTCCTGTCCAAGCGCCCCCCCCCCC
>QEPC01000895.1:366684-386357 GCA_003113815.1 Sphenodon punctatus
AACCAGGAGTTTGAACAGGATACGTTCAGGAAGGGGGAGCCAGTGAAGGGAGAGGAGGAGAGGCGTTACATGGTCGAAGCGACGGGCAGAGTGAATGATCTTGGCGGCAGAGTTTTGGATCGCAACAAGGGGGGACAGGTGGGAGCGAGGGAGGCCAGCAAAGAGGAGGTTGCAGTAGTCGAGGTGAGAGATAACCATGGCATGAACAAGGGTTTTGGCCGAGGAGACAGATAGAAAGGGGCGTATGCGGGCAATGTTGAGGAGATATTATGGGACCATTCCCAACCACAGGGTATTGACTGTGGTTGAGCGTGATCTCGTAATGTCTGAAAATACCCCATGTCTTCCTAATGCATGATCATTTTTAATAGAAGAATTCCCTCCCTCCCCCCCCCCGCGCGGGACAGCTCCTCGCAGTTGTTTCGCGTTGGGCGGGGGGAGGGCTTTGCTGCTTGCCCCCCCCCTTTCGAAAGAAGACAAGTGGCCGCTGGCTGCTCTGAGCACGCACCGAGCGGCGCTGTTGGATGCATGGAGGCAGGTCTCGCACCGCGAGACCTGTGGGTGTCAGTTGAGCCTCGCGATGCTGCGGGGAAGTTGGCCCAGCAGCACACAAGGAAGGAAGCACTCGAGTGGTGCTCTCTGCGTCGGCAGCTTCCAGGGCTTTTTAAAGTAAAACTTTACAGGCGCCACAGGTGCCTGCGTACAGGCAGTGACAGGCTTGAGGGGTTTTTGAAGGTGGGCTATCAGCCCTTCCCCCCGAAGGTTACTAGAAGTACCCCCCCCTTGGACTTCTTCGTGTCACCCCCCTCCCCCCAGTGTCACCCCTCCCATCGCCATTTCCTTCCACTGTCACTCTCTCCCAGTGTCACCCCATCCCACCGCCACTTCCTCCCAGTGTCACTCTCTCCCACTTCCAGTGTCACCCCTCCTCCCATCGCCATTTCCTCCCTCACCCGCTCCCAGTGTCACCCACTCCCGTCCCCATTGCCACTTCCCCCATTGTCACCCCACATTAAGTGTCACTCTTTATTCTTCCAGTATCACCCTTCCCCTATCAGTGCCATTTCCTAATGTCACCTCTCCCATTTCTAGTATCACGTCTCCCACTACTACCATCCTCCCACTGCGAGTCCCTCCTGCTGTCATCCCCTCCTCTCCAGTGTCACCCCTTCCCCCCTCCCAGTTTCAGAAAGTCTTTACTCATATCTACCCCAAGTCTACATTGCTGCAATTTAGCACGAGGCAGCCTTGGTGGATATGGCACTGTGTCAGTTGTGTTGGCTGGTTAACGGGGCCATGAAGAAGTGGGTTTTATAGCTCTCCACTCTTGTATTTTGCCACACTTCGGCCCAGGAGTACACTCCTCCTCCACCCCACCTTCGCCTGCTCGCAACCCCCTTGCTCCTCTAAATGTCTTCGCCCCTTCTCCCTTGCTGCCCCCCATGCCTGACAATACATTCGCTCTGCTCCTTCCCTCCCAACTTTCAAATTCCTCCTGAAAACCCACCTCTTCCCTCAGGCCTTCGCTAGCTTGTCATCAGTGAAAATGCGTCCTTTCCCCCCCTTAGAATCCAGTTCCCTGTAAGTGAGTGAAGCACGTGCACCTGCAACTTCTCAAGCTCGTGAATGTGCCCTGTCTTGCCTCTCCCAATGTTCACCTCTCCCTTGTCTCTCGGATTGTAAGCCCCTTAGGGATAGGGACGTGTCCATAACTATTGATTGTACAGTGCCAGGTACATCGCTGAGGCTATATAAATAATAACAATAATAAATAATAATAATCATCCTGCTCTATCCCCGAAGACTCAGGGTGCCTCCCAACATATTCAAAACAAAACAAAACACATAAGTGACATATAAAAACATCATACTCCCACATACATGCCCCAATCCATTCCATGCTTCCATACATCCCCATAGCCTTCCTGTTCCCTGAAAACACCCCAGAGCAAGCAGGAGGTTGGGGGTGGGGGTCTTTTTCTGCAGTTTGATAGCTGCGACTCCTCTACAATTTCTTGTTTTTGGAGAAGTTGAGAGTTCTATGCCATGTGTCCAAAAGGACCCCAGTAACTGAGCCTTGGCCAAACCTTTCAGAGAAGTTGATTTTGTCGTCTTTGCGGAAGAGTAGCTGAGTGTAAGAGAGTCCCCACCTGCCTCCATCCTAGTCCCAAAATCTACAGAATAAGTGGTGGTACTTGTCCAGAGTCCCATCCGAGCCCTGATTCCCACCATCAGGTTACCAAAGAGCGTTGAGGACATCTTGATCTCCCTGAAATGGTGCCCTTCTGCCAGTCCCTCATTCCCACCAATGATGCCTTCCAAGAGGTCTATTACTTTGAGATGAGTGATCTGTCGGTTGTGTGGCAGAATGTAATAGAGGAACCATAACGTGCCTCAGGAGAGGAAAGAAGGCAGGCAAGCAGGCATAATTCTCAGCTAAGGCCCGTTTAAATGCTCAGAGCTTGTGCAGAAGCCAGTCCCCAAACAGTGACTCAACTCTGCTGCTTTCCACCATGTGCTGTTTAGTCTTCTTAAAACAAAAGTCCTCAAACTCTTCCCCAAAGCATAAACGCAACCATAAACAAAGCCCTCTGGCTTGTGGAGCACTCCTGACTGGTCTCCCTGCCTCTTCTCTGGCCCCTTTGACAAGATCCTTTTCTAGCCCCTTGGGCTGGTAACCCCAGGCTAGGCTTCCCTCTTAGCCACTCTGCTCTGGCCTTGGTCAGCCAGTTGATAAAACAGGAAGCAAATTAGAATCCATTTCCTTCTATAATTGAGCAGGCTTTTCAGGGGTAGCAGGAACAGATGCTGTCTTATGACAGTAGGCAGTGGGAACTTGGAGAGAGAAGGTGGAAATTATGATGAGTAAGAAAGTTCTGTTTTTGTATGCTCACTTTTGTGATCGTAAGCAATTCACCACATAAGCCATTTGTGCCCATAACTCCTGTTAATAAACTATATTTAGACTCTGCAGGCTAATATCTGTAGACAGTTTCTTTTAGAAACTGATTATGCTGCAGGCTGCCTTTTCATAATGAATGTCTTTGGTCGTTTCTAGACGAGACGGTACCACGCAAGTTCACCCAGTGGACACACGTGGTACCATCTGTGTAAAAGTGGCGGTGGATGGGCGCACGCTCCTGCGACCCACGCGTCTCTACCCATCTCCCCACATGAAGCAACCAGGGAAACCCCAGGTTGCTCCGCGTGGGGGCATGGGTGGCCGGCAGGTGGATGTGGGCACGCACTGAGTGCACACCCATCCGCTGCCGTCTAATCCCTCTCTCACCCACAGAGCGCACACAGATCTGCCTCCTCCCATAGCAACCATTTAAAAACGGCCTTTAACGTGTAGTTTTGAGAAACAAGTATTTTGACGTAAACTCTGTTTTCGATTCCCTCCTTTTAGGTAGCATGAGTGCCAAAAAGAAGAAAGTCTCTGCATTTGCACGCGTCAGGCCATCGACTAACTTCCCTCAAGATGTCATCAAATTTGGATCTGACAATAAGGTAAATGAATGAGAGAAACTGGGACTATCAAGCCCTCTTTTGTGTCATCCATCGGGAATAGCTCCATTGTAGTCAAGTGAAAAAATGGAATTGCACCAGGATTATTTTGCCCTTCTCTGTGTCATGATACCGTGGTAACATTCATCCTCTCTGTCGTTTTAGAGCATTGATATTTTCATCAAGAGAGATCCAAAGAAAGGAGTTGTCAATAACAAGCAGACGGACTGGTCCTTTAAACTGGATGGGGTTCTGCATAACACCTCACAAGACTCGGTTTATGATTCGGTGGCTAGGGAGCTGGTGTGCCAGGCTCTGGACGGCTATAATGGTAAATTTCTTGGCTGCTTTAAAAATTACCACGGAAGTGGAGAGTCTCTCTGGCCTATGGGCCAACTTTGGCCCGTGGGTGTTTTTAATTTGGCCCCTTTTCCAATTCCTGGATCTGGTCCGTGAATCCAGTTCCTCTAAAGCGCTGAATGATTGAGCTTAGGGGAAGGAAGCAGAGATGAGGGCATGCATTCTGATCCATAGCACAGATCCATGATCTGGACCCTTCCTTCTCCCATCCTGAGCACTTTCCTTAAGCTCTTCCTCTCCCACTCCTGTCCTGCTGGAGGAGCTTGCACTAAGAGTGGCCCTCAAGAGGGAAAAGGTTGAATCTCCCTGTTCGCTTTGTAACCAGCAGCTTGTTTGCAAGCAAGGTTTTGAATCAGTCAGGTTCCAGGTAACAGCCTTAAAATGTCGCCTCATCCCCTGTGTTCCATTGTGATTCCTGAGTTCAGCTGGGGGGCACCCTCTTGCAAGTTCCGTCACTGCGTGAGGTCCATGTGGCAAGGGCGCGCAGAGAGGTGTTCTTGGTGGCTGTTCCAGAGCTCTGGAACTCTCTTCCCTTGGAGAGTCATCAAAGCTCGAGCTTGAGCATCTTCTGGAGGCGATGGAAGACCTCTCTATTTGGCCAGATGTTTAGCACGTGGGGATAGGGCAGAGGTGGGGAACTTCAGACCCGGGGCTAAATGGGGCCTATGGCAAGCTTTTATGTGGTTCCTTTCCAGTTCCTGGATTTGGTCCTTGGATCCAGTTCCTGCCCCCAACTACTGAAAACCTGAGCTCAGGGTAAGGGAGCAGAGATGAGGGCATGCACGCAAGCATAGATAACAAGGCCCTTTGATTAGGGCAGTCCATCTTTGCTAGTGTCCCCATGGGTGTGGGCGAATCGAGTCTACTCTACGGCTTCTCTCCTAGGCACCATCATGTGCTACGGGCAAACTGGAGCTGGGAAAACCTACACCATGACAGGAGCAACAGAGAACTACATGCAGCGAGGAATCATCCCCCGAGCTATCCAACAGGTCAGTCAGACGGACTTAGAAAGAAATCCCACCTCCATCATGGCTTTCTGCTTGTCTTGTGTAAACTAAACTCATGAGCAGAGTTCCTAGTTTTCTCTTTGCAACAGAAAACCAGAGAAAAACAGAGATTTTGCCTTTTTTCAGAGGCCTTTGCAGAAAATGGCAAAACCGTACGGGCTTGGGAGGAGGGCACAGCGAGCGTGGGGCAGTGGGGATGCAGAGTGGGGCTGAGGGGAAGCAGCCTGAAGGCATGTGCTGTGGAGGGGCAGGGGCTCTGCATTTGGAGGGATGCCACAGACCTTGAATTTTTTATTTTGACTGCTGGTGGGACAGGTAGCTGCAAAATTGCATAGAATGCAAATATTACAACAAAATGTGGTGTTCCAACTCATACCTATATATATTGGGGTACGGGAAAGTCAGCTAGCGTTTACATTTAATCACAGAAAAACAGAGATTTTGGGTTTTTTAATCGGAGAATTTGTGTTTTCTTTATCAGAGAATTCCCAGTTTTTTGTCGCAGAAAACTAGGAACCCTGCTCATAAGTAAACGTGTTTAGTTAGAGTGGGAGTTTTATTCCTGATTTCTCCCTGTGTTTCCCTTGTACTTTAAAATAAACAGTCAGTCGTGTTCCAACTGGCTAAACTTTACTTGGAAATAGTAAATAAATTCAGTGACATGAGAAGCAAATTTTATCTTTTGCAAAACAAAGGAACAGATCCATGTTTTAGTTACAAGGACAAAGAGATGGAGTTAGAAAGAGTAAAACAAAACATAACAACTTAACACAGATTTAGGCAAAAGACAGACATATAACCTTGCAAGGTGGCCCCTAGCTAATGAATCTGAAACCTTGAATCTAGGCGGAGTAGTCAATGATATCAAATATTATGACACATATACACCCACATTTGACATAAATGACTGATGTCAAAACCTCCTTCCCTACCAACACTTAGTTCCAAGAAAAAGAAATGTTTATGAAACATGGTAGACATCTTGACTCGGACGTTCCCTTATCAGCAATATCAACAAACTACTCTGACCTGACTAAAGAATTTGAACTTCCCCCTAGTTAGCTCTACTTACGAAACTTCCGCCTATAAAATCTATTTGACGCAATCCTCTTTTGGGGGAAACTGAGGCAAAAGTCTACACTTGGAGAATCAGTGGACTTCCACAGCACAGCCACGAGGCATTGTGATGGTTCTTTTGGGTGTGCCACACGATGGTGCTGCCGGCATGGGGGGTGGGGAGGCCACACCAGAAAGGGGTGCGGATAAGTGTCTTCCAGAGGTAGTTGTAAGACCTATTTATTTGGCCGGGCATTTAATAGGCAGGGTTAGGATCTTGGGGTGGGGTGGGGGTTTATGGGTATTTTATGTAGTTTGTTTTGGGGGGGTTATCGTCTGTATTTTATCTGTGTTTTTTAATCGTGGTGTTAGCCACCCTGAACCTTTGGAGGTAGGGCAAGATAGAAATTGAAATAAATCAATAAACAAATAAATGCTCTTGTGCTAATGAATAAACCACCCCCAGAAGGAGGGGATTTGTCGAATGCTGAGTCTGTGAGCTCCCTTGCAAAAATGAGGTCCGAAGCCAGAATGCTCCTGCAGAGTCAGCCTTGATCACAGCTTCCTTGTATATCGAATACTTAAAGATGATGCAGGACATTAGAGCGCAACATGGATAGGAGTTCGGGGCAGGGTTGCTTAAGGCGTGTGGTCAGGTTGGGGACAGGAAGGGATCATGTGTGGATCCGTCGCCTGTCCTTAAGTGCATGCCCTCATCTCTGCTCCCTTCCCCTGAACTCACTCTGTTTTGAAGGCAGAGACTGGATCCACGGGCCAGATCCAGGAATTGGAAAGGGGCCAAATAACAGCTGTGGGCTGGGTTTGGCCTATAGCTTTTAAGATCCCCAACCCTGCATTACAGTAAGTCCTGGTTTAGGCATGCGTGCAAACCTGGACAGTGACCCCGCCCCCCTTTACTTTCCAGACAAGAGCTGTTTTGCTAAATCATAATTTAAAAGAGCTGCCGTCTCTTTGCTCATGGGGGTAGTTTCAGAAGTGACACTACCACCCTTAGACCTAATCTGGGGTAATGGCCGCCCTGGGGTAGGCCGATACCCAGCACAGACATGATGGTGCACCTTACCACACTTTGCCCCAAACTGTGGTAGCGCTTACCCCCAGCTATTCCCCGTGATTTCCCGAGATTACAACCGGTGGTAGCTGCTACCATGGTTCAGGGCAAAGCACGGTGAACATCTGGCGGCCGCCGAACAGAAGTGACAGCGGTTGTGATCCTGGGGTGGGGTTAAGTGTAGTAGCGTCTCTTCTGCAAATACCCTTAGACACATACGTGTAGACCAGCCTGTAGAAAAGGCACCCAAAATTGGTAACCTTGTTCTTCCGATCAGATTGCCGTTGACATGCCTCTTGATGTTCCGTGTAGGTGTTCCGGGCAATGGAAGAACGCACCAGCCAGTCCATTACCGTACGAGTGTCCTACCTGGAAATCTAAAATGAGACCCTCTACGACCTTCTGTCCACCATGCCGTATGTCACGAACAATGACACTCCGTTGGCTGTCGTGGAAGGCCCTCAGGGGATTTGTGTGAGAGGCTTGTCTGTACATCTAACTAGCCATGAGGAAGATGCTTTAAATCTCCTCTTTGAGGCAAGAAGAATCCACGAGTCATTATTACTTGGTGTTTCTAGGGTTATTCATATTGATCTGGCTGAGGGAAGAAGTGCGGCCTAGTGATCAGAGCAAGAAATGGGAAACATTAGGAAGGCGATGGGTGTTTTCACAGGTTACCAGGGGAGCTAGGAAAACGTGTGCACAATTACATTCGTGGCTCTGTTATTGCAGGAATTTGCACCTGTGAATACTCATTCTCTTTTATCCCGTGAGAACATGTGTCCTTGTAAGAGCTACATTTGGGGTCCCGGTAATACACGAGTATTCTCATTATTATTATTATAATTATTATAAACATTTATATAGCACCAGTAGTGTGACCTGGCGCTGTACAGAACATAGAAATAGATGCGGTCCCTGCCTGTGGCTTACAGTCTAAAAGACAAGGAGGGGGAGACAGGAAGAGGGGACAGTGGGAGAGACAGGGGAGAATAGGGGGATTGCTGCATCCTCACAGAGCTGCAATTGCAATTGTGCGAGTTTTCCTGCCTCCCCCAGTAACATATGAAAGCGCCTTTTGGGAGGCGGCGGGGGCGGGGGCGGCGGTATGACAGAAGTTTCCAAATATCTAAAACAAGGGTGGGGAACCTCAGGCCTGGGGACCAAATGGGGCCTGTGGCTAATTTCTGGGCCTTGGATCTAGTTCCTACCCCCAAGCACTGAAAAAAATTGAGCTCAGGGGAAGGGAGCAGAGGTGAGGCATGCACACCAGGATAATGGACAGATCCATGATCTGGACCTTCCTTTCCTTGAGTGCACCCTGTAAGCACTCCTGCTGCCAACTTCTCTGTGGAACCTTGTACTAGTTTTCAAAGTGGCCCCTAGGAGGCAAAAAGTTCCCCACCCCTCACCTCAAGGCTAGATGACTGCAATTCGCTCTACACGGGGCTGCCCTTGATGGCTGTCCAGAAGCTGCAGCTGGTGCAGAACACGGCGGCTCGACTCCTTTCGGGGATGAGGCGCCGGGAGCACATTACACTGGTGTTCTGGAGTCTGCACTAGCTACCTATAGCTTTCTGGGCACAATTCAAGGGCCTGGTTAACCATCTGTTAGCCTCGTCTGTGCGACGGGGGCTCTCGGGGGGCATTCTTGGTCCCTGCCCCAGTGTTACGGAACTCCCTTCCCCATGAGGTTCATTCGAGCCTGGGTCTGAACATCTTCAGAAGGCGGAGTAAGACTTCTCTGTTTGAAAAATCATTTGGTGGGTGGGGATAGGGGTGGATAGGGATGGGTTTGTTGTGTGGTTTTGGATGTAGGGAATCAGGAGTTGGTTTTGGTGGGGAGTTGTGGAAGGGGTAGTGGTTTAAGGCTATTTCTTTGGTATGAGTTTTAATTTTTATTCTTTGTGAGCCATCCTGAGCCTTTGGGTAGGGTGGCATGTACATTTAAATACATAAATAAAAAGATGGAGAACACCAGAAGACAGAAGAAGAGGGACTGCAGCAAGGTAGATATTGGTTAAATAGTAGGACAGTTGGGCAATTGAATCAGTTGCCTAGGGAGGTTGTGGACTCTCCTTCATTGGAGGTTTTTAAAAAAGCAACTGGAAAAGCATCTGTCTGCGTGCACGGTATTATGCCTTGAAGCAGAGGGTAGAACAAGATGGCCCTTGAGGGCACTTCATTTCTGTGATTCTGAATCCCTGAAGGTTGTGCTCTAAAGTCATGCTTGCTCTTGCATTGAATAGTACGTCTAGTCTACCCACCTGTAAATGGAGTTGGAGAAGTCAAAGGTGGTTGGATGCAGAACTTGGCACACAACTCTGTCATGTACCATAGACCATAAACTGGAATGCCTTAAACATGCTTACTACCTGGTTCTGATGGACTTCGCTTTGAATGAGAGCAGAAGCAAGTGTTTATGGCAAATACCACTGTTCATTTCCGCTTCATTGGATCTCCGTTTCAGTCATTCTGGGTTATTCTCCTCTGCAACTAAAGCTAAGCATGTGCATCTACAACTTCTCAACTTGGTGAATCATGTCTCCTTGTCTCTCCCTACATTCCGGTCTCCCTTGTCTCCCCATTTCTTGTCTTTCCTATATTGTAAGCCCCTTGGGGCAGGGACCTGCCTCTAATAAATCATTGTACATTGCTGGCGCTATAGAAATATTTAATAATAATAATTCAGGTCGGTCATTTTGATACTTTGGTTACCTTGTTTGGTCATGGTGAGAGATACTGCCTGTGTGCAACAGCCGAAACAGGGTGCTTTCAGACGAGATGGTACCCTGCATGGCCACCCAGGAGCCACGGATCTGACCGCCCGTCTGAAAGTGGAGTGGCTGGATGTGCACTTCTGTGAGCCACGGAGCACCCACTCACGCCACGTACGGCTCACTGCTGGGAAATCCAGAGTGCTCCGTGTGGGGCCTGCCAAATAGCTCCTTGGCAACGGGCAGCCACAGAGCCCCTGCCTGTATGAATGGTGGCAGACAGCCACGCCAGCACACAGGGCCACTGCCCATAGGCACCGTGGCTGGAGAACCTGGCTTTCGCAAGCCACAAGAACCAGCCGGGAGGGCGCGGGGAGCCTGGGTTTCCCCGGCGCTCATGCCCAGAACATGTCAATTGCATAAGGGCCAGCCCGACGCACTTCCCCCTGCCCCATGGTCTGTGGCAGCGGGAGTGTGTGGCATCTGCCTCCATGCTCCCTGGCAGAGCCACCCTGCAGCGATGGACACACACACCCCATTGCCTTATTATTATTATTATAAACATTTATATAGCGCCAGCCATGTGCCTGGCGCTGTACAGAACATAGAAATAGATGCGGTCCCTGCCTGTGGCTTACAATCTAAAAGACAAGGAGAGGGAGACAGGGAGAGGGGACAGTGGGAGAGACAGGGGAGAAGACCAACAAACATTCAGGCGGATGCGAAGTCTCAGGTGCGTGTGCTTGGCTTGGTTACAATCAGGTTGGTTGCAGCAGTCTGCAGAGGAGGGCAGACAGTAAGTATATGGGGAACGACTAGCAGGCATTGGGAAAGGCGGCGAGGAAAAAGTGGGTCTTGAGGAGGGATTTGAAGGAGCGGAGGGAGGGGGCAAGGCGGATGTGGGTAGGGAGGGAGTTCCAGGCATTTTTAAATGAGCCTTGCTCATTTAAAAACACCCATTTGAACAAAACTCCTTATATGACCAACTCAAATAAGCAAAATGTAGCTATAAATGAAGTAACCAAACTGGACTATCTGAATAAGTGTGGAGATGCGACCTATCAATTTTGGCTGCAAATACGGATCTGATACCGAGAGGATGTTCGAAAATGCCGCTCATATCCATGAATACCAGCTTCCGCTGTTGGCTTCAGCTCTACTTTGAATGACCCTTTAGGTGTCTTGTTAAGAGCGATGTCTGACTGTGTTTGCACAGCAATCTCCCAAGATGAGAGCTGATGCGAGTACCACCCCAAAATCATAGGATCGTACCACGTCCAAGTCGGAAGGGACCCCGAGGGTCATCTAGTCCAGCCCCCCGCTTGGACGCAGGCCGAGCACAGCGACAGCATCCCCGACAGGTGGCCGCCCGTCCTCTGGAAACCTCCAGCGACGGAGAAACGACGACCTCCCTCGGCAGCTTGTTCCATTGCCGCACGGCTCTGACCGTTAGGAAGCTGCTTTCCTGATATTTAACTGAAATCTACCGTCCTATAACTCGAGCCCCTGATTCCTAGTCCTGTCCTCTGTATCCGTATGGAACAGCTGCTTGCCCTCTTAGAACCTAGTCGGTGCCATAAAAGAAGCCCCCTGCCCCCTGGTTCAGGAGTGGGGGAGCTGGTGTGGGGGCCGCTGGGTTTGCTGCTGTCTGCTAGCTTCCGTAAAAGCCACGCAGGGGAAGGGCGGGATAGAAGTCTAAATAAATAAATACTAGGTCAGACCAATGGTCCATCGAGCCCAGCGTCCTGTCTCCGACAGAAGCCAACCTCAGTCAAGTACCCAATAGGTCATAATGGGCGCGAGCCATTCCCAGTTGTTCACACCCGGCTCCTGACAGTCAACGGTTCTGTCCCCCAAAGCTATTAGACGCATCTTCTTGGCGGTAGCTCTATCCTAGACAGATGGCTACCCTACTCGTAACTCTACCCATACAGGATCCTAACTCATGAAACGTTAAAATCATCTATATTAAAGATCCGGGCACAGGTTTTTATTTTGCCGTTGGGACTCTCCTGCCATTTCTTTCGTATGTATCCTGCTAAAGCTTGTGTCAGAAATGAATGCCCCCAATTTCCACGTTGTTTTCAGGGGGAGACCAACAGAATAATAGGGGAACACGCGCTGAATAAGCATTCCTCTCGGTCCCACTGCATCTTCACAATCTATATCGAGGTAGGTGGCAGCCCAGCCTTTCTGGTGCTTCAGAAATTGAGGGGGCTTTAGAACCTTTGATTTTATTCTGGGCTTTAGCCGTTTGTACCATTCAAGCTTATGTTCTCTTCTCCCCCGCAAGTCTCATTCCAGAATTTTATCAGATGCCAGATACATCATCTCAAAAATTAACCTAGTGGATCTGGCGGGTTCCGAGAGGCTGGGGACCACTGGGGTAAGCCAGCAGGATAACTTGTTCTCCCTATAGGTGATGGATCAATGTTGCCAGATGGTACATGCAGCATTCAGAGATTTTCCCACCCTCAGGTGCATAGTGCAACTGTCCCAGAGTCCATGCCTGGGGGGGGGCTATGCATGCATCCACATCCCCTGCTGTGTCCCCTCCTGCCTGCTGCTTCTGGCTGCTGCCCCCACCCCCCTCTGCTGCTGAGCCTAAGGGCAAAGGGAGCAGGCTAAGGAGAGGAGGGGTGTGGTTTCCTAATGGTTTACCTGCCTTTAGGGAGCTTGGGGGAGCTGCTGCCACCAGTAGGGAGCCGGCCTAGGAACCACCACTGACACCAGCAGGAGGGAGGGAGGGAACTGGTGGTGGCTTATAGGGGCTGCGGGATCCAGCCCAGCTGCCGACTGTGTATGAAGAGTGGGGTGGGCATGGGCAATTCGGATCTTTCGCACCGAGGGTTTGTCGGCGGCAGTGGGGAAAATGGGTGAACGTGTCCCTGATTGTAGCCCAGCACAGTTTGAGACGTGGAACTTTAAATGGCCAATCCAGTCCTTTCACAGGCCGCATGTGATATCCTCTGCTGCAGGGGGTGGGGAAATGTTTCTGTACTGCAGGCCACTTTGAAAATGAGTCCCAGCTCTGTGATCTGAATCGGCGATGGGGACAACAGTTGCTTAAGGAGGGTGCTCAGGATGGGGGAAGGAAGAGGAAGGTCCAAATCATGGATCCGTGCCATGGACCTACCCCATCCTTGAGTGCATGCCTGCCTCTCCACTGCCTTCCCCTGAGCTCAGGCTTCCAGTGCTTTCAGTGGGAAGGACTGGATCCAGGGGGGCCAGATGAAAAACAGCCATGATGGGTCAAATTTTGTCCCCAAGCTGGAGGCTCCTCACCCCTTGCTAGAAAAGGAACCGCTAGGCCAGTTTCTGATTAATGGAGCATTTCTCCTTCAAGACAAAAGGTGGCTCGCATTCCTGGCAGACTTGTCATTGCATTGTGTGAAGGCACTCAAGGATTTAATTTGCTGTCCAAGTACAGAGAGGCCCTTCTGGATCAAGGTACCCCCTAGACTCTAAGGGCCCAAGGGGGTGAGGGAGCAGGGTTTGGATCAGGGCCAGGACGGGTCAGGTAGGATGGCAGGGAGAGCAAGGAGACAAAGATGGAATCTGAGCAGGAGGGGAAAGGCTAAGAAGAGGCGGAAGAGAGCCAGGGGGTCAAGGAGCAAGACTGGGGACAAGAATTGGAGACAGGGAGGCATGGCGAGGACTGCGTGCAGCGGCAAACCCAGGAGAGGATAAGGAGTTATCACACTCTTCTTCCTTCCACCAGACGGGCTTCTAACCTGCAGCCGGCTAGGAGGTCGCAGGGGTTAGCGAGAGACTGGGTGGGCGACATGACAAGGGCTACAGATAAGGACGGAGAACAGTCTCAGGACTGGGCTGAATCGGGCAGCTATGATGGCGCGGTGGATCCAGACACCACTCTAGGAACCCTGAGGTTGAGGGTTCAAAACCTGGGTCTTGATGTAGATCTTCATAGAGTCAGAAGGGACCTCGAGGGTCATTTAGCGCAGCCGCTTGCTTGGATGCAGGAATTCCACAGTTACAACATCACCAACAGATAGCTGTCCAGCCATCGGTCCCTCCGATCAAGAGGAGCTGTAAATCCACCTAGGTGCACCCTGTGCTGCATCCACCCACCCCTCCCAGAAAGTGCCCAGTGGGAACCCTTTGCCTCTTGGTCTTTGTTACAGTCCGAGGGGCAGATCATGAAGGAAGCAACGTACATCAACAAGTCTCTGTCGTTCCTAGAACAAGTCATCATTGCCTTGAGTGATCGTAAAAGGGAGCACGTCCCCTTCCGGCAGAGCAAGCTCACCTATGCTCTTAAGGATTCATTAGGTAAGGAGCTGGATATGGAACAGCTGTGGAAAGGGGGGGGAGACAGCCAGGGGTAAGTCAGAGGAGGGTTAGCTCCTGGACCAGCCAGCAACACAGGGGAGCAGGCAGTAGCCCAGGAAAGACACAGGGACATAAAAAGTGCCTTACAGGATCAGGCCAATGGTCCCTCGAGCCCAGCATCCTGTCTTCAACGGGCTGTTCTTGGTCACAGAGGAGTGATCCATTCCCTGCTATTAGTATTCACTCCCAGCCCCTGACAGTCAGTGGTGTCATCCTCCGATTAACTTGATCAATAGCTATTTATGGACCTATCAAAATTCACCCAATCCTTTTTTGAACCCAGTTATTCTACTGGCTTTCAAAACATCATCCGGCAAGGAGTTCCACAATTTAACTGTGTGTTGTGTGCAAAAATACTTCCTTTCACGTGTTCTAAATCTGCTGCCACTTTATTTTATAAGGTGATCCCTAATTCTATTGTTCTCAAGAAAGCCTGAGAAGGGGAAGCTAGGGAGGACAAGGTAGAGTTTCTCCTAGGGCAGAAACTTGGCAGGAGGGCTGGTACAAGAGAGAGGGGAAATGAGAGGCCTTTAAAGACAAACAGAATTGTGTGGCAAGTGGGGGCCTGGGTGAAGCCTTCTTTATATATACATAGTGGCTAAGTGTGCAGTACCTTGACTGGGGGAGGCCCCAGTTCAAGTTTTGCCTTAGCCAGAAACTCACTGGGTGACCTTGAGCCAGTCACAATATTCTCTCAACCTAACCTACCTCACAGGGTTGTTGTGAGGATTAAAAGTTGTGTTAATTAGTTCTATGTGAAGCGCTCTGAGGGCCATCGCAGGGGGGGGGTGCTATATTAAAAAAAAATATATAATTAAAACATATGAACAAGGCTTGATGATGGTACTCAGCATCTGTAGGATTGATGTAGCGCCCATCCTGCAAGCACTCACCCACACCAAGGGTCAACCTGTTACAGTGACTAGACAATGTCTTAAGTTTTTGCTGCTCTGGTGAGTTCAAACCAGTGACCAAATGCACCCAAGTGATCTCAGGCTATGTCGGGGATGGGCAAGGGATCAGGGCCATGGATTAGGTGCAGGATCGGGGCAGGGGAGAGCTCTCTAGAGCTACAGTTTCATTTACTGTGGAAGCACACAGGCCATCACAAACAAATAACACAACACAACATAACGCTCTCTAGAGCAGGGGCCAGGGCCAGGGCCAGATCAGAGCAAGACAGAATTGCTACGGGGCAGAGCGGGTTCAGAGTGCATGAACAGGCAGCCAATCAGACAGGCAGCTGGGCGGAAGATAGATGGGGGCCAGTTGGGAGGTAAAAGGGGTGGTCATAGCAGATATATTTGGAGAAACCTGGGTCCATCCAGGGCATAGTGGTCATGCAGAGCCAGCCACTAACCAAGACCCCAAAGGTGCCGGTTTTAGGCTCAGCTCCTCATAAACTAACAATCCTGCCTACTGAGCCTCAGATCTGTTTTCCTCACAAGCCTTGTGGCAGCCCCGTTGACCGCCTTTGAAGTCTCTTCCTTCTGCTTCCAGCCTGCTTCAAAGCTCACTGCCTGTACTGTTGGGACAGGGACTTGCCCTTCCTACATCCCATGCTGCCGTGGACTCTTTCAGGGTGACCACTGGTGCCCTCGGAGGAAGAATGCGTTTCACTCTTCATTCCCTACTGGCTGGGAGGGAAACCTGCACAGACTAAGTTACCTTCCTTCCTTCCTTCTGTTTGTCTGTCTGTCTGTCTTTTCCAGGGGGAAACTGCAACACCATCCTGGTGGCCAACATCTATGGCAAAGCTGACCAGATAGTGGAAACGGTACGTAGAAAGAACTTCAGAAATGTCCTCAATCACAACCTCCAGCTGTAGTAGGGCAGCATCCATGGGTGGCTCTGGTCCTTTAAGAAGAGCCAGCAGCTGCAGGGTAGCCACTTAGCGGAGATACAGGCGCTGGGCAGGTTGGAAGACAGCGCCTAATTGGAGACTACAGCTGGGTTAGGGCGTGGCAGCCGCCAACCTAAGAGAAAAGCCTGAGCAGAGTTCAGTGCAGGGGGACTGTTGGACAGAGAGGTTACAGAGAGAGTGCGTTTGCCTGCTGGGTTGCCTGGCAAGCCAGAGAGTGGTGCCTGGTTTGGGGGGGAGCGAGTGCATATTGCTGAAGGTATCATACAGAGGGTGAAAACAGACATAACGCTAGCTCCACTTGAACATTCCGTATGCATGTTCTAGGGCTGCATAGGACGCCAATACAGCCTTGCAAATGTATAAGAAATGTTGAAGTGGTGTTAAAATGGAGTTAGTGTTACGTCTGTTTTCACCCAGAGACTGCGTGTCAGTGTGCAGCCTGAAAGTGCTGCTGCCCCTTTAAAATTGCTGGGCGCACCAGCCTGAGGACTCTCTGGGTTGGGCTTGAGCCGCTGCAAGCAATTGGGTAAGGGCTTGGCCTAGCCAGCCTTGTGAGACTGGATAAACCCCTGAGTTGGATAGAAGAGTTGGGAGTGGGAAGAAAGTGGCCCCTGTGAGAGCTGGCAAACTTGAAGGGCTGGCCACTCCCACTCTGGGATATAAAGGAAAGCTGAACCCAGAGGAGTCTCAGTCTGTGCCTGGCTCTGGTGAAGGAAGCAGCTCCCTCAGCAGGACCTCTGTCTACAGTGAATGCTGGGGCGAAGCAAGAACGGCTGAGGGATGGGGTGCTAGTGTTGGAAGGACTGGAGTTCCCGGCATGGGGAATAGAGAGGGCTAGGCTTGGCGGAGGGCTCTTTCCCGGTATTCGATAGAGACTGGATCTGGTGGCGAGTATTGTACAGACTATAGAAAGGCCAGAGACTATGCAGGGTGGGGATTGAGATGGAACTGTGTCAATAAAAGGTCACTGTAATGAGCTAATTCCCATAAGTGACTATACGAGCTGATGCCTTAAAGAGACAGTGGTTGTGTAGCTGATTCCCTGGAACAAGTGACTAAACGGGGTCTGCTCCTGCCTGGACTTACCCTAGGAACCGCACCCAGTCGCACTTTATATACAGAAAAAAGGTACTTTGAGCCAATGAGAGAGCGTGACTGTGGGGCCGCAATCCTGCAAGGATTAATGCCAACTCACAGGCCATGTCGGTCCCATCCCCACCATTGCTGGAGCTGTGGGATTCCATTAGAACTGAAATAGGAGTACCTGCACAAACAGACAAACCTGTTGAATTTTGGGTAATTGTTTTTTTATTTTGATTTATATCCTGCCCTATCCCCTGAGGCTGAGGGCGTCTCACAACAAATGCATAAAATACAAACCTTAAATAAATAATTAAACCCCCACAAAACTAAAAACACCCCCATCAACCCCCCACCCCAAATCTATCCTTGCCCATTGAATATTTGGCCAAATAAAATGGTTTTAATGAAGAGTAGTAATCACTTCATGATTTGTGCCGGAAGGGTTTACCCAATGTCGCAATTTTCTGACTCTGGTTTTAGAATACTAACTTCCGGTACCGATTTCTCAAGTTTCCGTCCCGATTTTTGCTATTTTCCAGTAACAATTGACCAGTCGGTAAATCAGTACTGATAATTCCCAGCCCACCGGGTACCCACTGCCACACCCAGATCTGCGGATATTACCCGTGGGTAATAAATCGGGTACCCGTTTCAGTTTGAGTTCCAACCATTTATTTAATTAAATTTAATTAATATCCTGCCCTATTTCTATGTCCCGTCCCCTCTCCTCTCTCCCCCCCCCCCCAAAAAAAATAGTGTCCTTAGGGGCTAGCATGAGGCACAAAGAGAGCGTTGCACCTATTTATCTTCTGGAGGCAATGTAAGACCTTTCTTTCTGGTCAAACATTTGGCAGGTGGGGATAGGGACTGGGTAGCTTTTTGAGGGGGAGTGGTTGGGTGAGGTTTTTAGGCAACTAATATATTTGTATGTTGTTATTGTTTTTAAAATATGGTATTCATTTTGTAAGCTGTCTTGAGCCTTAGGGGATGGGTAGAGTATAAATTTGAATAACTAAATAGAATAGGTTGGAGTTCTCTTTGGATTCCTTCACACAGATAGATTTTTCAATACCGTGACTCACCGTATCTAGTATCCCTTCCATATAATGATGCCCTGTGGGGCCAGAGGAAAAGATCAGGGTGTTCTTATTTATTTAAATGTATACCCCGTCCTATTCAAGGGCTTAGGGTGGGTATAACAACATAGAACCGGTATTTGTTGTAGGCTGGAGATTTGCCGCAGCCTGAGTACTTTCTGGAGGCATTGCAAGGATGATTTATTTGGTCAGGCATTTAGCAGGCAGGGATAGGACTGGGGGAGCAGGGAGTGGTTTTAACATGGTATTTTATGCAGTTTAATATTTTCATTGGGTTTTATGTCTTTGTATGTTGTAAGCTACCCTGATCCTCTCAGAAAGGGCAGGAGACAAAGGAAATAAATAAACAGAACTATCTAAATGAAAATGAATAAAAGAGATGTATAATCCTAAACCCATACAAACTTATTTAGGAGCTTCTCCTTGGTTGCTAGACACCAGAGCACGTCAAAAAGGCTTTGCAGCCCTTCAGAAAAATGCTCAGGGTTGGGTTCTGATGGACGTCCCGGGGCAGGGAGTTTCAAGGTTGCGGAGCAGCCACCGAGAAGTCCTCTTTACGTCCCCTCCCTGTACCAGCCTGGCGTATGGATGGTATTACCAACAGGTTATTCTCAGTTGACCTTCAGTTGCGACAAAGCGTACAGGAGGAGGATTTTTAGGACCCAAGTCATTTAGGGTTTTATAGGTCAAAACCAGCACCTTGAATTGTGCCCTGGAAGCCAGTGCAGACTCTGAAGCTCTGGCATAATGTGCTTCCGGTGACAGAAGGTGGGCTGCCACGTTCTGCACCAGCTGAACAAAACCCTCACCCCCTCCAAAACCTATCCCTGCCCACCAAATGCCTGGCCAGATAGAAAGTTCTAACATTGCATTTGGAAAATGCTCTGGCTCGGGCTTCCAGTGGAAGGGAGTTTCACAGCTGTGGAGCAGCCACAACGCCAGTGCCTCCCCATGGGCCCTTGCCGTACTGACTTGACACAGCGCTGGAACTAGCCGGAGGTCATTCTCGGCTGAGCTTAAATATCCCGGTGGAGCATAGGGGATGATGAGGCAATCCGCAAATAAAGAATTAAAATGCTTTTGCAGATGTGCGTCCCTAGGTTTGAAACAAGGACAAAATCCCTCTGTGCATTGGGGAAAAAATGCAAGAAGACATCAGTGGGCATAGGAAAATGTCCCTTTGCCAGCTGGTGCTTATCTATAGTGATGCAGCTGTTCCTACCTTGACCTGAGGCATGTGCGACGTTGAAAGCTTGCCACAGGGTGAACAAGAATATTCCTTTTGTTCCAGCTGGCCTCTCTACGTTTTGCTACCAGAATGAAATGGGTGACAACGGAGCCAGCTGTCAATGACAAATATGACCCAGAGGTGAGTGAAGTTACAGAGAGCTTGGGGAAGGAAGGAGGTTACTTTCTTCTCAGGATTGTGAAGATCTAACGCAGATCTAAGACAAACCCCACTGTAGCAGAGAGACTGATCCAGGAGCAGGGGGTTGGACTAGGTCCTCACCAACCCTACAAATTATGGACTTCTCCTCTCTCATTCACTATTGA
>QEPC01000895.1:399221-410966 GCA_003113815.1 Sphenodon punctatus
CTCCCCCGGGCGGCGGGCTCTCCTGACTGCTGCGCCGAGGTTCCTCCCCTGGGTGGCGGGCTCTCCTGACTGCTGCGCCGAGGTTCCTCCCCCGGGCGGCGGCCTCTCCTGACTGCTGCGCCGAGGTCCCTCCCATGGGTGGCAGGCTCTTCTGACTGCTGTGCCGAGGTCCCACCCATGGGTGGTGGGCTCTCCTGACTGCTGCGCCGAGGTTCTTCCCCCGGGCGGACCAAACTTCCAATTGCCAAGCCCCTGAATCTTCTGTCCACAAGATTCCAGCTGCCCCCTGGTAATCCTTGCTCAGCGTGTCACAGTCAGAATGAAGGGTCTCTTAGGAGATACTTAGGGGTTTTATAGGGAAGATCAGGGCAGTGGCTGAATGGAGAGAAGACATTAAAACCTGGTGGGAGGGAGCCGCATCCTTTGTCGTTTGTCAAACATTTTATTACATATTAGAGTCCTAGAGTTGGAAGGGACATTAAGGGTCATCTAGTCCAGCCCCCTGCACTAATGCAAGATTCACCAGACCCAAATTGCCCGATAATTCCTGGCCTTTGCAGCTGCTCGGGAAGCCGGCCCAGCTGGAACCTTTATGCTCACAAGACTGATTGGTTTGATCTTTTAGCCCCCTTGACAAGAGAGAATGGTGTCTCCAGCCCAGGCACATGAGGTCTGAGTCTACCAGTGCAGGAGAGGGGTAATTCCCCCTGGGTTTCTGGGACTCTGCAGCCGGATTCCGCACTGTTTGACTCACCTTGTAGATCAAAGGCGGGGAACCTTTTCCCTCTCGGGAGCCACGCTGACAAACAGAACAAACTCTGACGGTCACCCAGCGGTTGGACCATGGGGGTGCTCAAGGGGTGCACTAAGGAAGAGGAGGGTCCAAATCCTGGATCTGTCCCCTCTCCTCGTGTGCATGCCCCCATCTCTGCTGCCTTCCCCCCTGAGCTCAGTTCTTCCGTGGTTGGAGGTAGGAATGGGATCCAGAAAGTGAAAAGGGGTCACTTAAAAACTAGCTGTGGGCCACATTTAGCCCCCGGGCCTGAGGTTCCCCCCCATCCTTGCTGTAGATCATGTCTTTGAATGTTGCCCAGGAGATTCTGACTCCAGCTCGGCCATCTCCCCCACCCCATTTCCCCCTCTGTCGTTCACGGTCGACATCTCCTTCCCCAGATCATGAACGTCCGGCAAATCCAGGAGGTGTTCAGCCAGTTCAAATTGATCTTGAGGTAAGCTCTCCTGCTTGGCGCACAGAGGGTGGGATTGGGAACTCTCGCTGCTACCCCGCGCTCCGCACCTTCCTCCGCTCTAGCATCGTGCAGGGAGGCTTCCTGATACGGACGGGGAGTCGAGGGGATGGGAGCGGAGACGCCTGGTAGGCAATGCTAGAAGAGCGGCTTTTTTTTTATGAATATGATCCAAGTTCTGGCTTGTGCAGCTGTTGCTGAGCAGTGCAAATAACGGGGTGCGCGCTGTCTCTCTCTCTAGCCAACAAGAGAAGGAAGCGGAAGCCAGGCTACGCAGAAAGTACACCTTGATCGACAAAACCGACTTTGCAGCCATTGCCGCGGCTNCCACACCCAGATCTGCGGATATTACCCGTGGGTAATAAATCGGGTACCCGTTTCAGTTTGAGTTCCAACCATTTATTTAATTAAATTTAATTAATATCCTGCCCTATTTCTATGTCCTCTCCTCTCTCCCCCGCCTCCCCGCCCCAAAATAGTGTCCTTAGGGGCTAGCATGAGGCACAAAGAGAGCGTTGCACCTATTTATCTTCTGGAGGCAATGTAAGACCTTTCTTTCTGGTCAAACATTTGGCAGGTGGGGATAGGGACTGGGTAGCTTTTTGAGGGGGAGTGGTTGGGTGAGGTTTTTAGGCAACTAATATATTTGTATGTTGTTATTGTTTTTAAAATATGGTATTCATTTTGTAAGCTGTCTTGAGCCTTAGGGGATGGGTAGAGTATAAATTTGAATAACTAAATAGAATAGGTTGGAGTTCTCTTTGGATTCCTTCACACAGATAGATTTTTCAATACCGTGACTCACCGTATCTAGTATCCCTTCCATATAATGATGCCCTGTGGGGCCAGAGGAAAAGATCAGGGTGTTCTTATTTATTTAAATGTATACCCCGTCCTATTCAAGGGCTTAGGGTGGGTATAACAACATAGAACCGGTATTTGTTGTAGGCTGGAGATTTGCCGCAGCCTGAGTACTTTCTGGAGGCATTGCAAGGATGATTTATTTGGTCAGGCATTTAGCAGGCAGGGATAGGACTGGGGGAGCAGGGAGTGGTTTTAACATGGTATTTTATGCAGTTTAATATTTTCATTGGGTTTTATGTCTTTGTATGTTGTAAGCTACCCTGATCCTCTCAGAAAGGGCAGGAGACAAAGGAAATAAATAAACAGAACTATCTAAATGAAAATGAATAAAAGAGATGTATAATCCTAAACCCATACAAACTTATTTAGGAGCTTCTCCTTGGTTGCTAGACACCAGAGCACGTCAAAAAGGCTTTGCAGCCCTTCAGAAAAATGCTCAGGGTTGGGTTCTGATGGACGTCCCGGGGCAGGGAGTTTCAAGGTTGCGGAGCAGCCACCGAGAAGTCCTCTTTACGTCCCCTCCCTGTACCAGCCTGGCGTATGGATTGTATTACCAACAGGTTATTCTCAGTTGACCTTCAGTTGCGACAAAGCGTACAGGAGGAGGATTTTTAGGACCCAAGTCATTTAGGGTTTTATAGGTCAAAACCAGCACCTTGAATTGTGCCCTGGAAGCCAGTGCAGACTCTGAAGCTCTGGTTTAATGTGCTTCCGGTGACAGAAGGTGGGCTGCCACGTTCTGCACCAGCTGAACAAAACCCTCACCCCCTCCAAAACCTATCCCTGCCCACCAAATGCCTGGCCAGATAGAAAGTTCTAACATTGCATTTGGAAAATGCTCTGGCTCGGGCTTCCAGTGGAAGGGAGTTTCACAGCTGTGGAGCAGCCACAATGCCAGTGCCTCCCCATGGGCCCTTGCCGTACTGACTTGACACAGCGCTGGAACTAGCCGGAGGTCATTCTCGGCTGAGCTTAAATATCCCGGTGGAGCATAGGGGATGATGAGGCAATCCGCAAATAAAGAATTAAATTGCTTTTGCAGATGTGCGTCCCTAGGTTTGAAACAAGTACAAAATCCCTCTGTGCATTGGGGAAAAAATGCAAGAAGACATCAGTGGGCATAGGAAAATGTCCCTTTGCCAGCTGGTGCTTATCTATAGTGATGCAGCTGTTCCTACCTTGACCTGAGGCATGTGCGACGTTGAAAGCTTGCCACATGGTGAACAAGAATATTCCTTTTGTTCCAGCTGGCCTCTCTACGTTTTGCTACCAGAATGAAATGGGTGACAACGGAGCCAGCTGTCAATGACAAATATGACCCAGAGGTGAGTGAAGTTACAGAGAGCTTGGGGAAGGAAGGAGGTTACTTTCTTCTCAGGATTGTGAAGATCTAACGCAGATCTAAGACAAACCCCACTGTAGCAGAGAGACTGATCCAGGAGCAGGGGGTTGGACTAGGTCCTCACCAACCCTACAAATTATGGACTTCTCCTCTCTCATTCACTATTGATGATGATGCAGCAATTTTAGAGACAGGTCTCTGCCCTGAGGGGCTTACAATCTAGGGGAGACAAGGGGAGGGAGAGGTGAATCTAGGGAGAGACAGGGATACATTCATGAAGTTGGAGGCACTTGGTTTAGATACAAGAGAGAAGGGGGGGATCCTGAATAATTGGACAGTAGATGGAGCATCCATCATCAGTCTGTGGGGGTGAGGAACTAGGGAGAGTATGATGGAAGAGGCAGGTTTTTGGGAGGGATTTGAAAGTCGGGAGGGAGCAGAATGAATGCATTCAGGAAGGGAGTTCCATGTGCAGTTCACCTCCCATCCCTATTTGACACCTTGCAAAACCCCGTATCCTTCCACCAGAGCGTGTACAAATTCCCCATAACTACTACTCTGGCCCAGGCTAGGGCGAGTCTGAGATTAGTCACTTACCGTTTCAGTGATGGGATCTCAGAAGTGACTCTTCTCAGAGCAGGAACGGAACGTAGTTGTGATGTCCGACCAGCCAGTCAGATCATGGCTGCGAATGGCTCTCTCTCTCAGCGCTTAGGCTGCATTCATGCAAGATGTTTAGTATGTGAAAAACTCTTTCCCCTACTTTATTTTTTAAATGCGCAAGAGGGTTAGGTTGCAAGGTGCACCAGGTATATTGCTCTTTAACTCCCCCAAATTTAAGCTAGAAAGTCAGGTTTAACTATTATTCGTATGCATGATTCCCCATGCATTTCTTGTAACACGTGATGGGATGAATCCGCATGAATGTCAGCCTGCCTTAATTGCTGCAGGGGGGGATAGAGATGATTTCCCCCATAGGGGATGAATCCCCCAATGCCTGCTCGGCTGAATCAATGCATGGTTGACAAGTAAAACAACAACAAAAAAGGCATAATGGGATACCTGTTAGAGACCCACAGGTTCCCATGCATGGGAATTTTTGAAGCAGGGGAGGGAACATGGGAACAATTAAGATGTGCCAATACAAACTCCCACAACAAAGAGTATAGTTGGGAGAAGAGTCGTGTGTGTGTGAGAGAGAGAGAGAAACTACCCCGTGTCTCACATTGTCCTTTCGTTTGCCTCTTAGCGGATAGTGAAGATACTGGAAAAGGAGATCGTCTTTCTCAAGAAGGAGCTCACCATGCACTACTGTTTGGTAAGGGCCAGCTTTCTGTGACTTTGCTGCCTCTCTCCTCTCGGAGATATCTCTCTGAGGAGGTTGGCATAAGAACATAAGTTCCATACTGGGTCAGACCAATGGTCCATCTACCCAGCATCCTGTCTCCGACAGTGGCCAATCACGGTGGCTTGGGAGAAGCACCCAACAGGTCACAATGGGGGATCCATTCCCTGTTNCAACGGGGCCTTGGCGGCTCCTCAGTGCGGAACTCCCTTCCTGCAGATGTTTGCCTTAGTGCCTCCCTCCTCACCTTTCAAAAGCACCTAAAGATATATATTTTTTTTTAAGTCTCCCAAGTATCTTTAGAGCAGGGGGCAGGAGACCTCAGACCTGGGGGCCAGATGTGACCTGTGGCTAGTTCTTAATTTGGCCAGGCGTTACTAGACCTCCCCTTTAAAAGAGGACAGTTATGAAAAATACATGTTCGTGCAGGGCTGCATTGGTTCCAGTGCAACCCTGCACCATGTATTTTTCATAACTGTCCTCTTTTTAAAGGGGAGGTCTAGTAACCTTTAAATTTGGCCCTTTCCCAGTTCTTGGCGTTCCCCTCTGGCTCCGGTTCCTACCCCTAGCACTGAATTCCGGGGAAGGGATAGCGCTGATGGGGGCGTGCTGCACACAAGGATAGAGGACAGATCCAGGATTTGGACTCTTCCCTTCCCGAGCTAAGCACCCCCCACTCCCAGCTACCGTGCAGCCCTTGGAGCTTGGATTGTTTTCAAAGTGGCCCCTGGAAGGGAAAAGGTTCCCCGCCACTGCCTTAGGGGTGCCACAGCTGGTTCCCGTCAGTGCGTTCATCCTTATTAAGTTCTGGGAGGATAGGACCATCCATGGCTATTAGCCACTGGGGAACGCAGCCTCTGACTGTTGGGGGCTGAGGGTGAACAACAGGGAACGGATCACTCTATTCTGACCTGTTTGGTCCTCGGAAACAACGGAGACTGGCCACTGTCGGAGACAGGATGCTGGGCTGGATGGACTGTTGGTCTGACGCTGTACGGTGCTGACTCTGTTAATTCTTCCTTTCCCTTTTGAAGCTGTTTTTAAATGGATTTTAGGTTGTTTTACTGTATTTTATTGTATTAATTGTGTGAAGCGCCCCAAGCACCATTCAGCGGCCGGGGGGGTGGGACTGTAGTAATAAAATTATTATTATTTATCATTCAGGCCGCAGCAGCTTCCCCTGCCTTGCATTCAATGCTGCCCCCACCGAGCACTCCCAGGGCAGCTACACTCCCCCATGGAAGACTGTGATAGCACGGTGATCAGTGGGGGCGTGGCCACAGTGGTAGGGGGTGGGGAAGGCTTTAGCCACACCCCTTTTCCAACCTAGTCCGGCTGCATCTAGAGCCCTGTGATCTCGCGGTGCTGCCTGGGAAGGGAGGCCGCCTGGGCCCCTAAGGCAGGTTCAGAAGGGCCCCCCAGCTGTATTGCAGCCCAGGCTTGGGGTTGGGCCGCATCTAGGGCTAACGCTGTCACGCATTGCTCTTTTTCAGGCAGGCTTGGTAGACTCAGAAGGCCACCTGGTTGGGGAAGTGGATGGACACGGGTTCGGGATCGGACTGGCTCCTTTCTCATCCAAACCCGGGAAGAGAAAAGCCAAGAAAGCCAAAGAGCAGACCAGGTGAGCGGGCTTGCCAGCCTCGTGGTTGGAACTCTGGGACTAGATCCCTGTCCCCAGAGCCTTCCCCTCAGGGCTACCTGGGAAGTTCGAAGCACAAGAGCGTCTGCTTCACCTTGAAACCAGGAGGAGATAGCGTGTTCTGCTGGAGGTAATGCCCTTCTTGAAGAGCCCCCGTTAAACGATCACTTTGATGCTAATCTGTTTGATATTACGTTACCCAAATAGTAGGTGAAGAGAGACCTGCCTCATGGAGGCAAGCTTATTAAAGTAGCTATGTAGCACCAACAGTGTGCCTGGCACGGCACAATCATTCATTAGAGATGGGTCCCTGCCCCAAGGGGCTTACAGTCTAGGAGAGACCAGTCCAGGAGACATTCATGAAGTCGAGGTGCAGGATCCTGAATGACAGGCCAGTCGAGGGACCCTCCGTGATCAGTCTGCGCGGCTGAGGAGCTAGAGAAAACCTGGTAGAAGAGAGAGGCTTTTAGGAAGAATTTGAAAGTGGGGAGAGAGTTCCAGGCGTGGGGGGCAGCAAGGGAGAAGGGGCGAGGACAATTCAGGGAGCAGGAGACTTGGGAGCAGGAGAGGGCGGTGGCAGAGGTAGAGCGAAGCAGCTCCTGGGTGGGAATCTAGCGGCGCGAAATGAGTGAGAGTTTCCTTGCCTCCACGGGACCTGGGCTAAGAGGAGGCTTCTGGAATCTACCGTTGAGGTTGAGTAGGGGTCTGCAGCCTGCCACTCCCTGCCGTGTCCAACCCATCAACCAATGTGTCTCAGCCAGGATGGGCGGACATGCCAGGAGCCCTTCCACGGGGTTGATTGGCACCTGGGCTGCTGCCCCTGCACGCTTCTGTATTCCCCAAATCCCTGCCTCTAGAACAGGAGAGATTTCTGGAACTACCCTGCCCTGTTTAATTTTGTGGGAGGTTCCCTGTTAACTTGACTGTAATTAGAGACAGACTTGGGCTTCAGTGGGTCTTCTCCAGAGTAAGTGCGGTGCAGATCTTTGTTCCGGCAGCAAACGTCTATACTGGAGTAGTGTGTCCAGTTTGGGGCACCTCATTTCAAGAAGGGCTTTGACAGATTGGAGCGGGTTCAGATGAGGGCGACAAACATGATGAACGGTCTGGGAAGGAAGTCTTACGAGGGAAAGGAACCGGGTGTGTTTAGCCTAGCGAAGAGAATATTAAGGGGAGACAGGATAACGGTCTACAAATATCGAAAGGGCTGTAACCAAGAAGATGGCAAGGAGCCATTCTGCCTTGCCACAGGGGGCAGGACTAGAAACTATGGGATATCAGGGAAAATGTCCTACCAGTAAGAGCTGTGCGGCAATGGAAGAAGCTGCCTAGGGAGATGGTAGGCTCTGCGTCGCTGGAGGTTTTCAAAAAGAGGCTGGACGGCCACCTGTGCGGGAGGCTGTAGCTGTCTTGAGCAGGGGGTTGGATTAGATGACCTCTCGGTGTCCCTTCCAACTCTGCCGTCAGCAGGATGTTAACCTCCCCGTTCCCTTTCAGCCCCACTCTCAGGAAGGAAGGTGTGGGGAGCCCCATCTCTGGGAAGGATGTGGAATCCATTTCCCCAAGCAGGAGTCAGGTGGTCGCTTCCACAAAGGACCCGGATGCCAAGGAAGGGGCACTCCGGGAGCAGGACACGGGGAGCGTCGAGACGCACCGCTCCGAGTTAGTGCCCAAGGAGGATTCCCACAGACCCAGGTACACGCGGCGTCCCCCCCTCAGTGGGGTCGCTCTCCATGCGCAGAGCCAAACAGCCGCCCTGGGTTAGTAACCCGGGACTGGTCTGGGATGGAAGGTGGGGTGCGGAGCTAGAATAGGGGCAGGCAGTGGGGCGGGCAAGAAGGGGGTTGGACAAGATGACCCCCCCCCCCTCTATGATTCTATGGGTCTGCTGCCAGCCTGGTAGCAGGGAATACGGACCCCCGGACACTCGTGTAACAGACTCTTCCTCCTCTGGGCCCGCACCCAGCTCCCCGCCCCCAAAGCCAGTGGCGTTTGAGGAGTTTAAGAACGAGTGCGGGAGCGAGATCAACCGGATCTTTAAGGAGAACAAGACCATCCTGAGCGACCGGAAGAAGAAGGCCAGCGAGATCAGCCAGAGGCTCAACCTCCTCAAGGAGGAGATGGACGTCACTAAGGAGACGCTAGGGGCCCAGAAACTCGAGCGGGAGCAGCAGGGTAAGTGGAGCTCAGGCAGGGATGCTCGCTCTGGTGCTGAGCAGGTGCCTGATGACTCCATCCAGTGACAGTAAGCGGGCAGCCCCGCCACTGGCATGAAGCGCTGGTGCGATTTAACTATTTATTCATTCATTCAAATGTATACCTTGCCATTTCCCTACCGCTCTGTGCAGCTTACAGTAAGCCTAAAAACATATACAAATCCTCTTAAAACTATCCCTGTCTACCAAACCCCTGGGCAAACAAAAAGGTCTTGCATTGATCCTGGAAGATGCTCAGCGCAAGGGGGAGGGGGGAGAGTTCCATAATTGTTGGGCAGCCACTGAGCACCTCTCTCCACACCCCTGTTGTGGAAACTTGGCAGATGGTCGGTACCTGGAAGGAAAGCTATTGGGAGCCGGCTCAGAGTCCGGAGCTCCGGTGTAATGTGTTTGGTGACCCATCCCCGAGAGGAGCCGCATTCTGCAGCAGCTGCAGTCACCAGGGCAGCCCCACACAGCAGTTGACATTGCAATCATCTAATCTCAGGACTACAAAGGCACGGACAAAGTTGGCCAGTTTGATTTCAACCCAACCCCACCCCCAACATGCCTTTTGTATCACGGTGGGGCCCCTGAGGTCCCTTCTAACGGCTTTATTCTTCCCCAATCCATCCAGCACAGTCCCAGGAGGACCAACCGAACACAATCTCTTCAATACAGGAGCGGGGATCCTTTTCCCGCCTGGGAAAATGAGTCCAAGCTCCGAGGGCGGCATAGAAGTAAAGCGTGGGATTGCTCAAGGGGTGTCGTCAGGAAGAGGAGGATCCAGATCCCGGATCTGTGGGGTGGCTCCGTCTCCTCTCCTTGCATACCCTCATCTCCGTTCAGTCTTTTCAGTGCTTGGGAGCAGGAACTGGGGGCCAGAGCCAGGAACTGGAAAGGGGGCCAAATAAAAACTAGCTCCAGGCTGCATTTGGTCCTTGGGCATGAGGCTCCCCTCCCCCCTTGTCTCGGTTTGCAAGCGTGGGCAGTTTCAGGAGTCCAGATCATGCCCCTGGCCTAGCCCTGGTAGCCGAGAATGCCAACCCCTATTCTGGGATGCTCACAGACCCTCCGGTCCCTTCTCCCTCCCCTACAGGAGAATACCTGAATGAGGAAGGACAGGTCATCATCGACGAGGAGGAGTTTTTACAAATCATGAAGCTGAAGGACCTGAAGAGGAATTACCGGGCTGACTACAATGAGCTGCGGGACCTGAAGGCAGAGGTTCAGTACTGCCAACATCTGGTGGACCAGTGTCGCAACCGATTGATCGCAGGTACCTGGACCTTACAGACCAGAGCAATAGAAACCGCCTTGGGTGGGTCATTGTGCTCCTAGAACCAGCAGGGAGGGGCTTCAGCCTGGGAGTTTGAGCCTTGATCGATCTCTCCTGGGACTCTGCTTATGGGCCATCGCTGCTCTTTGAGATGCTCCGAAATCTTCTAATCTAGAGAGCAAGGCTGCTTGCCACGTTGGTCCCCAAAATAAGAGAGAACGAGACGGATGAGGCTGCAATCCACAAGCCACTTAATCCAGAGTAAGTGGTTTGTGGATTGTGTGGCCAAGATCTTTTATTGGACTGATTGCTGCTGGGGAGAGTGTGCAAATGTTTGGGTTACACACAGCGCCTTTCCTCAGGCAATTGTGATTCCTTACACATCTGAGGAAGGGCGCTGTGGGGCCGGAAAGCTTGCACAATCTCGCCAATAGAAGTTGGCATACCCTTAGGGGCAGCAATTATTGATTGATTTATAACTATTCCGGCATGTCTGGGATTTTGGGGTACCCCTCTCTCTGGCTTTCCCCCAAAGCACCGCTGGAGCAGCCACAACTCAATTACCCCATTCACAGTAACCAGTAGGCACCACTCTCCCCAGAGCGTGCCAGCCCCTAAGGGGTTAATCCTTTGTCGCCGGTATCTCAGGGCTCCACAGTCAATGGGTTAGACTCCTCTTGGTCACGGTGCTAAACCAAGATTCCCCAGTGAGTATTCAGCGCCGGTCGCCACACAGACCCAAGCGTGATTAAAAAAAAGTTTTATATGAAAAAAAACTTAACCAGATAATACAGGTTCAGTGTAAATGCAAAAGGTGCGTAAGAAAGTGAAATCAAACCCGTACGCAGGGTTAGCTTAACTGCTCCGCTTCCCCCTCCACTAGTTACCGGTCCCCTGTTCCAGAGGGGCAAAGTCTTGTCTCTGATGTTCGCAGACGGGCACGCTGCATCCAGTCGCCTTGCTTTGGGTTTGATGAACGTCCATTGGTCATTTAGCTATTGCACGGCCTGATCCTGCCTGGCACCTGTGGTGCGGGAGGGGGGCCGAGTTCCGGCCAGCAGCCGGGGAAGAGGCTGCAGGGCGATCAGCCTGGTCGCTGGGAATTGATGTGTAACGGACAAGCCAGCTGGGGAGAAGCGGCTGAACGGTGGGAAGTGCTGGAGATGGTTCCGGGAGGCTCGCGCCACGAACCTGGGGGCGGGGGGGCGCTGGCTGGATCCTGGCAGTGAGGGACGCCGTGAGAGCATCGCAGCAGACCAGGCTGGAAGCAGCCCAGCTGGGACCAAGGAGGGAGTTATTAAACAGGACAGCGAGCTTGCCATTGGGGCCAGCTGGGGAGGGTTCTCGGTGGCACCTGGCTACGGTTCAACTCTCTTGAGCAAAACTCCCCCTGCAATCCGTTTCCCTCTGGTGTATAGAGTTGCTGGTTAATCCGAACCTCTTTGACTTCCCGTCTGTCCTCCCGTTCGATGTGAAGATCTCCTCCATGACACACATCATTGCTGGGTTCCTAACGCCCCCTGCTATCGCCGAAGTCTGGGCACAAAGTGCTGTCTCGTTTCCCCTGTGGGGTATTGATTTATTCACACTGACCCTTTCTCCTAAGGCAGTAATTATCAAACTTTTTTGATCCATGCCCCTCCCTTTCACTTGTCGGTGGCAATTGAGTCCCCCACCCCAAAAAACCCCACACCCCTTGCTGTCTCTCCCCCTCCCCTTGCCACTCTACTATTTTGGAGATTCCACCTAACTCCGCCTGAGAGGAGCAGTGGTCAATTCTTGCCTTCCCCACAAAATACCTTCCATGCCCCCCCCCCCTTGAGAACTGGGGGCC
>QEPC01000895.1:434947-447486 GCA_003113815.1 Sphenodon punctatus
CCCCAAAGGGCCCGCATCCTTTGACCGCAGCCCTTCAGCTCGCGGCCTCTCGGCTTGTGACCTATGGTGGAGCTGCAGACGGCTCCTTTAGTGCCCCCTCCCCCCGAGGTCACTTCCGGGAGCGGGTCGCCGGGGTCACGCCAGGTGCACTGGCTCTCGTAGCCGTCCCCCCAGCCCCCAACACAGGGTAGCAGATAACAGATCTGTGCGAGCATCCCAAGTGGAGGACACTGCCTCCAGGGTATATTGTAGCCTGGTGAAAGTACGAGACGCAGACTCTCCTTTTATGAACAGCCCAAGAGTTTGGTGCAAAGACGTTACCTTGGATGGAGGCCTCTCCATGTTAGCGGTTATAGGGCACCACTGAGCTACAAATAAATCAGTGCTGTGCCGGCCCAATGCAGCAGGATTTTCCAGTCAGTGTGGAGGCTTGGTGTCTGGTAAGCTTGCCTTGATTATTATTTAGGGGTAGGGGCAGGGCTAGAGGTGGAGAAGGGGGCAGGGCCTGCTCACCAAGGAGGGGCTAACTTTGGACTTCAGCCCCCCCCCCCATCCACATCACTACTGGATCTGCCCCTGCCCAATGTAATTCTCCTGACCCAGAAATCATTTTAAAATTAAACCACGAGAGCTTTGAAACGGCAAATGCAGTTTATTGCTGCGAAAGGGTTTATTATTCCAGAGTTTGCATGTTCCCTGTCGATTCCATTTGCAGTGTGTGTCTCTCAGCGCAGACACACCCCAGGCGGTCTGCCCTGAGGGCATGTTTCCCTCCTCCTTCCTGAAGTCCTAGTGAGACAGTTTCCCTCAGACTTGATGATCCCTGAAGTCCCTTCCTACCCTAGAGTTCTACGACTCCCTTGCCTTTCATTTTGGAAATGAAGCCAACCAGGCTAAAGGTGATTCAGCTCAATTAGCCCATTAGCCATTCCCGCTCCCTGTCTTCCTCCCCGTATGAAGTTGACATGAAGCAGAGGGGCTCCTGGGAATTCTCGGGGGCTCAAATTCTAGGCGGGATAAAAGAATTCATTCCACCCCCGCGCTTCCAAGTTGTGGGGACAGGTTGATCCCCTCTGTCCCCCACCCCACATAATTACACCCACGCCTTGTATACGCTAGCTGCCACTGAGAGGCTGAGCAGGCCTTTCCCCATCTCTGCTTTCTGTGAGCCTCCTGCTTCTCCAAACAGCTCCAGGGGGATTTCCAACCAAGGGTAGATTTTTTTTCCATATTTACAGTGGAAATCTAAACCCCGAGTTTTATATCCCCTTCCCTTGGCTGAGCTCCTCAGACACACTGGAGGGGGGTGAGGGGAAGGGGGAGAAGGTCTGTCTCTGACTTGAAGACAGTTAGGGAAGGTTTTGATGAACGGCATTAATCCCCCTGCGCGTTTGCACAGCCCTGGGAAGAGAGGGCTGGATCAATGATCTTCTTGTTGCTGGAATTTAACAGCCAGGAGCAGTCTGAAACTTTATATGCTGTCCTGTGATAGAAGCTCCTACACTGTACAGGGACAGGCTGCTTTAATTTAACCCATTTTGCTCCGAGCACGCAGAGACTTGGGCGTATCCTAGATTCAGCCCCCACCCCCAAATGCCACAGAGCTGCGGTACCTGTTGGTGTCTCCGTCGGGCACAGTCGTACCGGTAAGGATCTGCCACCATTCCTGGCCAATCTGATTGCCGCATTGGCCAATCTGGAGCCAGATGGCAGACATGGGACCTGCAAGAGAAAAAAACAGAACCTGTCTTATCCACTTCTGGTTGCTGCATCTCAAAAATGTATTTATTTATTTATTATATTTTTATTCTGTCCCTCTTGCACATGGCGACTCGGGGGCGGCTCACAATATGTATAAAATCACAATAAAACATATCAAAATATAAAATACACACATATATATATACACACACGCACACACACACACACACACACAAAGGATCTGCGTAAAAAATATTTCCCCATCCTTCCACTTAACCTAGCCCCCTCCCTCCCTGCCTGACGGAAAAGCCAGGTTTTACAATTTCTATGGAAGGCAAGGAGATCTGGCCTGAGGCGAATCGCCACCAGGAGGACAGTCCACAGCGACGGCACAGCTGCCAATAACGCGGGACCTCCAGGAGGGCAACCGCAGGGGCCGCCCGCGGACTCAGAGGGTGAGGCGATCTCTCAGGTAAGCAGGGCCCAGGCCATGTAGGGCTTTAAAGGTCAAAAGCAGCACCTTGAATCGGGCCTGGAAGACAACAGGCAGCCAGTGCAACGCACGGAGCAGTGGTTCAATGTGCCCCCTGCGGCCTGTCCCCAAAAGGAGCCGAGTCGCCGCAGTTTGCACCAGCGGCAGCTTCTGAACTGTCACCATGGGCAGCCCCACGTAGAGCGCGTTGCAATAGTCCAGCCTTCAGGTGACGAATGCATGGATGACAGTGGCGAGATCGGAGTCCGAGACATAAAGGATCTGGTAGAACTGGAAAAGGTGCAGAGAAGGGCAACGAAAATGATCAAGGGTTTGGAACGGCTTCCGTATGAGAAGAGGCTTGATAGGCCGGGGCTCTTCAGCTTGGAGAATAGAAGACTGAGAGAAGATATGACAGAAGTTTATAAAAACCATGAGTGGTGTGAAAAGGGTAAATCGGGAGCGGTTATTTACCCTCTCCAATAGTACTAAAGCTAGGGGACACTCCATGAAACTAACTGGCAACAGATTTAAAACAAACAGAAGCCAGTATTTAATCACTTCAACGCACAATACGTTTTTGTGGAACTTGTTGCCAGAGGATGCGGTCAAGGCCGGTATTGGGGCTTAAAAAGGATTGGCTAAGGCCATGGAGGATAGGCCCATTCATGGGTAACGAGTCAGGTGAGTTGGGGGACGATTGTTGGGAGCCGGGAGGAGTGAACGGCAGGGAACGGATCACCCCATTGTGAACGGTTGGGTACTTCTCCAAAGAGACCGAGACTGGCCGCTGTCGGAGACAGGATGCTGGGGTCCGTGGACCGTTGGTCTGACCCAGTGTGGCAATTGAACATATCACTGACAAATACCTGAAAGAGACTTTAACATTAAACCCACTGTTGCTCGTCCTTCCCTCAGTAGCAAAGCTGAACAGTTGTCCTCCATCTTGTTCTTCCAAGCAAGACAGAACAATGGTTCTTTGTCCTTTCAATGGCAGCCTTTCAAATATTTGCAGACAGTTATCATATCCTCACCCTTAGTCTTCTTTTCTCCAAGCTGAACATCCCCAAATCCTTCAACCTCTCCTCATAGAACTTGTGTTCCAAGCCCGTTATCACCTTTGCTGCTCCCCTCTGCACTTTCTCCCAACTTCTCTAGGCCCTTCTTAAAATGGAGGGGCCTCAAACTGAACACAGTCCTCCAGCTGGGGCCTAACCAGAGCCGGGTCGAGCGGCACAACGGCTTCCCATGTGTTGCATACAATGCTTCTGTTGATGCAGCCTAAAATGACGTTAAGACTTTTTTTTATAACGGTATCATCACACTGCTGACTCATGTTCCCCTGGTGATCCACAATTACACCTAGATCCTTCTCTGCTGTGATACTATCGATCCAGTTATCCCCCCCCCGCCTACTTATATAACCTTACATTTGTCCTTCTTGAATTTCATTTTATTGGGCGCAGACCCGTTTTCCAACTTAAGATCATTTAAAATTTTTATCCTATCCTTCAGAACGTATGCAGTTCCTCCTGATTTCAGACGCACCCAGCAGTTTCCCCGGGCTACCCAAGCGGCGCCCCCACCACCACAGTGTTAGGTACCATCATCCGGCGCTCTAGGCTGCCGCCCACAACTCTATGGTGCTGCTCAGGTCAACGGCCGGCTAGAAGCAGAGCTGCAGAGTGGGTCCGTGCATCAGACAGACAGCAACTCCACTTTGGGATGCTTTCAAGCGTCACTAGTGCGGCTGCCCCGGAAAAGGCATAGTCTGCTTCGATTGCACATTTGGCAGGCCACCTTTAGACGGACAGGCCACCCGGGAGGTGAAGAAGCCTGTGGCGCGGCCAACACCGGGGTAACCCGTCCGTCTGAAAACACCCAGTTTCATCTATGATCAGAGAAGAACCCACCCAGGAGACAAAGTGTCTGGTGTGTGGGGAAAGCTTTATTGCCAAAAGAAGTCCTGTGTAGCACGGTGGAACTCATGCTGCCAAACAGCTTTGAAAGGACAAGGGTTCGAGTCTGGCTTACGAGTGGGGACATACATAGTGTGATTCCTTTCATTTCTTAAGATTAAACTAAACTAAACTAAACTGCCTAACGGAGTCAGACCAATGGTCCATCTTAGCCCAGTATTGTCACAACCTGACACGACAGCAGGGGTTTCAAATTCGGATTTTAAAAATTTATTTATTTATTTTAAGAAAAGGTTTATAGGCCGGTCTAAACGTTAGGCAATGGTCCAATGGCTAAGTGTGCAGTACTTGGACTGGGAGGGGAGGGGGGGGGGGGAGACCCTGGTTCAAGTTTAGCCTTAGCCAGTCACCTTGGGTCAGTCACAATATTCTCTCAGCCTAACCTACCTCACAGGGTTGTTGTGAGGATTAAAATTTATGTTTAATTGTTGTTTGTAAAGCACTCCGAGTGTCATGGCGGGGGCGGGGGGGAGGCACTATATAAAAATAAAGAGGATTATTATTATTTTAAATTGACCTAAATTGACACATCATATGCAAATTAGGTCCCTCATCCCAAACTGGCTTGTCCCTCATTTTGAGCATCACTGTCCGTTGCTACAGAGTCCCAGGGCAGAGAGGTATGACCCAAAGGCACAGGAGGGGAAGAAGGAGTGCGTGGTGGGCAGGTGGTGCTGGGAAGAGGGAGCGAGACCATGTGGGGAGACCAACTCTCCTCTCCTAAATCCTTCACAGTTTGAGATGAGGCCTACCCATCCCGGTGTCTCCCCACTTCCACTGCCTTAGTGCCCCCTGTGCTTTCCCCCACCCCCGGGCCTCACAACCTGGTTGGTAGGGAGCCCAGTAACTTGCCCCAGAACCCTATTAGACCTAGTTATGCCACTGCTAAGGGGAAGGCAATAGGAACCGATTTCAGGGCCAGGTCCCCATGAGCCGGGGTCGAAGGGTGGGGTGGGGGGGCTAATTAGCAATTTGCTGAGCTTCCAGCAACCTGTTTTGTTTGTGGCAGGGAGCGTGGGGCGAGTTCGCAGTTGCCATGCAGCAGCGTTGGCGTGGCCACAGCCTGTTGCTGGGTAGCAGTCAGCGTTAACCAAGCGCGAAAGGAGGCGGTTTGTCGTTAGTCTTTGTCCCTGGGGACAAAGTGCAGTCTCCCCGTGCACAGAGAGGGAAGCTGGATTCAGGTTTCATACAGGATTCATCGCTGTATGGAACAACTCACTTCGTGCATCCTCTTCCTGCATTTTCCCCCCCAAACACCACCCAGAAGACTGATGGCAATCTCTATTTAGCTTTGTATAAACACGTATCAAATTAGGATCCCCCAGCCCCTTAGAAGTAGAAAAGGCATATTAGGAGCTGCCAACTCTTGCAATTATATTTTTCCCTTAATGCTTAAAAACCAAGAAATTCATGATTAAAAATCATGAGAATCTCAGTGAAAAGAAGTTCCTAGCCCTCAGGTTTGCCAAGAAAAGCTTGGAAATAGGAGTGCAGTGTTCCCTGACAGCTCAGAACCCAGAAGCACGATAAAGAGAACTGAAACATTTCTTTATTCATAGAATTCTAGAGTTGGAAGGAACCTCAAAGGTCAACTAGTCTCACCCTCTGCTTAGACGCAGGAGGACTACAGCTACAACATCCCCAGCAGATGGCAGCCCAGCCTCTTTTTGAAAGAAAACCTCCCATTTTCAAAAAGAGGCTGAAAAGGTTGGGGCGCTTCAGCTTGGAGAAGAGACGTCTGAGCGGGAATATGATAGAAATTTATAAAATCATGAGTAGTGTAGAACATCTATGGAGAGCGGTTATTTACCCTCTCCAGTAGCACTAGAACCAGGGGACACTCCATGAAATTAACTGGCAGCAGGTTTAAAACAAAAAAAGAGAATGGATTGCCCATTGTGACCCGTCAGGTACTTCTCCCAGGAGAAAGAGACTGGCTACTGTCGGAGACAGGACGCTGGGCTGGATGGACCATTGGTCTGACACAATATGGCACTTCTTACGTTCTTATAACAAAGGAAAACGTCCTCACTGTAAGAGCTGTTCAGCAATGGAACAATTTGCCCAGGGAGGTTGTGGAATTTCCTGCCTTGGATGCTTCCAAAACTCAGCTGAACAAGCATTGGTCTTTGATGCTATAGGCCAGGGGTGGGGAATCCCAGGCCTGGGGTTCAAATGCAGCCCATAACTAGTTTCTATAGGCCCCTTTCCAGTTCCTGGATCTGGCCCCTACTACTACTTATTTCTATAGTGTTACTAGGCCTACGCAGCGCTTTACAGTCACAGATTTTCAGAGACAGGTCCCTGCCCAGCGGGTTTACAATCTAAGATGGAAAAGGCTGAGAGGAACACAGGGAAAGACACACACTCCCATTTTACAGATGGAGAACTGAGGCTGAGAGATTGTGAGTCGCCCAAGGCCACCCAGTGAGCTCATGGCGAGGGCAGGAATCCTGTTCCTACCCCTAGGCCAAGGGTGAGGAACCTTTTCCCTCCTAGGAACCACTTTGAAAATGAGTACAAGCTCCAAGGGCCACAAAGAAATTGGGGGCAGGGGGGCTTAAGGGGTGAACTCCTGAAGAAGAGGGCCCAGATCATGGATCGGTGCCGTGGATCTGTCTCCTATCCTTGTGTGCGTGCCCTCATCTCTGCTCCCTTCCCCTGAGCCCAGCCTATCAGTGCTTGGGGGCAGGAACTCGATCCAGCAACGGGAAAGGGGCCGCATAAAAACTAGCCACGGGCCGCATTTGGCCCCCGCAGGCCCGAGGTTCCCCCTCCCCTGTCTTAGGCACGGAAATACTGAGCTCAGGGTAAGGGAGCAGAGATAATGACACGTTTGCACACGTGGGGAGGGGAGAGAGCCACGATGTGG
This sequence comes from Sphenodon punctatus, assembly GCA_003113815.1. Lineage (NCBI taxonomy): Eukaryota > Metazoa > Chordata > Lepidosauria > Sphenodontia > Sphenodontidae > Sphenodon > Sphenodon punctatus. The sequence goes on from QEPC01000895.1 coordinate 441,972, forward strand.
CCCCTCCTTTTCTCGAGAGCCCCCTGTAAGCACCACTCCTCCTACCCCACAACTTCTCTGCAGGCCCTCGGAGCTTGGATAGAGTTTCAAAGTAGCCCTCGAGAAGAGAGAGAAAAAGTCCTGCACTCCTGCGGCAGACGGAGGATAATCGCCTGCTGTGGAACGGGGCTTGGACTAGATGACATTGGAGGTCTAGAGGTATGCATCTCCAGCTGCCTTAAGCACATTCTCTTTATTTTCCCCTCCTTCCTCCCTCCCCCAGCCCCGTTCACCCCATCCCCTCCCAGTTGCCTCCATCTTTGCCTGTTCTACTTCCCACCAATGTCAGTTATTTAAACTCCCAGCCTTCCACCCAACTCTTCCTGCACGCAGTGCAAATTGCTCTTTCTTCCACCCCCAGCGCAGACATCCCCCAAGGCCACAGAAAAGGGTAAAATCTTTCCCCCTATCAGAATGAATGGTAGCTTGGGTTCAAGATTGCAGCTACGGTTCTGATAAGTGAGAAAACATTTCCAACGTCTTGTTTTTCAATCAGCATCCTCTGGGTGCAATTCTCTGACCATTAAAATCCATGGGAGCTGAGCCATTGACCTTAATGGGAGGGGAATTGCACTCTCTATTTGACAAATAAAAAGATCGGTCGGTTTTTAGTGTAACAGGATTGATTATACAGTACAGATGTTCAAAATGTGTTCTTGGGCGTATGTGATTCATGGAACGTGCAGTGCCACCCAGGACTGCCAGATGTCCAGGATTGTCCTGGGCAGTCCAGGAATGATGCTGCTGGTCCAGGATTCGGGGTGGGGGAGGGGCTATCCTGGACCAGAGAATTTCCAAGTATCTCTCTAGATACCCGAGTTCAGCTCCTCAGTGGTTGGAANGGAACGTTTTCCAACCTGGGGACCACTTTTAAAATTAGTACAAGCTCCAAGGGAGCTTTTAGGATAAGGAGGGCCCAGATCATGGATCTGAGTCATGGATCTGTCCCCTATCCTTGTGTGCAGGCCCCTCAACTCTACTCTCATACAGCAAACTCAGTCTGTCAGTGCTTGGTGGAAGGAACTGGATCCAGGGGCCATGTAAAAACTTGCCAAAGGGCTGCATTTGGCCCCTGGGCTTAAGGTTCCCCACCCCTGATGTACAGGCTTTTTCTAAAAGCAGCAGGGAGTAGTGAGGAATGCACGAATGCCCCCAAGCCATGCGTCAACAGGGACAACACTCAATGCAATCTCCGAAGCAGGCAGACCAAATCTTAAAAACAAATAAGTGTCTGTCCCTCCTCCCAGCACCACCACCTGGGTCAAATACAGCTTTTTAAAGTACATGAGAAGCAGGAAGCCTGCTAAGGGTCAGTCAGGGTGGATCTGACCCAGGCTGGCCCTTCTGTTCTTACGTAAGGGGAGCACTCCTTTTGGAGCATTCAATCCATTTTGAGGTGGACGATGACCTACGTTATTTGAGTTCTAACTTTCCAATTTTAAATTAATTTTGGAAAGTGCCATCGGCATTTTGATGAAGTGGTATATTTAACAACTACAGTGACGATTATAAACATTTTTATAGAGCCAATCCCTCCCCCCTGCCAAATGGTGCTCGGAGTGCTTCACAACATAAAAATATGATAAAACAACGTAAAATCCATTTAAAATATGAATCCAACTTAAAAGGGGGATGCTAAAGAGAGCGGAAAAACACACACCAGGAAACCAGCAGAGGATCCTAAAAACATCCAGAGAATAAATAAGTCTTCAGGTGTTTTTTGAAGGGCAGAATTGAAGTGGACCTCTGGAGGGAGCAAGGTCCACACTGAGGGGCAAAGGCTTGATCGCCCGCTGACTTACGGTGCGATGGCGGGTGTCTACTGAGTGCAGATACCCACTTCGATGGGCTCTTTCCCTGGTGGCAGCAGGGATGGAGCAGATGGAAGGACTGGTATGATATGCTGTAATATTATTGATTTGTTGTATTATATTGAATTCTGTGAGGGAGGAGAGGGGATGGTTAAAAATGAGGAATTATGTTATGAAATGTTATGTTGTTATGTCAATTGAGGGGTTATTTAGACTGTGTGGTTTGTGCTGAAATTGTAATTGTTATTGTTCTTTCGATGTTTTTTGCTTTTGTCGTCAGCCGCCTCGAGTCGCCATAGGCGAGAGAGAGCGGGGTACAAATAAAAGTTGATGATGATGATCAAGGTGAGGCTCCAGGTTGGAGCAGGCCTCAACCAGCCTATGCCATTCAGGGCCTTAAAAACCAGCAGCGCAAGCTTAAATTCAATCCGCCACTCTACAACAGCAAAGGCAGGGAACGCAAGGTGGGTGTGATCTAATCACAGGGGCTGCCCAAACCAGTAAGTGGCTGCACCGCTGCGTTCTGAACAAGCTGCAAGCGATGGAGCAGCACCGCTGGAAGCCCATGGAAAAGGCAACCACGAACAAATTGTGCTTGATGGAGCATCTATTAATTGCCTATCGAAGGACAAGACACTGGAAAATGCAGACAGCGGGGGGGGCTACCCATGTAGCACTTTAGCCATTGACCATCACGTCCAGAAAATGCCCATAAACCATCTGGCTACCTTAATGCCACCTTGTTATAACACACATTGTCATAATGTGAATTTGGTTATATTGTGAAGCATGCATGGCTCTCAACAAGGGACAAACAAATAGATTTGTAAGCACAAAGCATCCTCATTATAACACAAATTTGGTTATCTTTATTATTATTTTATTATTAATTATTTATTATATTATTTATATAGTGCTAGCAATGTACCTGGTTCTGTAGAATCACTAATTAGAGACTGATCCCTACCCCAAGGGGGCTTATAGTCTAGGAATAACATGGTGCGAAGCTTGGCTACCAGATACGGTGTTATAATGAGGTGTTTTTTTTAGGGGATGGGGTCTGTACTAGTGTGACAAACTGACATGGGTAGGTTATTATTATTTTATTATTTATTATTAAAATGTATATGCCGCCCCCCCTCCTGCTATAAGCATCTCGGGGCGGCTAACAACATTTTAAAATACGTAACTAAAATACAATTAAAACAACATAAAATCCCCAGATTAAAATAATCCCTACCCAAACTCTCCCTAACCCACCCCATCCCCCTCGGGAAAGGCCCGGCGGAACAGCCAGGTCTTACACGGTCTACGGAAAGAGCGGAGGTCAGTGGTCAAGCAGACCTCCAATGGGAGGGAGTTCCACAGTCACGGCGCAGCCACAGAAAACCCCCTCCTCATGGTCGACACCCGGAAAACCCGGGGGACCTCGAGGAGGGCACCCCCACCCGACTTCAGGGGCCGATCCAGAATCCGGAGGGTGAAGCGGTCCTGCAGGTAGATACTCACTCAATACACCCCCTATCTTCCTCTGCCGGAGGAGGATAACCCCCCTCCCTCCCTCCTGGACCATCCCCTCCCCCCCATACTCCCCTCCCTCCTAACCACCCGTCGCCCCCTCACACCGGGCGACACCCCTCCCTCCATATCCCCCCACCTCACACCTGGACTCTCCCTCCGAACCCGTTTGAGCACTCCGCTCCTCTTCCATCCCCTCCCTCACCTCCCCATCTGCCCCAACCGCCTTCGTCCCTTCTCCCTCGCTGCCCCGCATGCCTGGAACTCCCTCCCTGCCCTCGTCCGCCTTGCCCCCACCCTCCACGCCTTCAAGTCCCTCCTCAAAACCCACCTCTTCCGCTCCGCCCTTACGAACTCCTGCTAAGCACCTCTTATCTGCAAACTCCCAACTTACTGCAACCAAGGCAAGCACATGTACCTGAGCTCTCGCATCCTCATGAATGTCACATCCCTTGTCTCTCCCTTTGTTCCCCTTCCCTGTCTCCCCTCTCCCTGTCTTTAGATTGTAAGCCCTCGGGCAGGGACCGTGTCTATCTTATTCTCTGTAAGCGCCAGGTACATCGCTGGCGCTATATAAATGCTTATAATAAATAAATAATAATAATAATAAGGACCACGCCTTTGACTTGTGGTTTTCGGTGCGCCGCCTCTGGTGGCGCTAGGGTCCTGGAGCCTTTTAAAGCCCCCGGCTTCTCCTCCCAGCTTTCGCAGCTAGCTGCCGGTGCGTAGCCCCGCCCTCCCACAGTTCCAAGCAAGGGGGGAGGCAGATGTCACCCACAGGGCTGGGTTTGAGAATGTTTAAAAGCAGCGGAACAGAGTTTATACACAGGCCTTAAAAGTCATCTCTTCGGGGTCCAAAACGAGGCAGGAAAGAGGGCTAAGCTCCTATTCAGTCAACCTCCGTCCGAGTAGGCCCCCTAGGCTGGGACTCACTCATGGCTACGTTTATAAGATCGGGGCCCTAGAACGTTCCGTTCCGTCGGAAGAGCGTCTTTGGCCATCACTCCGAAAGGGACGCGACGGAGAACACGAGCCGTGATTTGGGACTCACGAAGAGAAGATTACGGGAAGACACGGCAGCCGTCTTCAACTATCTAAAGGGCCGATACCACGAAGGTGGCAAAGGACGGTTCCGCCCGGCTACAGAGTCTAGAAATAATGGGCTCGGGTTACAAGACGACAGGTTTCTGTTACACATCAGGAAAAGTCCCCTAACGATAAAAGCCATGCGGCAATGGAAAAAAAGTTACCTAGCAGGCTAGGAAGGTTACAGGCCAGGGATGGGGAACTGTTTCCCTCTTGGGGACACTTTGGAAAACGAATACAAGCCTGACAATTGTCTAGAAGTTGGGGCGGAGGGTGCGCTCAGTTCAAATCTGTCCCCTGTTCTTGTGTTCATGCCCTCATCTCTGCTCCTTTCAAAAACTGAGCTCAGTTTTGGAGCATTTGGGGGTAAGAACTGGAAGGAGACCCCATAAAAACATGCCATGCACCACATTTGGCCCCTGGGCCTGAGGTGCAGCACCCGTCACAGGCTCTGGACAGTCATCCGTGGGGGATGTTGTAGATGTAGCCAATCTCTGTGTGTGTGCGTGTGCGTGTGTGTGTGAGAGAGTGAGTGAGTGAGAGAGAGAGAGAGAGAGAGAGAGAGAGAGAGAGAGAGAGACACTATATGACCCCCTAGGTCCCGTCCAACTCTATGGGTTTTCTATCTCAGCCACTAGAAAAACAGAATGACTTTCTCCCTTTTCTAAAAGAACAACAAGAAAAGCTTGTGTCGCATGCCCACCCGGCAGCGCTGATGTCCCCAGGCCTTCCAAGAACAATGTCATCAGGGGAAAAATTGACTTAACAAGAAAAACTTGGTCCATAAACAGCTGCCTCAGCAGGGCGGGAGTCAAACCCTGACCTTCCCTCCACTGAAAGACAAACTTTTCCTTGAGATACAATGCCTCCATGCTCGTTTCTTGCCTCTCAGGCGAGAGTTCCTTCAAGGCTGGCAAAGCCGGCCTTAGAAACTACGGGGCCCAGTGCGAAACAAAATGTGGGGCCTTCCTCGGTCCCACCCGCTTTCCCACGGCCCTGCCCACTTCCCTTTGACGATTCATTACAGAGAATTGCCACAGAAGTTATTTTTAACCCGCCAG
>QEPC01000895.1:452959-486664 GCA_003113815.1 Sphenodon punctatus
CCCCCCCCCCACGGCCACACACAGCATTCCACCAGCCCCCACCCTTGCCCTGACCTTCCCCCCATGGCCACACAGCATCCCTTATCCCGCGCCAACTCCCAACCCTCCCCCAACGGGCACACATCACGGGCACACCACCAGCTCTCACCCACTCCCCAACATTCCCCCCATGGCCACACAGCACCCCTTAGCCCCCACCAGCTCCCCAACCTTTAGCTTTTGCTTGCCCTGTTTTGCCTTGAAGTCTGGATGGCCAGCCACACCCAGCACCCCCTCCAGCCCCCACCTGCTTGGTGGGGCTCTGTCTTCGGCATCTGTCGTTGGGTGGGAAATGCAACGCGCAGTGCGGCTGCTGCGCTTCCTGCAGGCGACTCCTAGGGTCCCGTGTGCGAGCTGGGGGTGGGGAATGACCCAGCAGGGGAGAGGGCTGAAAAGCCAGGGGTGCCGAGCTGCTGCCTGAGGGGTGGGAGTCCTTCCGCCCCCTCCCCCCTGAAGATTACGCCTATGCGTAGTGGGGTGCTACCGTGGGGCCCCCCTGGACGGCAACCACCCCCCTCTGCCCTGCAGGAAGGCCAGCCCTGGGGCGAGGGAAAGCAATTGTAAACAGTATCACTGCAAACACAGAGGAGACAAAGCAAAAACAAGGAGAAAGTACTATTAATTATTACGATGATTATAAGCATTTGCAGAGCGCCAGCCGTGTACCTGGCGCTTTACAGAACAATGAGATAGACGTGGTCCCTGCCTACAGCTTACAGTCTAATAGACACGGAGAGGGGGAGACAAGGAGAGGGGACATAGGGAGAGACAAGGGATAGGGGAGAGACAAGGACAACACGACTCCCACTAGCCTGGCTGGGACCACGCTTGCCTCGATGATTTATTGATGCTCTGTATGTCCAGGGCTTTCCTCCAATGTTCTAATTTAGCTAGTCTCCTTGCTAGGGTTTTCACAAGTTGTTACATACCTGCTAGAAATTAAGGCTGTGTTCCCCCTCCTCCCCAGTTATGGATATCTGTGGAATTTATTCAATCCTGTGTAGCGTGTTGTCTATGAAAAAAAACCCAACCCATTTCTGAAAGAATTGTGTACAGATACATTTTTCAGCATCTAAAAGAGGCAGCAAATGTTTGTTTTACAGATACGGGTCACGCAAGCGGTCCAGCGGAGTTTCCTTCTCCTAAATAACTCAGCATGTTACAGAGAGACTGCAAGAGAGGGGAGGGGATCTGTGGCCATTGAGTGGTCGCACACAACGTGCACGGGGAGTGCTTCAAACAAGCGTCTCCCAGCATGGCTGCCCTGCCCGCGGAGCCGACCACCCTGGCCCACATGGGGCACTCCAGATTTTTCAGGAGTGCTCCACGCATGGCCGTGAGAAACCGAGTCACAAGACCACCGCCGCCCCAGGAGCAGTCGGACGCGTCTTGTTTAAAAACACCCATAGGCGTCGTCTAAAGCATCTTCAACCAAAACGAGACCAGATGCACCAAAGACTGACTTGTTACTTAGTTGTGGGTGGGGTTTTTTAAAAGTTCATTATAGTAAAAATGGACTAGATCACTCTTGAGCTCCCAACTCTTCTCAACCTGAACATCCTACGAAATTCTAAAAAATCCTATGAAAATGCCTTCAGACACAGGGTGGACATATTCCCGAATTTATTTATGGATTTAAGCTCATATCCCACTCCACAGATAGAAAATCATTTAAAAAACACTTCCCCAACCCCTTTCCTTTCTATTGTATGTTTCTGTACAGCACCAAACTCATGACTGGCGCTATACAAATGTTAATAATAATAATAATAATAATAATAATAATAAAAAAGGTCTTGCACAGTCTCAAGAAAATGCGACTCTGACTTTGGCAAACCTCCAAGGGAATAGAGTTCCATAATGATTGAATTACAATCAACGACAGTATCTTAGATCATTTGTTGTATAATAAGCATAAGACAGATTTTGAATATGTCAAGGCTATATTTTTCCTTTCAGAAATGTTTATTTCCCAAACGCCTATTTTTAGCCTGCCATGTGCTGCGAGTTAAAACCATTTTTAATGAGAAAAAAATACAGTCTTAATTATAGCTAGTTACCACAGACTCCAGTTGGGCGAATGGTTCGGGCCTATGCCATAGAAACCTATTCTGCCCCATGAGTCATTTTATATACCTGAGTAGCAGACGTGTGTATGGCTACAATGAGTTCAGCAGGGCCAAACATACAAGTAAATTTACTCGGGTGGTGTTTCCAGTTCTGTGTCACGAGTTTAGCTGAAGCTTTTCTTAAGAGCCTCTGGCCTAGAGCTGAAACGGGTAGCTGGTTTTGCTACCTGCGAGCAATACCCGTGTTTTCGAATACCACATCGGGTATTCGACAGGCTACTCTATTACCAATCGGGTAATTACCCGACTAACCAAAAACGTGGTCATTGCCGGTACTGATTTTTCAATTACCGATCAGTATATGGGGATGGAAAACTAAAAAAATCAGGATGGAAAACCAAAAAACAAACAAAACCAAGCCCAACAAAAATGGGGCCGGAAGTTGAAAAATCAGGACTAGAAGTCGATATTCCAGGACCGGAAGTCACCATTCCGGGACACTAGGAACCTGAATCGGGTTGAAATTGGGTACCGATTGGTACCCAATGTTGTCGGGTAAATTCAGTACCGGAAATTCGATGGGTATATCCATTTTTGCAGGTACTCGTTTCAGCTGGTTGTACTCTGTTCCTCCTCTAAGTGGATGAGACACTCATCTTTCATTTAAAGACAGTGGCTTTCTAACCATACATTAAGGGACAAGCTTTCTTGCAAATATGACTTTTAGGGTAAATTACAGATTCTAGTCCCAGAAAGCAACAATAGAAAAACACCTCAAGATTTTAAACTCAGTATAACGAATTTTGGAGACTTCTGACTTTGAGTATCTGGTAGGGATGGGACTTTCGGTTTTGGAAAGATCTGAAAGTACCCGATAATGGCCGTTTCGGATTAATCCGAAATTTCGGTTCTTTTTCGGTATCGGTTGTATCATTAATTTTTGTATCGGATTTTTAACATTGCGGTTTGTCCCCATTGACTTCAATGGGAAAACCACAATGTTAAAAATCTGGTACGAAAATCAGTGCAGAAAATCCGATACAACCGATACCAGTATGAGAACCGAAATACATGAGAAACGAAACCAAAAGTAACCGAAACAGAAATTTTGCCCAGAGTCCCACCCCTAATATCTGGGGTGGGTGGGTTGCATTTTCTGCTTAATTAATATTCCTTGAACCCCCCCCACCCCCCCGGAGAGAAACCTCATGCATGACTAATGTGCAAAATACGCAGTATGTTGTGATTGCCTTGTGCCGTCTCTGCTAAAAAATTGTTTTCATGCCAATTTAAACCAAAGAGATTTTTAGTGAAACTTGACCTTAAATGCCATTGCTAAAATATCCAAAAGGGAAAGTCAAAATTAAATGGAAGCAAAAGGGAAAGTCCATTAATATTTTGCTCCTAGAATCTAAGATGCTAGTTAATTTAAATGTATTTACCTCTGCTCTGAGGGGTGCACAGAAGGAAGTTTGGGGTGGGAGCACTTACAGAGCGCACTCAGGAACAGGAGCATTCAGGTCACTGATCTGTTCTACAGCTCTGTCCCCTCTCCATTTGCGCGTGCCCTCATCTCGGCACCCTTACGCTGAGCTCAGTCTTTCAGGGCTTAGGGAACTAGATCCAGGAACTGGAAAGGGCCCAATAAAAACTAACCGTGGGCCACATTTGGTCCCCGAGCCTGTGGTTTCCCACCCTTGCCAGGAATGTTCAGGCTACAATTTAACAACCCGCTGCCCATTGGGAATGCACTGACTCCATGCAGGGTGGCGCCGATGGAAACAGCGGTGGCCCTAGTTGCACAAAACCATCCTGCATTTGCTCAAACGGATGTCCTGTGTCTTAGTGCCACACCTTTCCCCCCCTGCGGGTAGATAGCTCACTATTTAAACCAGGGATGGGGAACCTTTTCCTTCCTGCGGACAATGTATTCAACTGGATTTTATAGGTTTTTTGTTTTTTTTAATTCTGTAAGCCACCCCGAGTCCTTGGAGAAGGGTGGGGTAAAAATGTAAACGATCAATAAATAAAATAAACAAGTACTGAAAAACGGCCAGCTAAAAAGCAGCCAGAGGGTCTTCTCCTCCCCCGCCCCATGTTGCTTTGCGTACGTGCTGGACACTGCCATGTACAGCTCACTGCAAGATCCGAGTCGAAGGCCCTTTTGACATGAGAGGGACCCGCGCATGCACACCCAGATCCGCTGCTGATGCCGCCGGGGTGACAGCCACAGCGGGAATGCACGTGCGCTCCCGAGACCCGCCCATCTCCCACGCACGGAGCAATTGGCAAAAACGCTGGTTGCTCCGTGCGTATAGATGGGTGTGCGCCCGTCTGCAGGCTCCCCGCCCCCATTGCTCCTGCGGCGGCACTCCACCCGCCGCACACCGCCCTGCCCATTTAAAAAGGGGTCGAAGACTGAGGCCCTTTTTCAAAGGCCTCTCCCACTCATGAACACGCAAAATCTGCATGTTGACGAGTGGGCACGATATTGTGTGAAGGACGCAGCGTGGGCACGGTGAGTGGGTGTGTGTGTGCGCTACCTCCTAACACGCATCCCCACGCACGGAGCAACCAGGGGAAACGGAGGTTGCGCCGTACGTGGGGGGTGAGTGGGGATGCGTGTGCAACCGTGTGCATGCCCCGCCCACTCACCATACACGCACTGGTGTGCCCACCCCACCCCCACCCGGCAGCACCTGTAAAAACGGCCTTAGAACAGCAGTTCTCAAATATTACCTGCGTGACCCCCAATCTGGAGACCTAAATATAATCGCTCCAATGGCAACAAGGACATTTAAAGCATATCAGTTTTCAGGTGGAACTGCGTACCTTCCAACAGTCCCTATGAAAAGGCACAGTCCCCCTTTGGGGGCTGACCTCCCCACCCCCCACCCCCGTCCCTCTTCCGGGGGGTCAAAGTCTCTCTTTCAGGAGAGAGAGATTCAAGCCTCAGGCCCCTCTTTTGGGGGGAGGATGGGCTGACAAGAAACTCAGGGGAATGAGAAGCAATCTGTCCTTCTTTATGCACCTGGAATGTTAGGAGGGGTGTGTCTGCAGGAGGCAGGATACCTGTCAAGTGTCCCTGATTTCTCACCTCTTTTTTAGAAGTCTGTTCAGCAGTCTCAGAAAATGGCTGTTAAGTCCTGCATTAGAAAGGGAGGTGAGAGGGAGAGTCATTTGCAGGCCATCAATGGGAACAATGAGTTGGGAGTCTCCAGCCTGAAAATGCCAAGCAGGTTTCTCCAGGTAAGCTCAAAGCAGCCCCTCCCATGCTATAGATAACGGACTTTCTATTGTCCTCGCCTTAATTCCTCTTCTCCTTGAAGTCTTTGAATATATATATTAAAAAAAAAACAACCCCAAAAACCCCACACAACTCAACACACACAGGGAGCATCAGTGTGAAATGATCATTTCTAGTTGTTTCTCTTGGGGGAAAAATATCAGCAATTCATGGCTTCAGACCTTGTCAGGGGTTGATGTTGTGATTTCTTTAAATTAAGTTCCCTTTCTAAAACAATAACATTTCAGACCAGCTTCTCCATTAGGCTCATCTGTCAGAGAATCTACCCAGGAGGAGAAAAAGTTGGGAGTGGGGGTGTTACTGGCAGAAGGAGGGCTGTGTAAACTGTAAAACTCACTGGGGCACGGAGCTCAAGCAGTTAAGGGAAGTGCTGTGATAGAGCTTGGACCTAAAGACTGGTAGGACAAGGGTTTGTCTGGCTTATGAGAGAAGTTACTGTAAGGATACGAGAGCCCTTTTTTCCAGCAGAGCCTTATAAGTAAGTTTGTTTATTGATCTGGCTAATCCATAAAACACAACATCGACATACAAATTATAAAGAGCCTTATAGTTAAGCAGTGGACTATCTTGAATATGCATATGTATATATGCAGACTTTATGCAACTTTTATGTTCTGCATTTTGAGAGTCATGGTCCCTCATTTCATAGTTCAGGGATTGAGAGACATGGGGTATGGGGCGGAGTTTATTGGCTGAGGGATGGAGCATATCAGATGAGGGGGCGGGACTTGTCCCCCTGGCCACTCAATGTTGGGAAGTATGGAATTGTGACACTAGCTGCAGATGATGTGACCCCACTTGGGGTCCTGACTCACACTCTGAGATAATACATCGCTATGACTAAATTTGAGTTCTGCACCTAAGGTCTAAACCTGGGCGGGGAACCTTAGGCCCAGGGGCCAAATGCAGCCTGTGGCTCTTTTTTATTTGGTCCCTTTCCAGTTCCTGGATCTAGTCCCTGGTTTCAGTTCCTCCCCCCACCCCCAAAATACGGAAAGACTGAGCTCAGCGTTAAGAGAGCAGACACAGATCCATGATCCAGAACCTCCTCTTCCTGAGTTGCACCCTGCAAGCACCTGTACCCTCAACTTCTATGTGGACTTTGGAGCATATTCAGTGTGGCATATTCATTTTCAGTGTGGCCCCTAGGAGGGAAAAGGTTCCCCCTCCCTGATCTAAAATATAGCAAATGTAACACAAATTGTTTTTTAAAAATGCTCCAGAGATGACCCTAAAACATCAGACTGATGAGCTTGATGTCAATGGTCAGTAAATTAGTAGAGGCCATTCCTCTCCCCGTCCCCCATCCCTGTTTGCCAAATGCCTTTACAAACAGAAAGGTCTTACATGGCCTCTGGAAGATGCCCAGGCTTAGGCTCAGATGCACCTCCAGTGGAAGGGAGTTCAGAGCATCGGGGCAGCAGCCGAGGACGCCTCCCTGTGAGCCCTTATCGTCCAAATAAGACTAACAGATAGCACCCACAAGGAGGCTACTCTCGGCCGACTGCAGAGGCTGCGATGAGACGTGGAAGGACAGGCTGTCTCTCAGATATGTGGTGAAGAACCAGCATGGTTTTTGTAAAGAGAAATCATGCCTTGCAACCCACACACTGGAATTTTTTTAGGTTGTCAGCCAGCAGGTGGGTAAGGGCGATCTGGTCGATGTAGTGTATGTTTGGATTTCCGGAAAGCATTGGATAAGGTAGGGACTTTTGAGACTTTTCTCAAGGACTTTTGAGAAAACTAAGTAGTCCTGGGACAAGAGGGAAGGTCCTCACATGGATCGGTAATTGGCTAAAAGATAGGAAACTAAAAGGTAGGAATAAATAGTCCATTTTTCAGAACGGAGAGATGTAAACAGCAAGATGCTGCTGCAAGGGACTGTACAGGGACCAGTGCTGTTTAACATATTTGTTAATGATTTAGAAAAAGGGGTGATGTGTGAAATGGCCAAATCTGGGTTTTTTAATGAGCAAGGCTGGGTGGGGTGGGGTGTGTCGGTGTCCATGGCTGCTGAATGGCCCAGCTGCAGAGCAGCTGCTCGGGTGGAGTGGATGGAGAGGGATTCTAATGGGCAGCTCCCAATGGTGGGTACCATAGCAGCTGCCACGCACTCCCTCCCCCTGCCATGGACCATGGGGGAGGGGGAAGCGTGCCTGGCTGGCCTTTGAAACGGACATGTCCCGGCTGTGAATGCTGGGAAACTCGGCCTCCCCAGCACTTGCAGCCTGTTTCGGTGACTTGCAACGGCCGTGTCCCCTGCCTACAGTGCCTCTGAGCAGGGGACCTGTCTACTGGTGTGGGTGGCTACCGCCGTTCATAGAGGCAGGGGATGGGCAGGTGCTTGTTGCCATGCACAGGGCACTTTGGATTTTTTGGGAAGTACCCCATGAGTGGGTGTTGCATGGCTCATGGGAGCATGCATCCCCCTGCTCCACCTCCCAGACGAGTGGTTACTGGGTGGCCATGTTTGAATAGTTTCAATAGTTTGAAAACACTCCAAATTATTCATGACAGTGAAGTCCCAAGTAGATGGTGAGAAGAGACAGAAGGCTCTTGCGCACCTGGGAGACTGGGCAATTGAATTTCATTGGCCATTTTATGTTGATAAGTGCAAAATGATGTCAATAGGAAAAAATAATTCTAAAGTATACATACACGGTGTTGGGCGTATGTGGACCATGGTGAGCTCGCACCTTTAACAGGGTGTGCATTCTGGTCTCATCTTAAAAAGGACAGCGTAGAAATGGGAAAAAGGACAAAGGCAACAAAGATGACCAAAAGGCATTAAATGGTTGCATTATGAGGAGAGGCTCAATAACTCTTCAGTTTAGAGAAGAGACAAAATTAGGGAGAGAAATATGATGGAAGTTGACAAAATCATGAGTGGGATAGAGCAAGTAAATAAGGAGCTGTTATTTACTCTCTCTCAAATTACTAAAACTAGGGGACATCCTACGACGTTAACTAAAGACCAAACCAAACACGCGTCGGGTCTGTAGTGTCAAATATTAGATATTCATAAGCATAAATAAGAATGATGTATGCGTCATAACAACATTATACGTGGGTAACCATAGACATGTGACCCCATTACCATTTCTTGCACTCCGGGTCACAAAAAGATGTCAGGACACTGGAGCTGGGGAGTTATCAGGTGGGCCAAATTAGCTCAGGGGAGCCCCATAATCACTTACGGACAAAGGGCAGGAAAGCCATCAACCCACCCTGATCAACTAGGGGCGAGGGACATCAAGGACCTCAGGCACCACCCAGGAAAGGGAGGATGGCCTGGAGCAATGTGAAGCATCCGACCAAGGACTCCTAAGGACCTATTGGAACTAGGGAGGGAGGGGACACGGAGAGAACTCAGGGGGCGCTCTGTGCCCAGGAGCCAAGAAGGCCGGCCAGCTCACCTTACGTCAGGGGACTATTCCACCCTGAAGAAGCCAAGAACCAAGCCAAGAACGTGTACCTGATCTCTCGCATCCTCATGAATGTTCCATCCCTTGTCTCTCCCTTTGTTCCCCCTTCTCTGTCTCCGCTCCCCCTGTCTTTAGATTGTAAGTTCTCGGGCAGGGACCGTGTCTATCTTGTTCTTTGTAAGCACCAGGTACATCGCTGGCACTATATAAATGCAAATAATAATAAAAGAAGAAGAAGAAGAAGGAGAAACAACAACAACTCAGGCAAGACTTGCTGCTTCACATCAAGCCTGAAATGTGAGGACTAGAGGCAGGGAATGCTAATGAAGTAGCCTTGCATTTGTTATGGTTTTATTTTCCCACTGCCTTTTCCTTGCAGTTCACTCTGTACCATACTTTAAGCAATTTCTATAGATAAAGCCTTTCACCTCAACCAAACGTGGCCTCGGTCTGTTCTCCGAGCAAGAGGGCAAGTCTGGGACCCGCAGCCTACACTGTGGGTGAACCTAATCTCGGGTGAACCCCTAATTGAGGGATAAGGCTGCTGAGGGAACGGGGGTTCCTGAAATCGGGCAGGGAACCGGGCCGTCCCAGCGCTGTTCTCCAAACCCCCCTAAGTGTGCAAGCTAGGGGGGCAGACTTGTTACACCAACTGCTGTTGATGGAAATGTGCAAGCTTTCGGACCTCACAGGATCCTTCCTCAGGCAAGTAAGCAGCTTTCGGACCTCACAGGATCCTTCCTCAGGCAAGTAAGCAGCTTTCGGACCTCACAGGATCCTTCCTCAGGCAAGTAAGAAGCTTTCAGACCTCACCGGGTCCTTCCTCAGGCAAGTAAGAAGCTTTCAGACCTCACCAGGTCCTTCCTCAGGCAAAGAACTGATGCTGGCCATGGCAGGAGACCAGATGCTGGGTGAGAACAGACCATTGATGAGACTTTGTGTTCTAAAACTGACTTAAAGCTTGATCTTGCTAAGACCTATGCCCATGCTGAACACTACGCACTGTGAGAAGTCCCACTAACTTCAGTGGGATTTTTCATGGTGCATACTGCTCTGTGAAGGTACAAACCTTGGCAGGATTGAGCCCATAGGTGGGATTGCTTAGTTATTTAAATGGAGGATATGCGTAAGAGTTTATAGGGTCAGGATTTTGTTCCACACAGACAGAACCTAAATCCATTTTGAGACTTACTGATGTAAACGGGGGTCACCCTCCCAGGGCAAGCTGCAGAACAAAGGCCTCCCTTGCAAGCTGGAATACTGTGTCTAGTTTGCGGCACTGCGATTTAAGCAGCAGACAAATTTGAGAAGGTCCAGAGAACGACCAAGACAATAAAGGGTTTAGGATGCAGGACGTGCGAGGAAAAGCTTAAGGCTCTGGGCATATTAAGCTTAGAGAAACACTCTGAGGGAGGGGACATAAGTTTTTCAAAGATTTAAAGGCTGCCGTAGGGAAAGGCTGCCTGAGACCTTAACCCACATTGGGCGACCTTACCCCATATTAGCCCGCGATGCGGCTGACCGTCAGGGCCACCGGATGTTTGCCCATTTCCACCCTGCGGTGGGCAGCCAGGTGCTACGCAGTGTGTCTGCTGGAGAAGGTCGGTGATGCAACAGGCCGCCTCTCAGCAGGTCAGCCCCGTGAAGTCCCGCCCCGTGGCACGACAGAGCCGTGGCTGTAGTTCACCATTCCTGTGCGTCTGTGTCATGGCAGGGGGCAGGATAGTGGGCGGGCCGGGTCCAGGTGCCTGCCCATGCAGATAGCTCCTTGGCCCATCACAGGGCATGGCAGGACTTGTGATGGTGCCGTCACCCGGTTTCCCGGAGGGGGGAACACAGATTGCTTGGATTGCTCTCCCTGCTGGCCCCAAAGTGTGGCGGCTGCATTCGCCCTCCCCCACCCCGGGGCATCTGGCCGGCCCTGTCTCGCTCGTGTGACTTTACCTAGAAAGAACATTCTTCCTTCATTGCATCTGAAGGAAGAAAAGAGACAATTGGGTTTAAAATGCAAGAGGGTACATTCAGGTTAAATATGAAGAGAAAACGCTGCCGTGGTTATTTGGAAGTGCCATGCAAAGAAAAGAATAAATCTTTTCAATTTAAAGATGAATATGTGCTATTAATAATACCATCAAAGTTATGCTGGGGGTGGGAAACCTTTTCCCTGTCCCACAGGTTACTTTGAAAATGAGTACAAGCTACATGGGCAGACAGGAGTTGGGGACTGGGGTGTTCAAGAATGGGGAAAGGGCAAGGGAGGGTCTAGATCATGGATCTGTGCCATGGATCTATCCCCCTGTCCTCAAGCGCATGCCCTCATCTTCAGAAGGCCATGTAAGACCTTTTTATTTGGCCAGCTTTTTAGTGGGTGGGGATAGGGTTCAGAGGGTCAGGGTGGGAATGGCTTTTGTGAGATTTTATTTGGTTTTACTGGATATTTTTCTATTGTAAGCTGCCCTGAGCCTATGGGAAAAGGGCGGGATAGAAATCTAAATCTATCAGTCAATCCTCTCTGTTCCTTGAGTTCAGTCTTTCAGTGCTGGGGATAGGAACTGGATTCATGGGGCAAATCCAGATACAGGAAAGGGCTACATAAAAACAAACGAACAAACGAAAAACCAAGAACAGCTATGGGCAACATCTGACCGACGGACTGAAGATTCCCCCACCCCAAGTTACAGTTATTACTATTTAATATACTTTTGTTCGAGCACTCCGCTCCTCTTCCATCCCCTCCCACGCCTCCCCTGTTCCCCTAACCACCTTCGCCCCTTCTCCCTCGCTGCCCCGCACGCCTGGAACTCCCTCCCTGCCCTCGTCCGCCTGGCCCCCACCCTCCGCGCCTTGAAGTCCCTCCTCAAAACCCACCTCTTCCGCTCCACCCCTCCGAACTCCTGCTAATCATCCCCACCCAGGATTATCCCCCACCTGTTATCTGCAAACTCCTAATTTACTGTAACCAAGCCAAGAACGCGTACCTGAGCTCTCGCATCCTCATGAATATCGCATCCCTTGTCTCTCCCTCTGTTCCCCCTTCCCTGTCTTTAGATTGTAAGCTCTCAGGCAGGGGCTGCGTCTATCTTATTCTCTGTAAAGCACCAAGTACATCGCGGGCGCTATATAAATGCTTATAATAAATAAAATAATAATAATAATAATAATAATAATAAAAAACAAAACAAACAAACAAACCACAGGAGGAAACAACATGTAATCACACTCAAATTACACAGGCTTCTATAGTTTCAGTGATGGGACCCTTGCACTGAGGCACTTTAGTTGTGGGTCAGATTTACCACTGTATGTTTACCTTTTTCCTCACTGGGGCAGAGGAAACCCCTTTATAAATGGGAGCAGGTAGGAGACAGAGAAACTGGGCAGTGCAGCATCTGCTGATAACGCATGCAGACTTAAATCCAGCATGGAGAAGGCTAACATTTTGCATAGCAGGACAGAGGAGACTCCTTTATAATTGGGAGCAGGTAGGAGACAGAGTAACTGGGCAGTGCAGCATCTGCTGATCATGCATGCAGACTTAAATCCACCATGGAGAACGGTTAAACATTCCTGAGAGAAGATGGGGTGGGGATCCAGAAGCTGTGGCTTTCAAAACAAAGGAATGGCTATGTAGCAAAACCTATCGAGAAGAGAGCAAGAGAGAAAATGTATATACAACTGGAGCAAGTAGTTCAGAGTTGGGAAGAGACTTCCCCCTGGCTCCCCAACAATCAGCTCATAAACTCCCCATCAGGGAAGAGAAACCTGATCTTCAATTAGTGCTCTCAAAACCAAGGGGGAAAGGAATGTGAATCGTGTCTCTGATCCGCCTCGCCCGGAATGGCTTCTTTACCTTGCAAAGGGAGAATCGCACCAGCCTCCTACTCCTTTGCATTTATGGCAGTTGCAACTGGGGCCTTGCAGTGCTTGCTCTCTCTTGCATTTTCTGTTGCCCTCGCTAGTAGGAAGTTGAATTACCGTTTCCGTTTGTGTGCTCCAGAGCAGCAGCAGGAGGAGGAGGAGGAGGAGGAGGGAGCGAGGAAGAAGGCTCCGAGGTCTCATACAGCTAAGGAAGAAGGGGAGGAAAAACCCAGAATCAAAGGGGAGGAAGAGCATTAAGTATCGCCTATGTAAATCCTCCACCCACCCCCCCATCATCATCAGAAGGGGGGCGGCGAATCCTTTCCCCCCGGCGCCTGGGAATCGGCCACCAAGAGGCAGAGGAAGCGAATCAAGGGGAGGCATTTTCGGCCGCATCTCAACTTGAGGATTTATAATTGCATCGGTTTGGTTTGCTGTCTTTACTTTTCCTCCCCCCTGCACCTCTCGCTCTTCTTTTTTCGGGGGTGGATTATCTATTTTGCAAGAAGAGGGGTTTCTTTTTTTGGGGGGGGTAAGAGTTTGGGGATCCGTGGAAGACACCCCACTCTATCCCCGACTGCTCCCAACAAGAAGATCCCCTTTTTATTTTTATTTTTGGAGCTAGAGGATTATTCCTAAGTAATTATCCCCCCTCTTCTTTCCTCCCCCTGGGATGGAGGGGAGCTTTATGGCCTGAGCAGCAGCGGCAAGATCCTTGCTCCGGAGGAGAGGAAGCTCATTTTTGTGCATGGAAAGGGTTTGGTTGCTTGCAAAGGGGTGGCAGCAGCAGGAAGCGGGGGAGAAGGAGAAGAATCAGCCCTGAAGACCCTCGACACCCTCACCCTGCAAAACTAACACATTGTTTGGTTCGCGTTTGGGCATCACTACCCCCCTCCCCGCCCCCACCTCTGTGGGGCAGGAGGAGGAGAATGTGAAAAAGGCACCTGGGGTGGGGGGGGGCGCCAGCTCTGAAACCGGAATACTTCTAACCCCCCCTTGATCCCCATCCTCGGGGTAAGGTTTGGTGTCTCTCCCTGTGCGAGGAGGAACAGGGAAGGGGGGGGGGGGATTTGTCTAATACCCTCCCCCTTGTCCCTCCCCTCTCTATGCGGGGAGGGGGCCGCTCTGATCCTCCCTCTTGCTGCTGCTGCTGCTGCTGATGAAGAGGAGGAAATCGAAGATGGGGGATTTCTATGACCCAGAACATCCCACCCCTGAGTAAGTATTGAATTTCCCCACACCCCCCAGCACAGGCTGGCATGGGGGAGGGGGATCTCACCACCCCAACCAGGGGCAAGGCCTAATGAGAGGGGGGGGGCGCTACCCCACATTTAAGACTTATAGGGGAAGGGGATCCTAACATCCCATCCAAGGATAAGGCCTAAAGGGAGTGGGGGGGGGTGACTCCACACTTAAGACTTGGGGGGGATCCTACCACCCCAGCCAGGCAGGACAAGGTCTAATGGGGGGGGCTTCCCCCACATCTACCCAAGCACAAGGCTTAATTGGGGGTGGATCCTACTACCCCCCCACCCAGTACAAAACGTAATGGGGGCAAAACTTACTACCCCATCCAAGCACAAGGCTTAATGGAGGGGCTTAATCCACGCTTAAGACCTGGGGGGGGGGGGGGCAAATCTTACCATCCCCTCCAGGAACAAGCCCTATATAGGGTGGGTGTAAATCCTACCAACCCCTCCAGGAACAAGCCCTATATAGGGTGGGTGTAAATCCTACCATCCCCTCCAGGAACAAGCCCTATATAGGGGGGGTGTAAATCCCACCATCCCCTCCAGGAACAAGGCCTATATTGGGGGGTGTAAATCTCACCATCCCCTCCAGGAACGAGGCCTATATGGGTGGGTGTAAATCCTACCAACTCCTCCAGGAACGAGGCCTATATGGGTGGGTGGGTGTAAATCCCACCATCTCCTCCAGGAACGAGGCCTATATTGGGGGGTGTAAATCCCACCATCCCCTCCAGGAACGAGGCCTATATTGGGGGGGTGTTAGGGTGTCTTAGTCCACACTCCCCCCCCATCACAGAGCCTATGAGGGGGGAAGGAGGGATCCTCCCACCCCATCACAGACCCTTCTAAGGGGGAGAAAACGGGGGTATCGCCCCCCTCGCTGAGCTGGCTCGGGGGGATTACGCTGAACGCCCACCAGACTGAGGGGGGATTTCAGGCCTGGTTGATGACTTGGGGGGGGGGTATCGTCCCCCCCCCCCCNTGCTCCCCGCCCCGGGGAAAGGCGGCGGGGGCTGCGGAAGGGCCTGGCTTACTCTGCCGCCCTAGAGGCCCCCGAGGAGGAGGGGGAGAGGAGTGGGATCTGCGGGCAGGTGCTGGCAGAGGGGGGGGGGGGGGGGAGGGGAGAGCCAGCCCGTTGCTGCTGGGCCTGGCCGGCTGGGAGGGAGTGGAGACTAGGCCGCACATCCTCGGCCTCGAGTGAGAGCGCAGCCCCAGCAAGGCGAGCCTGAGCCGGAGGAGGGAGGCTGTGGCGGGAGAGAGGAAAGAGCGGGCACGGGGCCGCCGCAGCGACCTGAGGGGGTTGGGATGAAGGCCCCAGCTACCCCCTTAAGGGGGTGGACTTGCTTGTTAAGCCCCCAAAGAGTGTGTTTTGGGGGGTACTTTGCCTGGCAGCTACCCAAATGGGGGGGGAGCATCCCCCCCCCCGGGGCATTTGCCCTGTGGGGAGCCGTGTGGGGGACACTTGCCCTGTTAGCTCTCCATTGGGAAGAATATGGGGGGTGTTCTGTTTTATAGCTCTCCCCCCACAAGTAGGGTGTGTTGGGGGGGGTAGAACGCTTTGTCTGGCAGCTCCCCAAAGTGTGTTGGCCCCCTCCCCCCAAAAAGGGTATTTGCTCTCGATGTGGGGAGGGATGTGGGGGACACTTGCCCTGTTAGCCCTCAATTGGGAAGAATATGGGGGGGGGTGCTCTGTTTTATAGCTCTCCCCCCACAAGTAGGGGGGGGTAGAACGCTTTGCCTGGCAGCTCCCCAAAGTGTGTTGGCCCCCTCCCCCCAAAAAGGGTATTTGCTCTCGATGTGGGGAGGGATGTGGGGGACACTTGCCCTGTTAGCTCTCAATTGGGAAGAATATGGGGGGGTTCTGTTTTATAGCTCTCCCCCCATAAGTAGGGTGTGTTGGGGGTGGGGGGTAGAACACTTTGCCTGGCAGCTCCCCAAAGTGTGTCGGGACCATCCCACCATAGTGCCCTCCTTGATGTGGGGGGGACACGTGGCTTGTTAGCTCCTGAGGGTGCCGAGATATGGGGCTGCTGCTTGTCCTCCCCAAGGAAAGCTCCCCCACACGAGTATGGTATGTTTGAGGGGCAGGACACTTTGCTTAGCATCTCCCCAACTTGTATGGAGAATACCCCCCCAAAAAAGGTATTTGTCCTGTTAGTATCACCTCCAGTGTCGGGAAGAATGGGGAGGGGGACGCTTGCCCTGTTAGCTGCCAAGGGGAGAGGGATATGGGGGTATTCTGCTTGCCACCCCCAAGGAGGGCATAGGGGTGCTTGGTTTATAGCCCTCCCTCTGAAAGGGGGCATGGGGGTGTCCTCATTCTCACCCCCAAAGGGATTGTTGGGTTTGCCCTCTCAGCGTCCTTCTCGGTGTGGAAAGACAAATGCCTTGTTAGATACTAAGGGCGTCTGCACTGCTTGTTGCCCCAACAGGCACCTGGGAGGGCTCTGCTTGTGACCCTCTCTCTGAGGGGCATGGGGGTAGGTACCCTGTTTGTCACCCCCAAAACTCGTATGAGTTTACAAAGAGGCCCCTTTCCTTAAGCTCTGACTGATAGCCTGGGATGCAGGCTCTGGCCAGGTAAGGGAAAGAGTAATACAAGTCCTGTTTCCTGCCTGTGGCAAGGAAAATCACGGAGATGCAAGCTCCAGGAGAGTACAGTCAGATGGCTGATGTTTGTGTTTAATTTTTTTTCCTCTCTCTGTCAGGGAGTTTTCACCAAAACCCCACACAACCATCACCATATCCAAGCTGGTGGGTCCCTCACCTATGGAGAAGGTGGCTCAGTAACTAAGAATGCTTTTTCTTTTCCTTCCTGAGCTAGCCATTTGACTTGAAGAATCCCTTGCATTTCTAGCCTGCCTTTTCATCCCGAAGGATCTCAAAGTGGCTCGTAAACTTAATACGTTCAGGATCACTGAAACGCAGTCACCTCTGAGGTGGAAGGAAGCATTCATCACCAGTATTTTGGATGGGTATGAAGAGATAGAAAGGACAACAGGGTAAACCTTTTTAATGCAAAATGCGCAGCTATAGGCTCTGTAAGGCTTCTGCAGAGCAGCTGTGATCTGTATCTTTGTCCAAAGTGATGCCTTGCTGAATGATGCTAA
Source organism: Sphenodon punctatus (assembly GCA_003113815.1). Taxonomy (NCBI): domain Eukaryota; kingdom Metazoa; phylum Chordata; class Lepidosauria; order Sphenodontia; family Sphenodontidae; genus Sphenodon; species Sphenodon punctatus. Next base: position 470,018 of record QEPC01000895.1, read on the forward strand.
GAGTTCTAACATTAGTGGCATGTGAAGGATTTCAAATTTAATTTGGATTTTTAAAAATTTTTTTTTTTTTTTTTTACTGTTCCTGGGTCACAAGGGGTTCTAATTTCTTCTACTATTCATGGTGAGTAGCTGGTTCTGGGAGTGCGCATACTTACCAAACCACCTTTCTTGCTGGAGTAATTGGTAGCTTCCTAGGACAGCTCAGTATTAAAATCAACAATTCTGTTCAGCATAATAGGTGTAATGTTATTACCACCACATTGTAAACTTGGCTACAGAAAAAAAAAGCTGGCGTTTTATCGACTAGTAGAATCACAGGGGACTTCAAGGGGCATCTAGTTCAACATCTTTCTAGTTTTAATTATTTTTACTACTTTTAAGGCCTGAAACTTTTTCAGGAGACCCAAGCTGTTCTTTATGACTTTCGAGGCCTGATCATAAGAAATAGGGTACCCCAGAGGTGGAGAACCCTCCCCTCACGGGCTAAATCCAGCCTGTGTCTGGTTTTTATTCGGTCCCGGTCCAATTCCTGGATCTGGCCCATGGATCTCGCTGCTACCCCTCAAGCATGCCTGGGGGGGCAGGAACAGAGATGAGTGTGTGCCTTCTCAGACAGGCTATGGATCCATGGCACAGATCCACCAACGGCAAGGCCTCCCCTTCCTCCATTCTGAGCACACCACTTAAATGCCCTTCCCCCAACTCCTAGTTGGCCCATCCAGCTTGTACTCCTTTTCAAAGTGGCCGGTGGAGTGGGAGGGAAGAGATTCCCCATTCCATCCCCGGTGTTGTAAACTCTCCTCCTCTTTTGTGTACACCGTATTCTAGAACCCTTCACTTATCACTCTGTTAAAACAATGGTGTGTCTTGCTTAGGAGTATGTTTCCTCCCCCCGCCCCCCAAAGGAATTACATTTTTATAGCTCACTTATGCCTTTCTTTACAGCCTTTTGTACTCTGAAGAATAACCTCCTCCTGCTTTCTCAAATGCCACATTCTCTTTAAAATGCCTTGCATAGTGCTCCAGTAACCAGTTGAGTATTTTCAAAGCCCAGCTGGCTGTCATGTTGGAAGTGTTTAAAAACAAACCATGATGGCTGCAGGATATTTTATGCTGCTGTAGAAGATGGCTTCCTCCAAATATGGTACCTTCTGCCAGGCATGCTCTGTCAGTCTGCATGCTGTCTTATCACTGACGGTTTCCTTGCAACTGTTGCTCCAGAATTATTGTCCTGCTTTGAATTGAAGATAAGATGAAATTCTTTTTAATTTCACCCTGTTTAGCCACTGCTGCTGTGTTGATTGAAACTGCCTTGATACTCTTGCACTGTTTTAAGTTAGCTGCTGTGTGGAAGGAGAGGGGTTGCATTCTTCTGTTTGAAAAAGCAGACTTGGTAAGTTTAGGTCTTTGAATTGTATACACTCGGTGATCTTTTGGAGAGCGATGAACTAGAGGTACATCTAACAGGAGGCCAATAAATCCATTGCCCTGTACGGAGTGCAGCCATTTGTCTTAATAGGATTACTGCAGAGAAGTGAATTTCACTGTAGATTGATTAAACGGGAGGTAGCTTTTTAATTGCATGGTTGGATGTGATCTTTCTAAGTGACCAAATATTGAAATTTACTGCTAAGCCAGTGCTTAAGCCAGCGTTTCTTTTGTGGCGTTGTACTGGTATAGATAGAAGCAGGAGGGATCTTAATTTCTGTGAGTAAAGTGACTGGTAGGTATACTGTGATACAGCTGAAATTCCTAAACCCTGGACCAGACTGTTTTCTTAGGTGGAGGAGGGAAGCCTCGGGTTTATTTTTCAGTTCATACCAAATATTGATGAACATACCCGGCTAACTGACGAGATATTGAACCTTAGCCATGCCAAATTAAAAGCTTAATTTTTGGTCAAGCTAATCTGACTCAAAGGGGCCAAATAGGCTAAGAACTGGAACATTTCGTTTTGTCTTTTCAAAACGAAAATTCAACACCTAAGAACTAGCTGCAGGGAGGGGGGGAAAGGAGGCCCATATGAAGTAACATATTTGAATAGCCTCCTGTCAAAATGTTTGTCTTGTCTGTTGCAGGTAATAATTTGGCTACATCAGGGGTGGGGTACCTCCAGCCCTTTGTCCGCAGCACCCCTCCATCTGGCCTAGAGGCTCTCCCAAGATTACATGGTCTGCAGCCTGCTGTCCATTGCCTGGCAGCTCTGGGCCAGGGCTGTGCTGCTGTAGGATGCTCCGGACTGGAGCTTCTCCCCCACAGTGTGTTCCCAGTAGGGCTGCATCCCCTGCAGTGTGCTGATGCAGATCTGATCTGAGGGGAGAGAAAGTTCCCCCCGCCCTTGGGCTACATGTGCAGGTGAAATTGCATTGCCAGAGTTATCCTGACCTGTGGGGACTCCGCTCATCGACTTTGGTGGGGCATCACAGGGGCAAAAATTACTTACGATTACTTATCATTTCTGTAGCACTGCTAGGCATACATAGCGCTGTACAGTCACAGGTTTTCAGAGAGAGGTCCCTGCCCAGTGGGCTTACAATCTAAGGTAAACAAGGGTGAGGGAAACACAGGGACAAGACACACACACACACACGTTCCCATTTTACAGATGGGGAACTGAGGCTGAGAGGCTGTGACTTGCCCAAGGCCACCCAGTGAGTTCATGGGTAGGGCAGGATTCAAACCCTGGCTTTACCAGGTCCAAGTTAGCACCTTAGCCGCTACACCACACTGAAAAGGTTCTTAAATCTCCCTATAAAATGAGAGCTTTATAGCTACTATCTTTAATTGTTATTGCTTTGCAAACTTTTAGCTATTTTAAAAATTTCAGTGCATTTTTTTTTTATTCCTTAAGGGTCTGATTATTCCCACACCCCCAAAGCATCTTGATTCTATTTTCTCCCTCCAGAGAAAATTATTAGCTTTAATGCCCTTAGCCCTGGGTTACCTCCTGCAAATGCACTTGGGCAGAGAGAGTTAAATACGGCAAGGCAGCTTCCTCAATTATAGTAAGAGTTATAATCCATCTGGGAGACAATAATGGAGCTGAAAAAGACTTGTTTTACACCTGCATCTCCCTCGGATCACCATTCTTCCTTATTTGAGAGTCTAATGACGGCCTCGGAGGACATCAAATTGAAGCGGGAGGAGCACTTGTCTGTTGTTGTGGCATGTCATTTTTTTTCTTTTTAAAGTATCTGCATCTAATGTTGCTTGTGTTGCCTAAGGTTTTATTTTCCTAGCAAAAGGTGCTTTACCAATTTATTTATTTTTTAATTTAAATTACATAAACTTAATAGGATCTATGTGATTCAGTTTTTGAGCCGGTCATCCATTAACAGATCTCTAGTGCCATGGCGCTCAATTTTTTTTTGAGGCATGTGCCCCCTTCTGCTTGTCTGTTGTAACTGAGCTCCCGCCTCTCTCTCTCTCGCACACACACACACACATTGCTCCTGCTTTTTCTTCACGCTGTTTTACTCCTCCCACCCTCTCTCCCCTTGTCACCCCAATATTTTGGAGTTTCCTCCTAGCTCAGTGGGAGTGTGGAGCTAGGTGTTTGCCACCTGGGGTACTCTTCACACCCCCCAGAACACCTTCTCTGCCTCTCTTGCCACCCCAGTTTGAAAACCTAGGCCAGAGGTGGAGAACGTCAGGCCCTGGAGGCCAAATCCAGCCCGCGGGTAGTTTTATTTGGCCCCTTTCCAGTTCCTGGATCTAGCCCCTGAATCCTGTTCCTACCCCCAAGCAGTGAAAGACTGAGCGAGGGGAAGGGAGCAGGGACGAAGTCATGCACATACAGACAGGGCACAGATTCATGATCTGGACCCTCCTCTTTCTGCGTACACCCCTGCCCCCAACTGCCTTGGTGATTGTAGTCATTTTTCCCGGAAAGGAAAAGGTTCTCCCCTCCTGACCTAGGGTGTAGCGTGTTTACGTTTGCGTAGACTTTGCAAACCCATTTTAGGGTTATTGCGTGCATGAAGTGAAATTGGGGAAATACCTGGTGTTCGTTTCTCCTTGTTGTACATCAGTTATAATTCAAGTACTGTGTATGGTTTTTAAACTGTCAGATGAGTCCGTCTTAATGAAAGAACACATCCTAGGTGTAGGTATATTTACAAATGGATGTAGCGTTTGTATTCTGTGCAACTCCTCTCTCCCTGGTGCATATGTGTTTGTTACCAGAGATCTGTAGAGATTAGTCTCAATTCTAGGAAAAGTACTTTGCTTTTCCAGACCTTAAAAGATGCATTTTGGGGTGAAAACAGACATAACGTAAACTCCACTTTAACACCATTTTAAACACGGCTTTAACACTTCTTATGCATGTTATGGAACTGCATAGAGAACCAATACAGCCCTGTAACATGCATAAGAAATGTTAAAATGGAGTTGCATGCATGTCTTTGTTCACCCTTTGGAGGCACATAGGTAGAACAGCAATTCCCAAACCTTTAGCCCACCCGACTCCAGTCTGAAACTTCACTCTTAATTCCACAACCCCAGACGGTAACAGATATGCAAGGTATCAAAAATATCACATTGAGATTGTGGCTCCGTTTTCAGAGCGGGCATCTGGAGTCTTGACTCTCGGTTTAGAATCTTCCCAGGGTAGACGTTTGTAGACATTTCTTGTTCGAACTACTTTGTTTTATGTCTTTCTCTTTAAAGATTTTCTCCCTCACTGCGGGGACATACAGTGCCTAATGGGAGATCTTAATCCCCTGAATTGTATTTACCTAGTGGCAGCAATGGTACCTGGCGATTCCAGAAACAGGTCCCTGCCGCAGAGGTTTGCAATCTAAGACAAGGGGAAGGGCGTGTAGGGAGGGAGAGGGATGCAGCCACGAAACGGAGAGGTCACAGGTGCGTGTGCTTAGCGAGGAGCAATCTGTGAGGGGGAGGAATTAGGGAAGGCCTGATGGAAGAGGTGGGATTTGAAGTTCGAGGTATGACCCTGAAGGTTTACCACATTTACTTGACATTCTTTGAGAGGCACATTCAAGATCTTGGCATTTTATGGCAGAGGTGTCCGGCCAGGCTCTTGAGTAGTCAGTTGGAATGAAATTAACATGGACCTTTATTCCCCATTTGCAGTTTAAGTGTGCATGGCCAAAGTGTTCGCACTTGGTTGCCCAGATCTGTTCCCAAGCCCCTCGGAAAGGGAACCAGGTTTTTCAGCAGTGCTGAAAACCTGCCGCTGCCAGAGAAGTAAGTGAAAGGTGTGTGGTTGGTAGGAACCTGTGAAAATAGGCCACGTGCTTTGACCTCCAAGTGGCAACTGAGTCAGATGAAAAATGTGAATTGGTTTCAGGCTCCTCACCAGGGCGCTTGGTTTTCTGTTTAGCACAAAAAACCAGAGAAAAATGCGAAATTCCTGGGGTTTTTTTTTTGGGAAATTTCTGCCTGCAAAAACTCACCGGCGGCAGCAGAAATGTACAGGTGGAAGCTCTGTGGAGGTTCCGGCGTGTGCCTGCATCCGAGCGATTTGCTGTGAGAAGAACACGGCTGCATCTGGCTTTTGGCGAGGCAGAGGTAGGTAGGGGGTCTCTGCTGGGGGGAATGGAGCGCACCCCTGCTCTGTGCTGGGTCTGGCTAATGTGGGATATTTTTAATTATTTGAGTGGCACTGGCAACCAGTACATCTGATTGTCACAAAAAGGAATAATTTGCAATAACACTTTCTAATTTTAATGGCTGAGAAACACAGATTTTGGTGTTTTCCATCTGAGAACTTAGGGGTTTTGCTTCCCCTCTCCCCCCCCTCCCGAGAATTTCCAGGTTTTTGGCAGAGAAAACTAGGAGCCCTGCTCATTATCTACTCATGAGTTCCCTGGCCTATTATCGTGGCTTGCCAATGACTTTTCTGTTAGCTTTTTTGTTAAAGTAAGGCTTGTGTTTCTATGGCCGCAGTCAACAAGCGCCAGGTCTGAGCAGTGGTAGCAGTGCCCACGACCTGAGCAAACTGCTGTGGGTTCTGGAACCCAAGCAACAGTCGCATGAAACCCCGCTTCCCCCACTCCCACAGGCTTAGCACATGGGGGGCTCACGACTTGGAAGCAGGGGAGAGGCCCTCCTCCGCTCGCAGCGGAGCCTTACCCCAGTGCTGTGGCCCCCAAGGATCCTGCCCATACCCTCCTCTGGCCACTAGCCTGAGGAGCCCGNGGGGGGGGGGGGGGGGGGGGGAGCAGGGCCCAGCTGGGATCCTTGGTGGCAATGGTACAGCCAGCAGGGGGAAAGCGGAGAGGGGCGAGGCGACAGTCCCCTTCGAACGTGACCGGCTGAACTTCCAAACACAGGGGTGTGGCTTTCAGGAGTCCCCGTCAGTTTTTATGGCCACTGGGTGTGCACAGAATTTTGGAGTGCAACATATGTTGAGTGACAATAGGCATTGTTAGCTGGCAACGTTCCTTTAACTCCGGATTGGTACAGAAGAAGGAAGGAAATTGGAAACGAAGGCATTGGCTACCCGCGAATGCTCATGTAGTTAATCCTCCCGTGGACAGTTGTATTTCAGACTGGGTGAGCTTTCTTTGGCAAGGAGTTTTCCGCTAATGTTTAAACAGCACTTGGCACCGTTGGACTCTAAGGTGCTCCAGCCCTGCCGTAATACATACAATTAACAATAACCCTCGTGAATGCAGCAGTTGTATGACACTTGAGTAAAGTTATTTTGACCTTCGAATAGAGTTTACGCAAGCGAACAAGTCGTTACAATTGTGATGGGGCTCTTGTACTGTTGTTTTGATGCTGTAACCATTCCATAGTAAATGGCATGACAAAGTAAATAAGACCGTGTTTAAAAAATACAGTTCTTGATGTTTGCAGACAGAAATCGACAAATGCTGACTTTTTTGCTAGTCTGAACTCTCGGCCATTGGAAAGCATTGTGGGGCCTGCTGTATATTTACCTCTACATTATCTGGGTACCCTGGACACTAAAATCTGAAAGGGATAAAAAGACTTTAATTTCCTGCCTGCCTTGTCATCCCCTTAACGAAATGTGTAGAGCAGATAGAAACTGGCAGCACTGCAAGTGTTCGGATTTCTTGAAAGTCCTGTCTATATACTAACTGTACCTCGGCGATCACAAATCTGCTGTCTAATTTAGAGCTAAAGCAGGATGCAAATTTGGGACCTGCAGTTAACACCAGCAATTTCAGATAACCTACTGGCTACCCATTAGGTGTCTGCATAGCGAGATGGGTTACAACTGACTTTCTGTTTAGACCTTTCTCCCACAGCTTAAAAATCCTGCTTGGGGAAGCCCCTGCAGGGTGGGGATTTAGATGCTCCCCGCTGGACCGGAAGTTGCCCGGGCGCCGTTGGAAACAGCAGTGCCGGATGACTCCTGGGAGTTTTGAGATGCAGACTAGGTAAGTTCTCAGTAGCAGAGGTCTTACCAGTCTGCATCTCAAAAACTGTGGGAGAAACATCTTCCGTGTAAAAACACCCACTGACACATTCTGACCTACTGCATTGCCATTTTAGCATCTCTGTGGATTTCCATGCTTTGTTCTTTTTGTTGTCATGCGCGCGCACAACAAGAGGGGCTGTGCAACAATGGACGGAAAACGAGTAAATTGGCAGCTTGTTAGAATGGCACAAGACGCTAACTTGCAGGTAACTCATCAGGCACTAGACAGTTCTTGTTTGGTGCCCAGCCCATCCAAGACGTTTTTGGATACCACAATCTTGATGGGTCTACTGGTTTTTGAAAGTACCCATTTCAACTCTAATCTAATCCTTTGAGATGACCTCCTTTCTAGGATTGAATATATCCGTAAGAAGTCGGTCAATAATAGCATAGCCAATAGAACTCTTCTGAATGAAGTTGGCCCTCTTTGCAAATAGATGCATCTCTTCTTAAATAACCATTTTTCTATGTATCTAGCAGCCCAACTGGTAAGGAAGAACACTACTTATCAAAATAGGCAGAGAAACTTGAACAATCAAACCCTTGCTGGAGGGATTGAATTTGTATGTGTGCTATTGGAATTAAGAACAGGTGTGTCCCCCCCCCCCCCCTTTTTAAAAATTATGTTGAATTTAAAAGAACCGGTGACCCTCCGCTATCTCTTGATGAGCACTTGTGTTTTGAACTTAATTAGCCTATGAGTATGTAATCGCTGATTATTCTGCTGTGCCATAGTACAATTTGTGCAATCCCATAAGTACGTGGGCAGCCCCGTTTTTAATTGCTCATAACTTTCACTTTGAACTTGCAAGACTCTGTTAACACCTTGTTTGATTTGCTAGCTGTATGTTCGGTGACTTGAACTCATTGGGCACGTTTACACAAGTCGCTCCTTGTTTTTAACTTCATGCGGGAGAGAACTATTGGACGGGGCTGTGGCCACAAGTACTGCCCCTGATAGCACCTGCACAGCTGTTTTTTGCCTGGTGCATTGTTGGGCACTTGGTTCGCACGAAGTGAACTCAAGTGGGAAGTGTCCCTTCTCACATTAAGAATGAATTAGCACCATTAGTCAGCCTTCCTTTGAGCCCCAACACTTGTGGGATATTTGCCGAGGCAACTGGCCAACTAATCTGTTCACACAGTAAAAAATATAAGTGTGAGGGGAAAACAGGTTCTTCCATTTTTCATCTTGTGAGAAGGCGCCTTTGTTAGGTGGTTCCTCTTGAAGGAAGTTTACACTGATGAAGCGCTTTGAGCTTCTGAGCCTTAAGAGACAACCTTCCACCCGTTTCAGTCCACGGCGAAATGCCCATTGGCTTTAATGGTGAAGGATTGTCCTTGCCAATCCTTGGAGTAGGAAAAGCAAATCCTTTCCTCCTTCCACTCTTGCTTACTTGCAAATGTCTGAATTAATGGATTCTGCGTGTATTTTGGACCAAAAGGAAGGCTTTTCAGCTGACAAGGAGAAGGGAGTGAGTGTGCAGAAATGGGACTATATGGAAAGTGAAATCTTTGCAATCAGAAATGTTGTAATATGGTAGAGGTGAGGGACCTTGGGGCGGGGTCAAATGCAGCCTGCAACTGAGTTTTATTTGGCCCCTTTCTGGTTCCTGAATCTGGCCCTTGGATCCAGTTCCAATCCTCATGCACTGAAAGCCTGAGCTCAGGGTAAGGGAGCAGCGCTGAGGGCATGCACACAAGGAGAAGGTGCCCATAGCACAGACCCAGGATCTGGACCTCTCCCCTGCCTGAACGCACCCTTTAAGCACCCCAGCCCTCGCAGCTTGTGCTAATAGTCCGAGTGGCCCCCTGGATGGCAAGGTTTCCCCATCCTTGTTACACAGTACAACACCAGTTCTGCTTGCAAAGAGTAACGCAACGCTTGGAAACCAGTCTCATTACACAGCCTGGTCTTCAGTGTTTCGCTTCCTCCATTCTTCATTACAGTGGATATTTGCATGAAAACAGGATCTTTAATTTTATCTTGTTCCTGTTGCCGTTTCCTCACCTGAAACTGTCTGCCCTGTTTCAGAGGACTAACTTTCAGCCGCCCTCTTAATGCTTTTTGCCTGGAGTATACAACCTTCTCTCTGCAAATGAATGCAGCCTTGATTTGCATTTTCAGCTTTGCTTGCCATTCTCTTGTATTCGGGGGCCCGGGGGCGTCCCTGGTTTAAGTGGCTTAATTGAAATGGGTCAGTTGTCTAAAGAGTGAGGATAACAAATGCGTTTGTGGTCTTTTGTGTCCGAGGTGGGGAAGGGCAGACTGACTTCAAGATGTCTGCTCTTGCTTAACCTGTTGGGTAAGGTTTTTTGTTTGTTTTTCTGACATGAAGTGTTTATGGTCGATATTCCATAGCTTTTAGTTCAGACACAAGTCATGTTGCTTGTATGCTATATTATGCACCTTGTTTACTCGCAGGTTAATTGTAGATAGGTGCTGGAACATCTTGTAATAGTCACAGCTGTTTCCCTAGCACCCCATACCCGATTCCTCTCTCTACCAAGCCGTCCTGCTTGCACAGGTTTCCTGGGCTCGCTCTTTCTCTCAGAGAAAGTGCCGCACCCTGGTCAGCTGGTTTCTCTTGGTGGCTTTGCCTTGGCAACAGGTAGATAAGAGCGGTGGCATAGGAATCCCTGCACCGCTTCCCAATTTTTCTCCCAAGCAGCAGCTTCCAACCTCACACCCAACAAGCAACTCTCTTCTTTGGCAACCCTCTAGCCTTCCTTGTGACCACCACATCCCTTCCCTTTCCATCAGCCCTCCTCCTCCCACCCGTGAGCTTAGCACAGCAGGGGAATTTTGACTCGTGTTGAACCTAACTGATAATTATTATTTCTTATTTAAATAGCGCTGGCAACGCACCTAGCACTTTAGTCATCAATTATAGATGAGTCCCTGCCCCATTGGGCTTCCAATCCAAGAGACAATGGAGGGGAGATGAAGGGGAGGGGAGCAGAGGAAGAGACAATAATAACTCCACAAATTTGCAGCACACTTATTAGCGTAGTTACAGAGGAGAAGGGGATCCTTAAAAAAATTAGGGAGGAGACGAAGAGGATGAGGCGCTAAGACAGACCTGATTATTATTATTATAAACATTTATATAGCGCCGGTCATGTGCCTGGTGCTGTACAGAACATAGAAATAGACGCGGTTCCTGCCTGTGGCTTACAATCTAAAAGACAAGGAGGGGGAGACAGGGAGAGGGGACAGTGGGAGAGACAGGGGCGAAGACAGACAAACATTCAGGCGGATGTGAAGTCTCAGGTGCGTGTGCTTGGCAGAGGTAGGTTTTCAGGAGGGACTGGTAGGGACGATTGTGTTTGGGGCGGGGGGTTCCAGGCGAGGGAGCAGCGAGGGAGGACGGGCAAGTACACTTTGAGGAGCAGCAGAGTCATGAACAGGTGAGGGGGGTGGTGGGGAGGAGCAAGGCTGCGAATAGCCTTGTAGGTAAAGACAAGATGCTTGTGCTGAAATCATTCAGGTAGAGGGAGCCAGTGGAGAACAGATTGAGTTTGTGAAGGATTTTTTCAGCTGTGTACTTTTGAAGTGACCTGGGCAGGAATTGGCCTGTGGTTCAGAGTTAAAGTAAATGGCAGCCAATATGTAAATGGTTAACTCTGTATCTTTGTTTATGCAAACAGCCTTAAAACAAGAAGGGCTTGTACCTGTTCTCGTCAATATCAAACTTGGAGGAATAGTCGCTATTGCAGAGAAATGGTGATTTGCAAGAGGAGCTGGATAAGTAAGCAGGCAAAGCATAGTTAGTTGCAAAATGGAAGGGTCTGTGTTTGGCGAGAGGCCTTGGTAAGGCTTGCACAGGTAGCATGCCACAGTTGAAATGAGCAAAAAGCCCCTCAGGGTTTTAATAAGTAATAATATTGAAGTTGGGAGCCTGACGTTTTGCTGCAAGAGAAGAAATTGCCTGGATACACCAGGTTGTGAAGCGAGGGGCTAGTAATTCCAAGGTGCTGAAGACCATGTCTGGAATTCCTAAAGGAGTGCTGCTCTTCTCAAGATCAGAAATCTGGATATTGGAAAGGACGTGGAGGAAGGGTGTAAAGACTGTTCCAGGGTATAAATGGAAAGGCTTGTGATGATAGGTTTCAGGAAGTACCCAAGTTAAGACTTGAGATAAGGCTACCTAACAATATTAAACAATCCACATGATCAAAGGGTCATGCCTGAACTGAGATTAAAAATCCATTCTTCGTCTGAGTGAATACGTTAATGATTTAGGGACATGATTTAAATTGGATCTTTTCCATCCAAATAGGAATGCTGTACCTCCTATCCTTCAGATCCCTCCTAAAAATCTGCCTCTTCGGTCGGGCTTTCCCCTAACTCTCATCCCCGCAGGCTGCTCCCTGATGCCCTTGCGCTGTCCTGTCATTTGGGGTCCCCTCCCCTGTGAGTAAGCTAAGCACATGCCCCTGCAGCATCTCAACTTTGTAAATGGCTCCTTGTCTGCCCCCATGTTCCCCTCTCCCGTGTCTCTCTTTCCTTGTCCATCCTAGATTGTAAGTCCCCCTGCTAGCAGATAGTATTAAATGCATTACAGGTGCTATGTAAATAACCAAGAATAATCATACCCGACATGACAAGAGGGGTTGCAGTATTAGCAACTATATTATGCCCTAGAAATAAATTCCAGCTTGCAAACTGTTTGGGACAGGGACAATCTTTCTGTTTTCTTCTCTACAGTGTCTCCCACAAAGGGCCCCTATTCTATGAATGAGACTCCTAGTCACTCCTGAGAAAAGTCCATTCATTTTCTAATTTGGGTATCTATACACAAAGATGCACCAAACGATCTCTGTCTCTTTTTAAGGAGTATATGGAATTTATTTGTGCAATAATCGCAGTGTACAGGAAGAGGAAAAAATGAAGGGCACGCAGCGTAGCTGCAAATTGATGACTGATTTGGTCAACCTCTTCACTGGCAGGGCACTAGCAGTTCCAGAAGATGGGCGTCTCGCTCCTCCCCCTTGAAAACAGGCTTGCTTGAAGCCCAGGGCACAAAAGAATTCTAAAAAGACAACTGTTTCTGTTGTTTGTTCTTCATTTCAAAGGCCAGCTTGAAAGGAACGTGTGCTGTGCACATAGGAGTCATCAGGGCCCTCCGTGCTTTTGGAACTTGTGAAGTTGAAGGAGTCTGCCCAGAAAAGTTCAGCTAGTTCAAATTCTGAATTTCCCTAACAAATACTGCTTGAAAGGCAAGGACAGATTTTCCAGTTGGTGTTGTGAACATTTTAAATTTGCCTTTCTTCGAGTACCGAGAAGCACCCACAGACAATTATCTGAATAAAAGACCTTGCGGCAAATTTTCTTGGATGTGGTAGTTGGGCTGGAGGTGTGGTGCGTCCTGCCTGGTGTGTTGGCAGCCTGGTGTGTGTGCGTCAGTGGCCCTTCCTAAAAATAAAATGATCATACACCAGCCTCGGGGCAGCCTCACTAAGGGAACTTTCGACAAACCCCATTCAACCAATAACCAGAGTAACCCACTCTCCTTTGGTAGCCTCCGCGCAGCTGCAAAGAGAAGTAGTTACTTGGCAATCCCCCTTTAATGTTCACGACAGCTGATCATTACCCATCTCATTTTATTTCAAAGTAAGGAGTTGGTCTTATTTATATAGTGTCAGCAATGTATCTGGTGCTGTCAGTCATGAATTAGAAACAGGTCCCTGCCCCCCAAGGGGCTTACAATCTAGGAAAGACAAGGGAGAGGGGAAACGTTGGGAGAGACGGGGAGACGTTCACCAAGTTGAGAAGCCGCAGGGGCACGTGCTTAGCTTAGTGACGGGGCAGAGTGAAGGATGGAAGAGAAGGCGTCGTGATTAGTCTGTGAGGACGAGGAGCTAAGGAAGGCCTGATGAAAGAGGTGGTTTTTTAGGAGGAATATGAAGGTTGGGAGGGTTCACGCTACAGTTAGTTTGATGTAAAAAAACGAAGGGATGTATGAACTCATTTATTTTTTTTCTTCAGGAGTACATACTTCTCTTGCTACTCCTGAATAACTTCAGTTTAGAGCTCTTGATGCGTGAGCGATTCAGGAGCAAACTCAATTTAAGGTTTGCTTCCACTGAAGTAGCTGTTTGTCAGAGCGTACTCGGATAGTAACGGTGGCGAGATGCTAGTGTAGCTGTTGGCACTCTGACTGCTTTTCTCTGGCACATGGTCTGCTGCTTCTCTCGCTGTTGCAATTAGAGAGTTTTTAGAAGAATGCTAATGTGATCGTGATTGAAGCCAAACAGTTACGCTTCGTCTGAAAACCAGGCAAGACGTGAGGTTACAGGACTTCTTCAATGTTTAGTGGAATGCTGTGTAGTCCAGCATGCCAAACTGATGGTATAATCGGCACCCTCCTCTGGCCTCTGTGTGGGGGTTCGCTCTCTTTGTTCTGTGTAATTATTAGAGATTTCTACTCCTTCCTATCCCACAGGCTCAGGCCGGCTCACAACAAATTAAAACAAACATAATTAGATTGCATATAAAGAACCCAGCCATCCACACCCCATCCCACCCACTTTCCTGTCTCTCTCCTGGAGGCGTCCCCACCTAACTTCTCCAAGCGTGTCTCTTCCCACCCCCCAGCCCCATCCAGCCTGTACTCCTTCCCCCACAGAAGGGCGACAGCTCACCCTCTCTCCCATCCCATTTCCACAATACAAAGAATTCTTACAAATACTTAAGCAGACCCACTATCACAAAAGAGAGGTCTCAAAAGACCGTCTGGCAAATTTTCTTGACGTGGTAGACTAGAAACCCCACCTCCCATCAAATAGTGCTCGAAGGCTTCACAAACTCAATAAGATAATTAAAATGTTTAATTGTTGTAAGCCACCCTGAGCCGATGTTAGGATAAGGGCGGGATATAAATCTAAAGTAACAATAAAATAATTTGAAATACATTTTAAAACAGTTTTTTTTAAAGAGGTAGGAGGAAAGTACATTAAGGGAAACCAGCAGGAGGTCCTCAAAGGCACTTGGAGAATAAAAGAAAATCCACGTCAGGTGTTTTTTGAAGGTAAGGAGGGAGGAAATGAGAGGACTATCCAAAGAGAACAAGTTCTATGCTGAAGGGTCCGCCACAGCAATGGCCCAGGCGCCTGGCGATTTAACGTGGTCACAGTTGGCCTAAGTAGGGTTCATGGCCTGGGCCCCGTGGCTGCGGGAGGCCAGTCCTGGTAGGCTCAGGCCCAGCACTTCTGAGGCCCTGTGAAGGGCTGTTTCTGTGGGCAGCACATTTTATTTTTGCCCTGAGCTCTGCAAATTCTAAGGCCAGTCATAGATGCGATAACGGGATCCTCAAACAGCAGGTGGCGCAGGGAAGTGGGCAAGGTGAGGTTCCAGGAGCCGATCTCGACTAGCCACGGCCCCTACAGTTGCCAGCAGGACAGGAGGCTCTGGATAAAAGGCAGAGGCTGTAAAAGGTGGTCTAGAAATTTTTTTAAAAAAAAAACAACACATTTTTTTGTACATGTGTTTCTTGCCCCTGTGCTCAAGAGTAGCCTCTGCAGTCTTACCCCCGCATACCTGTTTCTGTACCGCTTTCGGCACCTAGGGGAAATCCATCCGCACGTGACAAAGTTTTCTAACGGGAGAAAGCTGCGAGCGAAAGGCCAGCGTGCTCGCTGCAGCTCTCGAACACTGGTACAATGTGCTGGCAGAATTACGATGTCGATGGCCGGAGTCGATGACAGACACTGGAAAAGCAAACTCCGTATCCCTAGCTTCAGGACTCTTCCCTGGGGTATTTGCCGTTGCGGAGTAGTTCTCGGTGCACCCAGATCGAATGGAATCTCTGTTTTGCATTATCGGTGTCTTTTGTGGTTTAATGTTGCCAGTGCCCCTTTTGGGGCGTTAACCAACGGCACAGTAACCACGCGGTGAGCGTGACCCTTGCCTATGTGCAGTGAGTGCCAAACCTAACACATGGGGCTGGAGGGGGAAGAACGGGTGGAAATGCCCTAAAAAGAAACAAGCCAGAGGGGCGTAGAAATTTGGGGCATTATGTATTTATTATTTATTTGCGTTTTTCATCCCACCTTTCCCTTAAAAAGGCTCAGGGTGGCTTACAAAAAATAGATACGTATAAACCTATAAAAGCATATTTTAAAAGTCCATAAAAACAGTAAAAGACAAAAACAAACCACAAAACCCCCCCAAAAACCCCCACCCAATGCAGCATAGAGATTGTGTCCAGGGCCACATGGAGACTCTTGAGGGAGAGCAATCCAGAGATGAAGGCCTCAACCAAGGGGAATAAGTTTCAATTTCAAATTTATGAGGACTTTAAGGAGTCCTCCACTCTGCTGTTCAGTTTCTGCTCCTGTTGAAGTAAAATGATTAACTGTGCCTCTGTAAATATCGGGGGAATTATGTGGGTTAAGAAAATTATCCCTGTACTTGGAAAGTTTATGCCAGGAGTGAGAAACCTTGTCCTTCCTATGAGCCACTTCGAGCTCTCTCGGCCAGATAAGAGTGGGGGGAGGGCGGGAGCGCGGTGTGCTCAGGGTGGGGGAAAGAAGGGGGTGCCATAGATTTGTGCGATAGAGGGTCTAGATTAGGGCTGAAACGAGATTTCTCATTTTTGAGCAATCTCAAAATCCCGGGTCTTTTCGCCTCTGGCTGAACAGAGAACCTTTCAGTGCCTGACTCAGTTCTCGGGCAAAAATATTAAAAATTAATTTTGCAAATTGGCTCCTGGACCATTTTACACATGACTGCTACCCTTAACTAAAAATGGCGGCAATAGCATCGACATTTTAGTTGGCAGCCATTTTATGCATGTGCTATGATTTTTTTATTATTATTTTTTTAAATATTTTTGCCCAAGAATTCATTTGGGCTTTGGGAAATCAACAGAAAATCGATCCTGGTTCCTGAAATTGCAAGATTTCTTGTGATTGACAAAAATACTGCTTGCTCCAGCCCCAGTCTAGATCATTGATCTATGCGATAGATCTCTCCCCTGTTCTTGAGCGCGTGCCCTTGTCTCATCCCTTTACCTGAGCTCAATCTTTCAGTACTTTATTTATATTTATTTATTTATTTATTTATTTTCTAGATTTCTATACCGCCCCATCCTGCCATGCAGCTCGGGGCGGTTAACAACAATAAAAACAGTATAAAAACATTTAAAACAAATATAAAATATATCAATAAAACAGGGCGTGGTACAATCATAAATAAATATATAAGGTGGGGGATTAAAAATCAC
>QEPC01000895.1:487781-606084 GCA_003113815.1 Sphenodon punctatus
GAGCTGGAGCGCCACTGCCCGCTCAATAACCTTCCCTAAAAAGGGAAGGTTAGAGACAGGTCGGTAGCTGGCGAGCGCGTCTACGTCCAACGATGGTTTTTTCAGCAGGGGGCGCGTACTTGAGGGAAGGAACTGGATCCAGGGGCCAGCTCCAAGAACTGGAAAGGGCTTTTTTTAAAAACAAAACCACCCCCTAGCCATGGCCTACGTTTGACCCATGGACCGCGGGTTTCTTTCCCCTAGTTTACGCCCTACGCCGTGGGTGGGAACCTCTTGCTGGGGACCAAATGCAGCAAGTAGCTAGTTGGTCCAGGTTGAGGACATGCATGCAAGGATAGGCTTCTCTCCCTGAGTGCACCTCTTAAACCCTCCCACCACCAACCTCTGTGTGGCCCTTGGAGTTAATACTAATTTTCAAAGTGGCCCCATGGAGGGAAAATCTTCCCCACTGCTGCAAGATACTGTTCTTTTGTAATAAACAGTAACTCAAACTCAACACCTTCGGTCCTGCTCAGACGTGAATTGGGGATGCACTCTTTAAGGGTGGATATTATGGAAACAATGCTGCTAAGTATGTTTAAAATTAGTTTTGGCCATGCAACTGGCCTGGCAAATATGTGTTTATTAGAAAAACAGGATAACGAGAGTGTAGGTTCTGCTTGGTGAACAATATAAATGAGGTCCTAAATACAATTGGCCTGTCTTATTCATTTTTAATGAATTTTCCATTTAATGTAGTTAAACATTTGATAAAGACTAGGGTTAGGGATCTGGAGGACCAGACAACTAGAGCCACGATTGCTGGACTACGGACGTCTCCGTGGTACCAGTTTCTGGTCCCCGACCGTGGTGGTGCTGAGTAGATCAAGTGGGAGCTTCCATTTCAATACAAACGAGCTTTTTGCGCATTGCGATTCCAGACCATGCCGTCTGCAGTTCTGGAGGGAAGATATCGAGGGATCCTGTATGAGGAATAGGATATGCCCTTTTTGTCGGTTGGGAATTGAGGATGTAGCCCACTATCTTTTCGTGTGCCTGATGTTTTCTAGCCTTCGAGAGAAGTTGGAGAAGCTTCTTGACGTCCTGCTTCATTTAACAGTAAAACAGAAAATAGTATTCCTTCTCGAGGGTAAAAATCTCTTAAGGACAGAGTTAATGGCGCGATATGCGTTTTTAATGCAAAAGGTTAGGGTAAAGAATATGGGGGAGTTGGAGCATTAAGATAGGATTAAATGATGGATTTGTATTGTTGGAGGAGCAGCTGGTCAGCGATAGGCTGAGGTATTTTCCCTCTTATTTTGAGTTTTATATATGTATTAATATTGTGATTTTTACATGATGTATGTTCTGTGTATTATTTGTTTTGTCATGGCCGGTGGCCAGTACAATAAACTTATATTATTATTATTATTATAAACAGTAACCTTTTAATGTTTTAAATTTCGTTGAATAGTTTTCATTTTTGTGTGACGACGTTGTACCCCATAGACTTCAAAAGTCATTTCAAGGGGCTATTAGGAAATGTTTTCGTGATGTCCGTTATGTTTTAGTATTATTTATGTGCAGGGGGACTCCTGAGACCAAATAGAAAAGCTGTGGATTACACACTGTGCGTACACTTAAACAGCCATAAAAGGTATGGAAAAGGGGACCGTCTGCCCCGAGGCCCCTGCAGCCTATCCGGGACAAATAAAACCCATGGTGCGTAACAGGCTGAACACATGGACTTTTAGGAGCTGGAAGATGTAGATATATACTTTTTTTTTTTTTTTTACAGCCTGATTTGGTTCCTTGAAGTCCTTGTTGGAGGCGGTCGTTTGCATCCCCCTCCATGCTGTTTGATAACAGGCATGTGGAAATGTAATCCTAGCGCAAGGGGTTGCCGTGAAGCAAGATGTTTGAAACCCATCACAGGCATTTTACAACCAAGAAGGGAAGTTGGAATGACAAATCCACACCTCCCGACACCCTGTGAGAACCACTAATCAAAAGGCCTCTTTGATGTCAAGACAGGGGGAAGGAGGGGGCATTTTTGGGATAGAGAGGCCCCTTCTTAAATACCACCAGAAGCCAATGTTCAAAACTTCTGCAGCAGGTTTGTAGTTGACGAATAAATCACGCTTTGGTTTATTAGTAGTTGACTAATAATTCACATACTTTTTTTGTGTGCCCTCTTGCTTGCCTTTTATGCACTATCTCAGCTGGAATACGTGGTGTAGCTCATTCCCCACTTTTTCCCAGTTGCTGTGCATGGCATTGTTAATTTACTTCTAGTGTTCACGCTTGCTAATGCCTTGCACGGCTACAATAGCAGTGACATTGCTGGTGATGGTTCCTGTCTTGGCTTAAAATTGAAGCACTCATTTAGGAATTTTTTTTTGAAAAAAATTGGTCATCTTAGTGCTGATCCAAAGGGCACGAGAGGGTGAACAGCACAGAATTCCACATGTGTCTCTAGTAGGTCAGGGAGATTGTAAGCCATTGGCAGAAACCGTTCTGGGGTTCTGTGGCCTATAGGGAGAAGAAGGAAAAAGCCAGTGCAAGTTGAAGCTGTTACTTTGGCTGTGATCTGCAAATGACTTTCTCTGGAGTAGCGGGCTTCAATGGGTCTACTCTGGAGTAAGTGGCTTGTAGATTGCGGCCTCTGTTTCCCAAATTGAAACATTACTACAGTTGCTCTTAAGGTTGAAGTATTTTAATGTAAAGCTATATAAATTGCAGCCAATTTTCCCCAGAGCTAAACTTCCAACCATTTACATGTGCCTGCCAGATCGGCTTTTTCTGACCCACTTTCTCTTTGTTTCCGTCTCGGAGGAAGGAGTGGCAGCAGAAAAGCAAGGACTCCTCTGTACCAGGGCTCTTTTCTCCACGTCTCCACATTATTTATTTATTTTAATCTCCTCCTGAGGCTTCAACTTCTTCTTGCCAAATCTGCTTAACCCTTTATCATTGGCAATCATCTGTTATGCTCCTGTAGAACCGCAGACACCTTTTAAGTGGTTGCTATGGTACAGTTGCCTTGAACGGCTTGAATCATGCCAGTTGGCATGGGACGGGCATTGCAGCTGATGCCAGTATCAAGATTTTTCCCTCCCATCTGCAAAGAACAGAATTTAAATGATTCCAATTTTAAAAATTAGTCATTATTTCCCCATATTAAGCTCCCGAATCTGTATTCGCTACGCCAATGGGGAAATGCAGTTCAACACGGTTTCCATGCTATAATGCCTGTGGAACTGCCCTCGTGAAAGCTCTTGTGCATGTTTGATTTGGAAGGTGTAGCGGTTTGGAAATTTAGGAGGACTTAACTGGGACTCCTCTGGAGGACATGGTTCATGGGTTAAAGCTTTAGGGTGTAATTCTCGCCCATTAAAGTCCATGGAAATTTTGTTGTTGATGTCATTGGCTTCGCGATTGCAGCCTCCCCCTTTTTAGCATCTAGAATTTAGAGGATTGGTTGACTCAAAACTAGGTTTGGGACAAATGTACAATCCTATAATCATAAATGCAATCTGCATATTCTGCCACAGGGCCCAAATATCTTAATTATCATTGCTTTGTACGTGAAACTCTTAAATTTGCTCATTATTTTGTATGGGGCATTTTGGTTTCTTCCGTATTTTTGTTAACTCATTATTTTTCAATTACCTTTTTATATAGCTTTTTCAGTGTTCAAAGTGCTTTACAATCCTTCACTAGTTTGTTCTCACAACAACCATGCGAGGTAGGTCGTTGTTGTTCCTATTTTACAGATGGGGAGCTGAGACTGAGTGACTTGTTCAAGGCTACCCAGTGAGTTCATGGGGTAAAACTGGGTTTGAACCCTGGTTTCCCAGTGCCAAGTCCCAGCACTTTTCCCGCTAGGCTACTCTGGTTCTATTTAGTGCTAAATAGCACTACCCAGGGGCCGAATAACTGAAATGAATGTTCAGTAATCCAAGTGTGAAGCAACTATTGCTTCCTATTTGGTTCATTAAAACTGTAACAAATATGCCAAATTTGATGAATTCGTTACTCCTTTCATCCCTCCTCAAAGTATTGGCATAGGCCTACCCCTTTCTCTGACTGAAAACGTTTTTTAAAAAAAACAGTAACAAAACCCCCCCTGTATTTGAAAAGGATAGGTCTATTCACCGGATAGGCTTTGGGGAACATAACGTCTTGCTGTCGGGAACTGGGAGTGAACAACAGGAAATTGATTGCCCCATTGTGACCTGTTGGGTACCTTTTCCAAGTGACCGAAATTGGCCACTATCGGAGACCGGATGCTGGGCTTGATGGACCATTGGTCTGACCCAGTATGGCACTACTTAGAAATATCACCCGATGGCTAGGGATAATTTGTGCCAATACTTCAATGCTGCCAAGACATTTTGCACAAATGATTGTCCGGTGAGCAGGCTTGATGTTATCACTTAGCACCAATTTGGGGTTAATGAAAGCGCTCACTGAAACACTTACTTTCAAACACTTTGAACATGGAAGGTAGCACTTTCAGAGTGCTTCATGGATAAGTGAACGAATCTCAATTTTTCAAACTCTGACTGACATTGAGCCGATCTGAGCGAGGACGCAGAGGAGAGGGAGACGTCTTGGCTGTTAGGGTGCTAGCCTGAGACTTCGGAAATAGGATTGAAATGAATATGTCAGTCCACGGTCACGAAGATTATTCACCTTTTTATTATTAATGGATTGTAGACCTGAACTGCCAACATGTGCAAATCCGAATTATATGAAATGAGCGAACCGAGTGTCAAACGCTGCCCGTCTGACCTTTGATCGGTTACCTGTTTTCGCAATTTTGGGTCAACCGTTTCCAGTTTTTAAACATGCGTTTCCCACCGTGTGGTTTCATAGTTCCTGGCGAAAACAAATTGCGGGGGTGGGGGGCTGAAAACAGACGGAATAAACTGAACCGAACAAACTAAAAATCCAAAAGATGGATTGTTCAAACATTTTGTTGAGTGTCATTCAGGGTGACTGCGACCTGCCCGAAACCGAATAAAAAGCCGCCCTCATTCTTCTGCTTGTTTCACCTCTAACGAATTGTATAGTGCCCGCAGCGGGCCTGACAATGAACAGTTGTGAAGGTAGAAACAGATCCCTGCCTCCAGAGGCTTACAATCTAGACTGGAGAAAGGGAGGGGCATGTACGGGAGAGACTGGGGTATATCCATGAAGCTGAGAAGTTGCAGGTGCACGTGCTTTGCTTAGTTACAGAGGAGGAGAGGGATCCTGGAGGATAAGGGAAAGCATTTCCAGATGCAGCACTAAATAACTGAAGCTCTTCGCCTGGATGAAGATCATTCAGGGTTTTGATAGTGCATCTGGAGATGCTTTTCCTTACACTGGCGATCTCTCTCTCTCTCAGTATCTATCCGTCTATCTCTGGATTTGCATGTCCATTTGCTTACTGTTCATTTTGATATTCCTGTATATTTTGTTAAGTTAGCTTGTTCATTGAATTTGTTTCCGTATGTGGTGTAATGGTTAAGTGCGCAGTACATGGACTGGGAGGGACCCTGGTTCTAGTCTCACCTTAACCAGCAACTCACTGGGTGACCTTGGGCCAGTCACAATATTCCCTCAGCCTAACCTACCTCACAGGGTTGTTGTGAGGATTAAAAAGTTGTGTGTGTTCTATGTAAAGCACTCCGAGTGCCATGGCAGGGGGGGTGCTATAAAAAATAAAGGTTATTATTAAAGATTATTGTTTTGGTATTTTACAGAGAAGGGGGTTGCCATATTGGTCCCCAATGTAAAAGATGGAGTCACAGTAAAATTCAGATGAGACCTTTTATTGGATCAACTTCTGTTTGTGAGAGTGTACAATCTTTCAGGCCACACAGGACCCGTCCTCAGGCATATAACGAGTTAGAACGATAGAATGATCAAATGCAGGTAGATTTAGGTAGTAGTATTTAGTGAGCATATTGCGCAGCAGTGGTAAAAACGCAGGGAACGTGGATGGAGCTAATGCTATTAGCAGAGTAAAACGGTCACGTAATGATTGGGTGTTCTGGAGGCTACCGAAACAAGTGAAGTGCAGACTGAGCTGGCAGTCGTTCTGAGAAACAAAGAAGAAAGCAAATAGTGCTTCGTATCCTCCTTGTCGGAGATGAAGCAAATGGAACCATTTCGGGATTTGCACCGATCGTTCCCTTACTCGGAACGCAGCTTCAGATCCTTTCTGCTGCTCAGGCTTCTGCGTGACCTTGGCCAAGGCCATCGGTCTCCCTAGTGTCTCCAATAGGAAGAATAGCACTGCCCAGACTTACGACCATTTTGAGGGGTCACTATGTTAAAGGTTGTGGGGTGCTTGGGTTCTGTGGCAATACAAATGCATAGGGCCTGGTTTAAATACCTAGGATGAATTTAAGGCTGCGTGTATGGCATGCTGAGGATTTGCACTAACATCACTGTTTGCCCCTTACCCGTAGTATTGCTACAGACCGTAGGAATAGACCGGTGGCTCTTGCTCCTTCCTGACGGGGATGGCAATTTATAGTGATCTGGCTACACAAGGGGTGTGAGCAGTTGCAGCAAGGTGACATGGAAGGCAGTAACCAGGGAAGCCCCCCACTCCCGTCCTGACTCCTTGGAAATTCCTTGCCTTTTTAATCGGCAACTTCTTCGGGATCCATTTGTTTTAGCTTCATAGTCAAGGCTGAGTTGGCAAACGGGATGTGCTGTAGTGAGAACAATTGCACTTGAGTTGGCTAGGAGCCAAAATACTGGTACAACTGCTTGGAGCCAAAATATTGGTACAACAGCTTGGCGTCAAAGGGGTACGCTTAATGGTGGAGTATTCGGGTTTCTGTAGGAAAAGTCGATACCGTGCAGGATAAATAAAACTTTCGATTCTCTGTGGCTTTAACTGGAATAGCTACTGGCTCCTAAAGTTATTATCTCTGAACATCCGCTCGAAAGCACTAGAGCGGCAGCGAAGCTTATGAACCTAATGTTATCCCATAGCTTCTCTGTTTCAGAGCGGCCCTCTTTGTTTGACGAATGTTAGTTTTATATGGGCCATTAAGGAGTGACTCAAGTGTGTAAACTGGCGTAAGTGATGTCAAAATACGGGTGAATTACGTTCAGACTTCAATAGAGATCGGTACTTCCCATATGTGTACTTTCCTCAAGGCCTGATTTAAAGCTGAAATGGGTAATCAGTTTTGTCCCCGTGGGTAATACCGGGTATTTCAACCAACCTATTGGGGATCTGCTCACCCAAATTATCGGGTGTTACTGTTGCCAACTTTCTGTTTTACTCATCCGTTCTGACTTACAGTGTTACTGTTTTAGTGCTGGTTTTCTGACATGGAGGAATCCATATATGAATGGAAACAGATAGAAAACCGACAAATCGATAACTGGAAAAACGGCGCAGAATGGAATAACAAAAAACCAGTCACTTGGTAGCAGTGGTTCAGGTAACTCAGGCACTAAATGGGTACCATTCAGTACCCAATCCACCCAAAATGATTCTCATGCCACTTGTAGGTATCTGTTTCTAATATCTATTGCTGCATCCTATTCATCATTATTATTATTATTAGCATTTATATAGCGCCAGCGATGTACCTGGCGCTTTACAAAAAATAAGTTAGACATGGTCCCTGCCTGAGAGCTTACAATCAAATTATTTCTGTAGAACTATTAGTGTTTGAGGTGCTTTACGGTCTTTATCTAGGTCTCCCTCATTACCCTGTGAGGTAGGCCATTATTATTCCCGTTGTGAGCTGCCTGTGGCAGGATGGGTGGGGTAAGAAATCTTTTTAAATAAATAAAATATTTTACAGATGGGGAACTGAGGCTGAGAGACAGCGGCCACAATCCCGCACGGGATCCATGCGGCACAATGCAATTCCTGTGGAGATGTGTGCAGTTGGCACGCGCGCGTTCAGGTTGTACACAGTGTGTGCAGGACGTGGGATCGCCCCCATTGACTTGTCCAAGGCCACCCAATGAGTTCATGGCTAAGAGGGGGTTTAAATCCAGATCCAAAACCTTTATTATTACTTATTTATTATTATCAAGCATTTATATAGCACCCGCAATGTACCTGGTGCTCTACAAAGTAATGGAATAGACACGGTCCCTGCCCTAGGGCTTACGATCTGAGAAACGAAGGAAGGGGGACAGAGGGAGAGACGGGGGTGTAACATTCACGAAGATGCGAGGTCTCAGGTGCACGTACTTGGCTTTTCACCTTATCTTCATCATCTCTGTCCTTCTTGCAAACCTGCCCCTTCCTCCACCCATCCAAAATACTACCCCCCCAAAAAGTGGTAGTTTTTGATGTCAGCCGAGGGCACCCTCTTGCAACTGCCCCGTGAAGTTGTTACAGCGAGGGCGGATGTTCTCGGTTGCTGCCCCACAGTTATGGAACTCCCTCCCCTTCGAGCTCCGCCCGAGCTTGCTTGTCTTCCGGAGGAGACATAAGAACTTTTTGTTTGGCCAGGCGTTTTGGCCGGCAGGAGTAGGGTTGGGTTAGGATTGAGTAGGGGCCGTTGGGGATGAGGATTGATGGGGCAGGAGATGGGGATAAAGGTTGGGGTGGTGATGGGGTTCTAAGGGATTTTAATGTGTTTTATTGTATTTTATATTTTTAATGTAAGCCACCCTGAGTCTATAGAGAAGAGTGGGGGTAAAAATAAAAAAATATAATCTCAATCAGCTGACAAGTGTAGGGTTGTTGTTTTTTTTTACTTTAGTAAAAATACAGTTCAGTGTCTTGAAAATCCAGCACTTTACTACTACTACTTTTTTGTGGTGGTGGTAGGAAATTTTAGCTTGACCGCCTTAGTCTGGTGTAGAGATAAGCGCTCGCCAGCCTTATAAAATAACTTCAGCGTTCTGACGGGCCGCGCTGTTTGTGGCATTTCACCTCGATCTTGCCGCAACAGGTTTGTGTCTAATGCCGTAACTTCCAGCATGATGTTCTGCCCCACCCCTGCATTGGGGACCGTCTTCTAAAGGTGTCCCTACGAATGCCCTCTTGCAGCCACTGATAAGATGCACTTTGACATGTTGGTAGATGTTTGGGTTAAGAAATATGCCATGACATCCACTCTCCCTTCAGAACTGCACAACAAGTCTTTGAAATGTTTTTACTTTCTACAGCCCAGACAAAGACCGTGTCTTAGAGCCACCAGTTTAAAAACACTGGGGAAACTTACTTATCACCAGTAACCTCTTAATATTCTTATAAATAGAAGAGAGAGAGAGAAAATGAGTCATCTGTTTGTTGTTGGGGTTTTTTTTCTCCATTTGATAGCAATTCGGTTTCAGTTTTGCTGATACCGTGCAATCCATTGTGGTTCAGTGCCAGCGCTAAGGCTTAACGCTGGTCAAAGTCTTATTGACTTCCATGAGGATTCATGCTGGTTCTGAGGGTGAACGCTGGTGCTAAGTAGCTGGGGGATAGCGTGAAGTCAGTCAGTTTCCCCTCCGTGGGTCAGCCGTTCACAAGTTGAAGAACTGTCGCACCAGTTGGGTAGGATTCATTATGGTTGTGAAGCCACAGATACTAACCACGGAGGAAGAACTGGAAACTGTTTGAAGGTGGTGGTGGTGGTTTTTATTAATTATGAAAGGCACAAATGGAATTTATAGACCTAATTTTCATTGAAAGTCAACGAGGAATGCCCAACTGACGTACCTTTTTTTAAAAAAAATCTTTCTACATTTCCAGCTGTTGGTGTCCCTTTAACGAAGACGCTCCCCCACCTGTCTTATTTCCGAGGGTGCTTCTGGTTATTTATTTAGAATTTTATCCCGCCCTATCACTTAAGGCACAGGGCAGCTAACATCATAAAAAAGATAAAATGCAAAGTAAAATATATTATAGCTCCACCCCTGACCCCAGGATCTACCTCTGCTTGTTAAATGCCTGGCCGAATGAATAGGTTTTACGCTGCCTCCGGAAGATTCTCAAACTAGGACTTGGGTGAAGCTCCAAGGGAAGCGGGGTCCAAAGCCGTTGAGCAGCCACTGAGAACGTCTTTCTATACCCTCTCGTCCGGTAATTCGGACACTGGGAGCGATCTCCCCAACGACCACTAGGAGGCAGCACAACTTTGCTGGGAGCACGTGGGGAGAGCGCTCCCCCGCCCTCCCAGTTCGTTGTCTGCCTCCGACTCAGTAGGACGTGCAGCCGGGTGCGCTGCACCCCCCACGTGGACAAGAACTTTGCCGGTGCCTCCGCACCGATTCCCGGGCGCAGCCTCCCCGCACGGCGGGAGGAGGCTTATCTCTCTGGCCGGCCCACGGGTTCAGGCCAGAGGCTTTTTTCGGAGCGGGGACTCCACGGAGCTACCCCCCCGACGCCGCAATGGCCGAGACGGCTAAGACCCGCCGCGCCGCAGCCGGACGGGCGCCGCAGCCTCCAACTGCCGCTGGGGCACAGAGGCGGAAGTCCAGCAAGCCCAGGCAGGGCCATGCGGCCGCGGCCACGCCGCAAGCTGACCGGGCCAGAGCCGAAATGGCGGCGGAGGGGGAAACCGGAAGCGAGACCTCCCTCCCCGCCCGGCGGCCCCAAGACGCCCGCAGCCCTCAGGCTTCCCTCATCCAGGACATCGAGGGGGAGGTAGCTTCGGCTGCCTCCTCGCAGGTACGAGGGACCGGGGGGGGGGCTGGGCCCGATCCTTTCCAGCAGGCCCAGCTGGAAGCCCTTCGGGCCATGATGGGGGCTCTCTCTCGCATAGAGAGCAACCAGAGGGCTCGCAGTGCGAGACCCTCTCCCCGGGGGCCAAACCCTAAAGAAAAGTTTAAGGGAGCCTCCCGCTCTGCGGGGAAGGGGAAGGGTAAGGGCCCCCCTACCCCCAGGGCTCATGCCTCCCTTTCAGAGCTGTTGGGGTCCTCCTCGGCTGAGGAGGACGATCCCTGCTCTCCCCCTGAAGAAGGGGAGTTCTCTGGGGGATCCTCTCAGGCTGACTCCCCTCCCCCGGCTAAACGGCCACGGGCCCACCCCACTAGGCCCCGCTACCACCCTGTACCCTCCTCAGAGGAGGAGTCAGAGGCTGGCTCATCCAGGGCCTCCCACTCTCTGCTGGAGGACAAGTCCCTCGATTGGGAGCGGATCCTTTCCAGGGGCCATAAGGACCTAGGCAGGGAGCTACCCCTGGACCACGGCCCTAAAATAATTATGAGAGCGGAGAGGGTGTTAAAGGTCACTCCCAGACCTCTCCAGAAAAGGGACTCCGATTCCTCCTCCGATGGGGACGAGGAATCAGACAGGGAATATATTCCCAAATTGGGCCAGGCCTCCAAAGGCGCTTCCCTAGACAAAGCCTTTGAGAAAATTATAAGGGCACAGTGGAAGCACCCCACTAAGTCCTTCAAGTTATCTAGGCCTCAACAGACTCTGTACGCCTTTGCTAAACAGAGCAAGCCCATTTTCGCCCTGCCCCGGGTTGATGCTGCCGCTGCATCCCTCGCCCGACAGTCTGTCTTCCCCTCAGAAGGGGATTTATTACCAAAAGATCAGACTGACAAAGGCCTGGAAACCGGCCTTAGGAAGAGTTACGAGGCCATGTCCAATGCTCTGCGCATGGCTACCACTTCGTCATATGTCTCTCGGGCTGTGATGAAGTGGTTCAAGATGGGGAAAGACCCTAACATTACTAGAGCACAGTCCACGAAGTTAGCCACTAACGTAGCTCTCGCTCAGGCCTTCCTGATAGATTCATCAATGGACATGCTGACCTGGATTGCAAAAGGGATGGCAGCCAATGTTGCAGCCAGACGCAGACTCTGGCTTCGTTCGTGGCGGGCTGATGCACACGCAAAGAACTTGTTAGTTAACAGCAAGTTTAAGGGCGGCAAGCTGTTTGGCACGGTGCTAGACAAAGCACTACAGGAGGCTTCTAACAAGGACAAGAAGCACTCGCTGAACCAGATCCAGACGGGCAGGAATCCCTTTCGCCCCTTTTTTCGCTTCCAACAGGGCCAGAAGCGCTACCAATCTTCCACGCAACCCTCCTGGAACACTGCTAACCGCAATAGATTTCAGAGGGGCAGGGGAGGCAAGTTCACCAGACCATCGCCTCAGCACCAACAGAACCGTCGTGCAGGATCACCGCCTCGTAGGCAGGAATCCTGACTGTATCGCCGCTTCTTCCCCCGTCTCTCCACGGATCGGTGCGCGTCTCCTCGCCTTCGCACCAAGATGGGCCCTGAACACATCAGATGCGTGGGTCATTCAAACAGTTTCCAGAGGATATTCGATAGAGACCAAATACTATCCGCGGGAGACCTTCAGAATATCTCCTCGTTCACGCAACCCCGTCAAACACGGGCATCTGCGGGCGGAGATCACCAGGCTCCACCAACTGGGGGCCATAGAGAGGGTGCCGTGGCACGAGCGCGGCCTGGGGGTCTACTCGATTTTATTCCTCGTGCAGAAAAAATCCGGCTCGTGGAGGGGAGTGCTCGACCTAAAGCGTCTCAACAAGGCGCTACGCAGGCAACGCTTCAAGATGGAGACACTTCACTCCATATCCCTAGCCCTTTCCCAAGGCGACTGGATGGCATCTCTCGACCTGCAGGACGCTTACCTCCATGTTCCCATCCTTCCGGCACACAAGAGGTGGCTCCGGTTTTGCTACGACGGCCAGCACTGGCAGTATCGAGCCCTCCCCTTCGGACTGGCATCATCCCCTCGGACCTTCACCAAGGTTCTCGCCCCCCTCATAGCGGCGCTCCGACTGGAGGGGATAGCGGTTTTTCCATACCTCGACGATCTGCTAGTTACCGCTCCGTCCCTGCAGCTGGCCCACACTCATCTCACTCGCACCAAGGAATACCTCGAGACCCACGGCTTCGTTATCAATATTCCCAAAAGCCATCTTACCCCATCTCAACGTCTCGAACATCTAGGGGTTGTGTTCGACACCTCCCTGAACAGAGTGTTCATCCCACTCCAGCGACAGGCAAAATTATTGTCCCTCATCAAGACGATTCGCGACCGCCCACGAGTCCCGATCCTCACCCTCGCTTCTCTCCTGGGTTTGATGATCTCACTCATACGTCACCTGCAATGGGCGCGCTTCCACTCTCGCCCCTTGCAGGCGCTTCTGCGGCCCTGGCAATCAGCAATAATCGACAGCAGCCCGAGGTCCATTGCTCTCACTCCGGCCGCTCGCCACTCGCTAGCGTGGTGGGAGCAACCCCACCGGTTTCTCGCCGGCGTCCCTCTCCTAGAACCGGAGAGACTCATACTCACCACCGACGCCAGCCTCCTAGGGTGGGGGGCCCACCTCAGCACACACACGGTCCAGGGGTCATGGTCACACCACGAACTGGCGCACAGCATGAACTGGCTGGAGCTCAGGGCGATCCGTCTAGCACTCCTCCACTTCCTCCCACAGCTTCACAACCATCATGTGCTGGTCTTCACAGACAATACCACTGCACAAGCTTATGTGAACAATCAAGGGGGATCTCGATCCTCGTCGCTCCACAAGGAAGCCACCCTGATGTTCAGATGGGCGGAGGGCAATCTTCTTTCCCTGTCAGCCAGACATATCAGGGGCCAGGACAATGTTCAAGCGGACTGGCTCAGCAGACGAGTGCTAGACCCGGCGGAATGGTCTCTGTCCCCTCAAGCGTTCCATCACGTGATGACCACCTTCGGAACCCCAGTAGTGGACCTCTTTGCGTCGAGTTCCAATCGCAAGACGCAGAGATTCTTCGCCAGGAGCCCACATCCGCTGGCAGAGGCTCACGACGCTCTCAGCCACCCTTGGCCCCACGGCCTCCTGTACGCCTTTCCTCCCTTTCCTCTCTTAGCGAGAACGATCAGCAGAGCCAAGAGACTGCGGGCCACAGTCATTCTGATAGCCCCGTTCTGGCCACGCAGATCGTGGTTTCCAGACCTTCTCAGCCGATCCAGAGGAACTTACCTCCCTCTACCAGTCACGCCGGATCTCCTCACCCAGGGACCTCTTTGCTACGATCGGCCAGAGTTCCTGAGACTGACAGCCTGGCTATTGAAGCCGACGCTCTCCGAGCCCAAGGGTACTCAGCTCCAGTAGTCCGGACTCTCCTCGCCTCCAGGCGACAATCGACAAGGAGAATTTACCAGTCTACATGGGCGATGTTTGTCCGCTGGTGTCACACCCATCACGTTCCACCTCGTCAGCCTTCCGTTCCTCAAGTCCTCCAATTCCTACAGGACGGCCTCGATAGGGGGCTTCGTCCCAACACACTGGCTAGACAGCTATCGGCCATTGACAGTACCATCTCCTCGTCTTCTGCCAATAAATTCTCCTCTCACCTGCATGTGAAACAGTTCTTGAGGGCAGCCAAGCGTGTAGCCCCTCCGGTTGTACACCGCTTTCCTACATGGAACCTCAATGTGGTTCTTAAGGCACTAATGGGTCCTCCATTCGAGCCTCTGCACCAGGTGTCCCTTTACTTTTTATCCATCAAAATGACCTTCCTTATTGCTATAACATCGGCAAGAAGGGTGTCTGAAATCGGAGCTCTGTCCATCGACCCAGCTTTCTGCATTTTCAGAAAGGAATCGGTGCTACTTAGGCTAGACCCAACCTTCCTTCCTAAGGTCTCCTCCCTGTTCCACCTAGCACAGGAGGTGGTCCTCCCGTCCTTCTGCCCTAAGCCTCGCCACTCCTTAGAGAGGCTTTGGCACACTTTAGATGTACGCAGGGCACTCAAGATTTACCTGGAGCGTACTCTTCCCTTTCGGAAAACTTCCTCCCTCTTGGTGAGCTACCACCCTCACTCCAAGGGTAAGAAAGTCTCGAAATCCATCATTGCGAAGTGGATTTCTGCTTGTGTAGCAGACGCCTACAGAGCCTTAAGCTTGGTCCCTCCAGCTAGAGTTCTAGCTCATTCGACCCGCTCAGCCTCCACTACTTGGGCGTTCCGGGCCAGGGCTCCCACATTAGAAATTTGCAGAGCGGCTACGTGGAGAAGTCTCCACACATTCACGAGGCACTATAAAATAGATCGCTTCGAGTCTGCTGAAGCCGCCTTTGGGAGGCGGGTGCTGCAGGGGGTTTTAGATCCTCAATAAGCGCCCAGTCCCTCCCATCGAATAAATTACTGCTTTGGTACCTCCCAGTGTCCGAATTACCGGACGAGAGGGTATAGAAAGAGGAATTGGGTTCCTTACCTTGGGAATTCCTTTTCTATTCCCTCGAGGGAGGTCATTCGGCCCACCCAGAGTTTCCTGGGCGCTGAATTAACTCTTGTGATGTTTAGTTGTATGTTACCCCTTCGGGGGGCTTGTTACTAATATCTGTTAAGTTTTTCAGATAAGCTTCGTCCTCGGCTTATTACTTCTGGGAGGGCGGGGGAGCGCTCTCCCCACGTGCTCCCAGCAAAGTTGTGCTGCCTCCTAGTGGTCGTTGGGGAGATCGCTCCCAGTGTCCGAATGACCTCCCTCGAGGGAATAGAAAAGGAATTCCCAAGGTAAGGAACCCAATTCCTCTTTCTGCGTGCCTGGGTCGCATGGACCTGGACCAATGATGGAACGTGCTCTTGGCTGATCTTAGAGGCCATGGAGGAACATAAGGAAGAAGGTGGTCCTTTATATATGTAGGACCCAGGCCATTAGGAAATTCTTGACTCTCCCTCTGTATGCTGCTTGTTGGACAGCAATGGGAAGCATTGAGTTTTCCAGTCTTTTATTTCTGATTTGTATAATCAAATTGTGGTTTGGTGTTCTTGAAAGCAAGGACACTCATCTGGATCAGCAGTGCAGAGTTACTAGCTGCATAATTGCTCAGTACATCATTTATTCCAGCTAATAATAGACACTGGACCTAATTTTATCGCTGAGCACGTTGGGGGATTAATTAACCAAACATGATAAAACTTCAGAGTCCTCAACGTTTGGTTTTAGGGTGTGTGGTTGTTGGTTTTTTTGCTAATTGTTATCAGTGATCAGTAATAGAGAGACAGAAATAATCCTTTAAAAGATGGATTTAATTACTGTGAGTTTATTGCTTCCAAGCATAAATAATCCGTTCATGATGTTGAATAACTCCCATGCCACTTCAGTATCATGTAAAGATATTGCTGGCCCTGATATACAATCTATAATTTTGCCTAATGCATTTGGGTTCTATTACAGTTTTACGTTGAAAATCAATGTTATGGAAACTGTGTGGTTCAGGAGTTTGGCAGTAAGTGATGGATTATTTCCTTCCTGGGTTATTGGTTCCAGCTCCGCCTAGAATGTTAGTAACCGAAACTGTTGCCATGTGGTGATGACGATTCAGTGGGTGAAACAAATTGAGGCTCAGTCATATTTATGGGTTACAGCTATTCGTACTGCAAACCCTGCCACCACAAACCATGCCAGTTAGCATACTTGCAGGCGGTCCCTTCAGAAAGTTCCAAGGCAATGATCAATGGGCAAAGAGAGCGAACTGTGTGTTCTGTTGACTTCCATCGGAACTGGTCCTGCTTATGTTGGAGCCCTGGGTGGGCTCAGGTAGCGTACTCGACCCAAAATGGGTGCCCACAACCCGGAGCGTTGCATGCTAAAAGTGGAGTCCTGCAACAGCACACTTCTCTCTCCCCCACCTCCTACTTCCAGCACTTACTATGTTGGGAGAGGTATAGAGGAAGACAGAAGTCTGGATCCATTCAGAGCTGCAGGAGCCCATGTCTGTTTGTTTGCAGCCAGCTAGCAGCCTGCCATTGGAGAGAGGGGTGGCTTGCTGGCAGCATGTTTGACTTTATTGCTAGACAGGACTGACTCCAGCACAGGAACTGTGAAGAAAGAGTAATGGCCAGGGAGAGTAAGACCAGGCTTGAGCGCATCTAAAATGTTTTGGACCTGACCCAAGCGCACCATTCCCACTTCTTGGCTCCTTCCTATGCACAAGGAATTTACCGGATTGGGGAGACCCTGTCAGGGTTGGGAAGTGATGCTCTTCGGCTTCCCAATCTTGGTGTAGGTCAGCTCCACCTCCCTCTCTGCTCAAGCTATGTCACAACAGTCCGTGACTCGGAACTACTGTGTTAAATAAGCAAAAGCTGCAGCGTCTAAAAATCTTCGTTAAAATCTCTGCCTGACCCAGTCCGAACCCAAAAGACATTTGAGGGAACTGTGGCCTCTCCAAACCCAATACAGCCAGTCAGGTCCCGTCAGGTCCGAGTTGGACGGCAGGACTCTAGCTTCTGTCAATATGGACTCTGCTGGTAGCGTTGGGGAAGTGACATTGCTGCTGTTGGATTCGTGCCTAAGGTTGTAAATCCAATTTCACAATTGATACATTTGCTATCTCCTGACACATCGGCAGGAAAAACTGTCTCTCTCTCCCCTATGAGATGTCTTCTGCTTAGCATGTCGCATAGTGGTATTACCAATGCTTCAATCTTGGATGCAACGTGTAAATGAGTAGCCAAGAACAGCAGGAAGGAGCTGCAAGATATCTTTTGGAGTCTGAAGTCTTCTGCTTTGATGTTTCATTGTTGACTGTATTTGCATCTATTTTTGGTCTCCGGACGCCTTCTAGTGAAAGGGTAAACACTTGTGAAACTTGACAGAGGGAAGAGTTGCAGTGAGTAACTTTAAAACAAGTGCATATGCTTGAAAGCATGAAACGCCTTGACTTGTAGCCAAAATTTGTGTATGATGGAAAAGGGAGTATTTTTATGACCGCTATTATTCGGGGAGAGAAGGGGGCTTTCACATGTTACATTATCCCAGTGGTAAGCCCTCACATGGCACATGCATGATGCATAATTCCCATAGCGATAGTTGCACATAGGTGTTCGAGCAAAGTACACCTCCCACAGTTTATTTCCTAGATTGGGATGGCCAAGATGTTACTTGTGATCAACAGCTTGGTTGTAAGTGACATTCTGGGCATTCCTCTGCTCTAGGGTAAAATGTACAGAGTTGAGGGGCAGTCTCAAATGATCGACCACCTGTCATCATGATGCTTGGAAAAGCAGCATGGCTACACCAGAAAGGGGCTGTCCCGTAAATTTGTTGGCGAACCTGGCACCATGTGGTTGATTGTCTGGGACTTTTTTTAAGCAAGTCTGACTGCCCTTCCCAAGATAATGTCCATTGTGCAATTTGCTAGTTCTCGAAATTCTCTTAAATTAGGGAGTAGATTTAAAACCAATCAAAGGAAGTGCTTTTTCATCCACGTACAATAAAACGGTGGAACTCCTTGCCAAAGGATGTTGACCAGGCCAGTAGTGTAGCAGGCTTCAAAAAGGGACTGGGTGAATTTTGAAAGCCAGGTCGTTTAAGGGCTACTGGTTGGGTTGGTTGAGGTACAAGATCCTTCCTTGACTGTTGGAAGTAGGTAGAGGGTGGCAGGAAATGGATTACTTCATTGTAACCTGCTGCATGCTCCCCCGAGGCAATGGAGACTGTCCGCCATCACAGACAGAATGCTGAGCTGGATGGACCATTGGTTTGATCCAGTAAATTGCGCTTCTTGTGGGAGGGGCTCTGGGTACACGGAAACCACTATTATTGTTTTTTTATAGCTGCTGTTCGCTGCCCTGTGGGCAGGAGGGGCTGGATATAAACTTTGTATAAATAAAAATAAATAAAGATAGAAATAGAATGTAGAGGAATATTAGTCCTACTTGTCTCCCTTATTGCTGGGTATACTAGAGGCTGGAAGGGGGTGGGTGGGGGTCAAACACTTGCCCTTTGTTTTCCCTCTTGCATAGCAGATCCTCTACCTTTTAAAAAATTTTTATAAAGGTGCTGTTGCATATCGAGACATGTGTCTATGATGAGTACATAACACGTTGTGAGAGGGCTCCCTGGTCATCTTTGGGGATTGTGCCTGATGCATTGTAAAGCTAAAATTATGAGCTGCCACATTCTCATTCTCTCCGGACTGAGAGCTATGTTTATCACCCCTCTGGGTTTGAGCTGGACACTCCAGCTCTGTTTGAAGCCCCTGCTTGTCTGGGCGGTGCAGAGGGGGAGGCTACTTTGGAAAATAACTCTTCCAGACTCTTTTTAGTGTGCCACGGACCTGTCCCCTACCCTTGTCTGCCTGCCCTCATCTCTGTTCCCTTGCCTTGACCAACCAGTCTTTCAGTGCTTGGGGGTAGGAACTGAATCCAGGGCCAGATCCAGG
Organism: Sphenodon punctatus; assembly: GCA_003113815.1. Classification (NCBI taxonomy): domain Eukaryota; kingdom Metazoa; phylum Chordata; class Lepidosauria; order Sphenodontia; family Sphenodontidae; genus Sphenodon; species Sphenodon punctatus. The sequence continues at coordinate 506,879 of QEPC01000895.1, forward strand.
AACTAGAAAACTAGCCAGTTGGCGGAAAGGTGGCATTTGGTCCCTGCGCCAGAGGTTCCACGTCCCTTCTGTAGACCATGACTGCAGGACTTAATGGATTGGTCAGAACTGGCCTTTTGTAGTTCAGCAAACAAGGCTCGTGATAAGATGAGTAGCAAAGACTTGCCCATGCTGTCTCCTTAACAGAGATGGCAACTGAAGAAGCAGCAGTCATTCTAGCTCTTACTGGGGCTATCCCCAGAAGGAATTCTCTATAACTCTATGATAAACAACCTGTATTTAATCTAAGCTTGGGTGATAGGATGGAGCAGAAAGGATAAGACTCCTTCCCCAGGCGGTAAAGAAGTTGGCTGATCGGGTTGGACTAGATGAGCCCATAGAATCTCTTCCAACCCTGCAATTCAAGGGTTCCGTAAAGTGTTTAATATAGATGCTTGTACATAAGAGAACCTTTCTTTTGTGTCAGCACGTCCGTGACAAGTCCAATCCATCACGAGGTTCTTTACCAAGTATTGTTCAGTGGCTTATATCTGCTTATTTTAAAGCTTGTAGCAAATATCTGTATTTTCTGCATGTATTAACCCTGTAATGTGCGGAAGTCTTAAGTCCCACAGCCATCTAACTCGATGTTCTCTTGATATAACTGGTGGGCTGTCAAAAGCTGCTAATACGTTTAATTTGGCTTTAATTGAAACCCAGATTTTTGTTCTAACACTTCCACAGTACACTCTCAGGATATGATATGCAAATAAGCTTAAGTACGATTGGCAGAGTTTCCTCTGTCAGAGTTCCACCCACCGTCCACCTGTTTATAGAGGGCTTTAATTTACAACTTGGTTTCCCCCTCCCCTCCTCAACCTCCTTTCTCTAAGTTACTTACAAAAATAAGCTACAGGAAGACCTCAGAATAACGCACGACTTCAGCAGAATTTATAAAACTTTTATATAGCTGAAGAATAATTAAATGCCACACAGGAAACATTAAGCAAGGTTGCTATCCCAAAACTAGTTGCCGTGGTGACCATGATGTTATCAGACCCTTTTACAGATTTTATTTTTGGGGGCCGTTGATTACAGCGTTTATACTTGAGACGGTAGGGAGGAACGTTCAGGTGACTTTGACCATTGTGGTAACCTGAAGATTCTAAGATGAAATAATTCATCTGATAAAATTTGGGAAATGCAGGTGTACTTGGGAAATCTGGCTGGATTTGATAACTATCGGGAGAGCGGTGTATTGGTCCCAAATGTAAAAGATGGAGACATCATAGTTGATATGATCTCTTTTTTTGGACCAACTACTGTTGGTGAGGGTGTGCAAGCTTTTGGGCCACGTCGAGCCCTTCTTCAGGCATGTAACAAGGAAGGACCCTGTGTAGTCTGAAAGCTTGCACGTTGGTCTAACAAAAGGTATCTGAGCAACTTTTGTCTCCATCTCTTGTATTTGAGATGCAATAAAAAGTTAAAGGGGTTCATGTTTAACTTACGGTAATGCATGTCCGACATCACCTTCGTTCTTCTCCTGAAAGGATCTTTTATTGAAGTACAGCATCAGGATGCTGAAACATTCCCAATCTTGGTCATTTTATGGCTTCTCTTGGCCCATGGAGAAGATGCTGTGGTATGGTGAGCATGTTTAGCCATTGCTGACCAAAGCACAAAGGAAAAGAGTAGCACTATATAAGGTAGGAACGGGGAACTGAACCTTCTCCCCAAGCTGGACCTGCACTATCTCAAAACTTGTGGCCAGAATGTCCTGTGGGGGTGTGCGCAAAGCACTGCCCTGCCCCCTGTTGCCACATTAGGATGATTTTGTGGAGGCAAGGTCCCCAGGCAAGAGCATCTTGCAGTGGGGCAGGGTAGTGCTGGGAGTGCTCTGTGGAAACAGCTCAACCCAGAGCTATCCCTGGACCTCAAGAGGATTTCCCTTTTATTGCATTTTTCATGTGGTTCTCTATGAAGAGGAAGGTGGGCTGCATTGTAATTTTGGGAAAGCCTCCCCAGCCTGGATGGAGAGGGGCTGTGGGCCAGAAGAGGACCCCATCCCTGGTATAAGGAAAATAGTGTTTTGTATTTTCTCCCTCGATGTAACTCTGAAGTCAGTATATTCTGAGATCACTCAAGGTAGATTTCCTAAATAAGTTGCATCTAATGTGGGGGAAGAGCACAAAAACCTCTTCTCTTGGACACAAAGTGAAATTGAACACCTGAATTACGCTGCTCATCCCTGTCAGAAGAATTTGTGTAATCTGAAGACTTGTCAGTGGTATAGCTGGGTTTAAGAAAGGGTTGGACAAGTGAAAGAGAAGAGAGGAACCATAGACCGTTTGGTAAGTTGGATGTTGAACTGAGATACTCCACTCAAGAGAGGGGCTCAGGGAGAGCGAAAATGAGCTGAAACATAATGTTAAGAAGCTCATTGGCTGTTGGCCAATGATATCTTTCTCCGGTTGCAGGTTGGGATAGACTTTTAAAGACTGCAAAAGTCCTTAAGCGTCCAGCTTTTTCTTCAGACCTAGGTACCAGTTTTGCATTTTAAGACTTCCTCTGTTGTCTTTTATAGGCAAAGCTTCAAGTATCTCTTCCCCCAAGAAGTAAAGTTGTTCCGTTTGTTTGTTTATAAAGGGGAACTTATCTGGAGATACTCTTGTGGTGGCTTGGAAACTCTCATTTATGTCAAGCCCTGCTGTGTGTGTGTATGTATCTGTTTGTCTCCCATTAGCATTTTCTCAAAATAGTTGACTCGAGTGGTGGTGGTCAGTCTAAAAGACTGAATTGTACTAATAAGCAGCGGACTTGAAAAAAGTGGTTCCACTTTATCTTCCTTTTCATATTAGTGTCTGTCTTAAGGCTGTTTTGATTTTTGTTTGGGGTTTATAGTCTGTCCTTTCCTCAAAAATTCAGGCCAGGTAATGGCATAATAATGATGATACATAGAAAAAATTCATATCCCCACCTGCCAACTGCTTGACTAAAAGGAATAGTCGTACATTGCCTCCAGAAGACACTTTGGCTTTGATGACGCTCCAGGGCAAGGGACTTCCACAATTGTGGGGCAACCACTGGGAACGCCTCTCTCTATGCCCTTGCTGTATGAACCTGGTGGACAAAATGGTGGACAAGAAGGCGCTCCTGATTGACCATAGGGCTTGTGATGGAGCTTAGGGGAGGGAGGTGTTTTTTCAGGTATCTGGAGCCCAGGTGCTTTAGGAATTTATAGATCAAAACCAGCATCTTGAATTGTGCCTGGAAAACTATTGGAAGCCAGTGTATACTCCAAAGCACGGGTGTAACGTGCACCCGACGACCCACTCCTGACAGGAGCCAGGTCACTATGTTCTGTAAGTAGAAAGTGTGTAATTAGAATTCATGGTTCTTGTGACCCCATTAAATTGGAGAGTGTGCAGTTGCCACGTTGGTCCCGAGTGAGAGAGGTGGAGACAAAATAATTTGATATCTTTTATTGGACCCACTATTGTTGGTGGAAATGTGCAAGCTTTCGGACTTCACGGGGTCCTTCCTCAGGCAAGTAGCGACTCCTGCTTGCCTGAGGAAAGACCCTGTGAGGTCAAAAAACGTTTACATTTCCACCAACCATAGTTGGTCTAATAAAAGATATCATTCGAACTATTTTGTCTCCACCCCCATTAAATCATGTATGCATCCTTTGTGTAGCCCAGAGCTTGCTTAAAACCTACCGTTTCAGTTTCCTCAGTGAAAACTAACAAACCCCTATTTACCTAATTGTATAAGTGACTTGTAGCTTTTATAAATTATGTTTCTGAATGGAATGTGCATTCATCAGCAACAGATGGTGACCCATTGGGAATAGCTCGTTCCTCTATCTTGTTCCTGACTCTGTTGACTGATCTTTATTTAGGGTGAGCGTGTACAGTTGGTGCCTGGTCCTCCTGTTTGTCCTTTTGGAGTTACTGTATGGGAAGTGACCATTGAAAAGGGATACTTAACAAGAAACCTCATGGTCTTCGGCCTAGGGAATCTCAGGCCGAGGGGCCAAATGTGGCCCACAGCTTGATTTTTATTAGACCCCTTTGCAGTTCTTGGATCTGGCCTCTGGATCCAGTTCCTACGCCCAAGAATTGAAAGACTGAGCTCTGAAGAAGGAGATCAAGGGCATGCACCCCCAGTTCCATGATCTGGGCCCTCCTCTCCCCGAGCGCACCCTTGACGCACCTCTGCTCCAACTTCTATGTGGCCCTTGGAGTCGGTACTAATTTTCAAAGTGGCCCCTGGAAGGAAGAAGGTTCCCCCATCCCTGGGGCTTGGATGACACGGTGGTTTAAAACCTCCGTCCTTCACTATTAAGCCCTTTTTAACTGCACTGTCTCTGAGCTGAGCCTGTGATGAAATATGGGTTTCAGTTTGTTTAATGTAAACAAGACCTAAAATTGCTTTACTCCCCGCCTCCCCCAGGTCCCCACCTCTTAGTCTGATTTATACAATTTTCTCTGATCTTCAACAATTCATTAAACCTATTTGGGGTAAAACTTTCCGGAACCCCGAGTCCAGCTGGCTTCCAGTGGACTTCAGAAACCAAAGTCATGGGTGCATTGAAAATTTCACTTTTTACAGTTATACTAAATACATGTAGCAGGCCTCCACATAGACCTAGAGACCAAAATATTCAGAATACATTCCGATGAAACAATACTGAGAAACAGAACTATGGTGTAGGCTACAGTTGAAACATGTACTGGAAAAAACGGGTTAGACCCATCAGATATACTCTACCTGAACTGAAAATTGTGGTTCGGGTAATAACCGATATCCATTGACGGTCATTCAGGAATCCATTTTTATTTTTTTTCAGTGGTTAGGTCATTTTGGTATTTTGGTTACATAATTTCAACAGTATTCGAGCTAGTGAGGCTTAAGGGTCGGGGGCAGGATCAGAATGCAAATAAATAAATTATTGCATGTACATGGTTGCCAAGAATGACATCATCGAAATGTCTGAAGAACCAAACTGAAGTGCAATGTCTGGAAAAATGGATATGGAAATACCCATTTTGGCCACAGATATATTACTCAAAGTGCTACTAGGAAATGCGAACAATGCCTACACACGATAAATCCACTAATTGTTTTAACTCTAGTGTATGAATGTCAGTAGCTATTTCCACGCACAAATTAATTTGTAACCATTTAAAATGATAAAGTTATTTCATCTCTTCATCTGGATACTTACACGGCCCAATCACCGCAACATGCAAATCTACTCAACTGCTTAAAACCAGAATGAGCAAGTTTTAATCTTCCTGCTTGTGAGATGAATAAGTTTTTTAAAACAAAGAAAAAACAATCTTTTCATAGTATTGTTGAAAAGCGGTAACTAAAATTTGAAGGAAATTTTATGATGACGTTTAAGACTACTTTAAATTTCCATAGTTGTACATTTTACGGTCTGGTATTGTATGCTTTCGTTTTTGAGGGTTTTTTTCAGCAAGATAAAAAGCAAGAATAATTCTCAAAGCATCGAGAAAGGCATCAAGAAATAAGGAGCTGTTTGTTTTAACAAGGTTTACCCTGTCAGTGTCTATTACAATTATGGGAAATGGCGGTGGTTCAGCACCAAAAGATTTGTTCCTTTCCTGCAGAGGTGACTAGCGTATCAGATTAGATACAGGCCGCTAAGGTTAGTGCTCATAGGATCAGGCTGTTATACCCTTACTGTGAAAGCGATCCTGTTCAGTGTTGTGGGAATTATTCAGAGGAAATCCCTACGAGAGTATCGGAGCCTGACGCAGATTTTATTTTAAAAGTATGTCCCCAAGATCTGTGTTTGCTTAGTATTTACGCTTTCTTTCTTTCTTTTCTTGTGCATGCTTTCTCGCCTGGATTGCAACAGAGAAGAAGAAAATGAGGTGAGTGGCGCCTTTTAACTCATTTTTAAGCACTTTTAACAGAATGGGGAAAGAATCCAAAATGTCCGTCTTTTGCTGTATTAAATTGCCAGAGAAAACGGAAGCCGACCAAACAAGAAATGAGTGAAAATGATTGGTGGTATTGGGAGATGCTGAAACATGTTTCCAGACTTGGAAATAGGTTTTCTTTTCTCAGTAGGCCTGCAGTAACATCTTTGAGAATGCTGTAAGATTCTCGCTTGCTGTTGCTGTGGCCATCGTATAAGATACTAGGGCAGGAGTGAGCAAAGTTCCAAAGAGCTGCCCATAGAGCCCTTCATATGGGCAAGAGTCTCCATCTAATGTTGCTGTAGCCGGCAAGCTCACGCACAGTCGTGCTCACACACACACAGTTGTACCAAGAGAATCGTTCACACATTGACTGCTGCCTCTGCCTGCCCCTACCTTAACCCACCTCTCCCACTACTGTATGCCCTACAATACTGCTTGCCTAGCCTGCTTCTCTCACCCATTGGCGCAGGCTGCCCAGGTCTGAGGCTCACCTTTCCTGCCTCCTCCGTGCGCCAGCAGGAACCACATAACACTTCCACCACTGCCGTGAGCACCCAGCCCCGAGCAGCCTCTGCTGGCATGTGGAGGAGACGGGAGAGTTGACAGCCCAGCGCTAGGCAGCGCATTTGAAGGAGATGGAACTGAGGGAGCCGCATGGACACCCCATCTCCAGACAGCTGTTTCTTCCAAGAACCCTCGGTAGAGGTACCAGAGTCTCACATGCGGCTCCCAAGTTGCCATTTGCCTACCCCTGTACTAGAGCAGTGATACTCGGATGCGGCTTACAGGCCACAAGTGGCATTGCAACTGAAGACTCTTCAAGATATACTTGCCTGCCTTCTAGAGTTCTTGCCAGGAACACTATTGCTCTGAATGTTGATCAGTTGTTTAGCACTAACCTGAACGGCATTCTGAGTGTCAGTCTTTACCTAGCCGAACCCTTTTCCTACAGAGCTCTCTGTGGCTCCTTGGGTTAATGCTGCCTGTCTGGCCTGTAGGACCTCTGAGCCAGTTAAGTCTGATTGTCACTGCTCTACTGAATAGCAGGAGGCTAGCCTTCGCCACTGACGTATTTAATGTCTGATCACAATGGGGGCATTCTAACCAGGCGTGGGCACTGGAATAACAAAATTTGGAAAGGCCTTGAGATTCAAAAGCCTTTTACCTCCGGTATATTTTAACTGAACGAATGTTGTGATCATTGCCAACTGTTGAAATGGGTTTTGTGTATTAAATCCTTTAGGAGAAGTAGATTCAAACTGTGATTGTGTCAAAATAAAGCCGTTCAGAGCCCAAGTAGATGGTTTAATTCAAAGTTCAAAATTGCTACATAATTGATTCCATTCAGAGATATTTTTATCTATTTGTTGAATTTTGTTATCACCATTCCCTCTCTTACTTAAGCCAACATTAACAAATATTTTATGGCTGACTTAAAATTCACCAGTTACAAAGCAAAATGTGTTCATTTCTACGTGTAGCATATAGCTTATTATAAAAGAAATTCTTATGACTGCATCTCTATCTTTTTTGTTGTTGTTGTTGTAGGGCAAGACTGACAATGTGCAGAAAGCCGGTTTTGTCAAAGGCCCAGTGTTCAAAGGTGTCGCTTCAAGCCGTTTCCTGCCCAAAGGCACAAAAACGAAGGTGAACCTCGAGGAGCAGGGAAGACAAAAGGTGTCTTTCAGCTTCAGCCTAACAAAGAAAACTCTGCAGAACAGATTTCTGGCAGCTCTTGGGAACGAAAAGCAAAATGAAACTCCAAGCTCCCCAGCTTTATCCTTTCAAACTGACTTCACCCCCAAAATTAAAATGGATTTGGGAGATACCTTGGGTGCAGCAGAAGAAATTTCACCACCAAAACCAAAGGTGGAACTAGGGAAGATACATTTTAAGAAACATCTGCTTAGTGTTACATCAAAACCACTGCCAGTTACAACAGCACCAGCGCCATCACCAGTTGCAGTACCAGTAGCGACGTTAGAAGCAACAGCTGCAACAGAAGAACTGCCATCATCCCCGCCACCCCCTCCTCCTCCACCACCACCACCTCCGCAGGAAGTGTCGCCACCAGCAGTACTAACAGCAGCGACTTTGCCACAAACGCCAGCAGCAGTACCAACAACAGCCACGTCAATGTTGCTGCCACCTGTAGAAGCAACGGTTCGAGCTTCATCAAGAGAGCCATCCAATACAGTAGTGCAAGAAACTTCAGAACTGGACGTTAAGCAAGATAGGGGATCTAACAGTTCCGAAGAACATTTAACCCAAATGGTATCAGAGCAAGTTGAACTAATGCCACCGAAGGAAGATTCCCATATTGGGAAGGAGGAAGAAGTCTCGGACAGCTCAAAAAGTGCTTCTGTGTGTTCCAAGAAGCAGAGTTCTAAGAGGAAGTTCTCTCAGTCTGATGGAACCTTGCCAGGTTCTGAATCTGACGAAGATTCCGTGAGGACCTCTTCAAGTCAAAGATCACATGAAATAAAAACACCAACAAGTGCAGAAAAGGAAAGAGAGTCAAGAAAGGGCTCAACTTCTCTCAAGTGTGAAGATCTGGCAAAATCCTCCTCACGGTCTAAATCGGACAGAGAAGAAAAACATTCTAGCTACTCAAAAACAGAGAGAGACTCCAGGTATACATCCACCCGCTCTAGATCAGAGAGAGAAAGGAGGAGGAGTAGGTCTCATTCTCGTTCTAGATCTGATAGAGGTTCTAGAACCAGTTCTTCCTACTCAAGACCAGAACGTTCACACTACTATGAATCTGAAAGGAGATACCATAGAAGCTCACCTTATAGGGAGAGGACAAGGTATTCTCGTTCTTACACTGATAGCAGGATACGAGACAGTTCTGATTCAGAAGAGGAGTATCGAAGGACACATTCCAGGTCTGGTGATTCAAGGCGTATGTCCTCTTATTCCTCTTCCTATAGAGATTCTAGGACTTCCTCCTACTCTAAATCAGACCGGGACAGAAAAATAGAATTGTCTCATTCTGCTGACATGGAAAGAAAAGGAAAGCCTTCAAAATCTGATCGAGAATCAAAAAGGACTTCAGAAAGTGAAGCATCAAAAAGGTGCTCTTCACCTAGCGAGCTGGGATATCGGAGGGGGACATCTCATTCTAAACCAGATAGTAATGTGAATTCTTCCCGTTATAAGTCTACCCCTTCAAAGACCTCTGCACCAAAGTCTGATAAATTTAAAAGTTCTTTCTGTTGTACAGAATCGGTTGAAGAAACGAAACAGCAGCCTAACTCTTTAGATTTAGAGGCATCTTGTGTAAAAAACAATGAACTAAAATTTACCTTTACAAAAAAATTGGAAAGGGAAAAGACAGTTTCTCCATTAAATCAGTTAAATGATTCACCGATACGCAAAAGACTAGATGAGTCAAAAGATGGTTCTCCTAGCTCAAAGTCAAATGAACTTATAGGAATTGATAGCCATGACAGTATTAAGGAACCAGAAACCTTATTGAAGGTAAAATGTGATCAGTTAAGAACTTATTGTCCAATAGAATTGAACATAAATGGGTCCCCAGAGGGCAGCCGGTCTGATGACATGATAACCTTCTGTGCCTCTAAAACAGAAGATATTGTGTTGTCTTCTGATGATAGTCTAGGTCGGCTGGAGGTGTCACCCCGAGTAAAGACTAATAAATATGTGTTACCATCTAATGGATTTCAAAGCGTACATCGGTTAAAAGAGGAGGATCTGGAGGATTGTCATGTCCAGTCAAATGAATTCAAGGGTTTGTTTAAGGAAGAAGCTGATGCTCCAATTTCTTCAGAACAAGATGAAGTTATGTCCATTCCTGTTGTGAATATAGATCATTCTAAAATATTGATTAAAAAATTGGATGATCTGACAACTCCCTATAACAAAACCAAAGATTCAGACCCATGCTACATTTCAGATGATACTACCCCTTCTTTGTATAACTCAGAAGTTGAAATTGAAGTGGAGCCTCCAATTACAAATGCTACTCAAGAAATTTGTATGGACATTCACTTAGAGCCACAGACTGTTATATGTGAATATGAAAATGCTGAGGATCAAGACTCCTCAAAGACTGTGTGTGAAGCTGACAAAGGTCATGTTAATCCTTCCAGTCTAAGTGTGGATAGCTCAAGTAGAGATTCTTCCACAGAAGAATGCTCCTTGGCCATCAAACGAGGCAAACCAGTCATTGTGCCACAACCTTCAGAAGACATGATTTCCAAACCGGATAGAACCATACAGAATGACAGCGAAAATCTCTTGCAGCCTCCTGAGACTGAAATAGTGATACTTGAACTAAGCACCCAGCATATTGATCCTGATTTAGAAAAAACAAAAAATGAGCATTCATATTATTTGGAAGTACCAGTAGAATCTCTAGAAAGAGAAGAATTGGATGAGGAAAGTTCTATCGTCTCTGCTGAAAGAACCATGTCTAATGACTTGAAGGATCACTCTCTCGAAGCATTGGTTCACGAGGATGAAATGACTGATTATGTGGTGGCTTCTGCCTTTTCAGAAGCTCTGTCCCCATCTTGTGACATTGTTGTGACGATAGAAGAAACGGAAACGGAAGCTGAAGTGCCAACATGTGACAGTAGTGGTAATGCATCTGAATTCATTTCTGCTCATGAAGAAGATTATTCTGATACAGCGGATAGTGCAAGTGATCAGGTCAGTGACGAGAGTGATACAGAGGACTCTGATTCTGACGATAGCAGTGTTCCAAGGAACCGTCTTCAGTCGGTTGTGGTGTTTCCAAAGAATTCTACGATAACCATAGACGAAAGTAGTCCTTGTTCATCTCAGAGCAGCCAAGGCAGTAGTAGATGCTACTCTGATCACTGGGAAGATAGGCCAGAATCTAGCAAACCTTACTATGAAGACGGACCAGAGAATATAGTAAATAAAGTTGAAAGCAAGTGCTCTCCTTCCAGAGGAACAGACAAAAGCCCAGCAACCTCTACAGAGCTCAGCAGAAAAGAAAGTGAAGATCTTCAGCCTTACATCTCTCAGTCTCAGAGTGATGGAGTTGACAGTACAAGTCAGATGGATCCAGCGTTAGATTCTAACAGCAAACCAGATCTGGATGAAAGAATAGTATTGAAAGAACTGGTGTCTGTCAGCAGGCAACAAGAAGAGCAGCCATCTTGTCTTCCTGAGAGCTTTGAAATGTCTGACAATAAATTTAGACAGCAGCCAAATGCTTCCAAGCAAGACAGTAGGCAAGGAAAGACTGGGCTCACTAATCTCCCTGGCACAGGAGATTTCTCCCGAGTGGATGGTTTTCATTCAGTAGAGGATTTGGGTAGCCTGGGATGGGACTTTTCCCAGCCAGAGAAACCAAGTAGCACATATCAGCAGCCTGATAGTAGCTATGGAATTTTCCCAGGTTATGTTTACCAGCAGGGGGCAGGACCTTATGTTAGCTCGCATAGCTACTGGCAAGGCAACGGCTACTGGGACCCAAGAACTTGTAATAGACCCTCTGGGATCACTTATGAGCGCATACAAGGGCAGGTTCCTGATTCTCTAACAGAAGACCATGAGGAGTATGAAGAGGTTGACACTTGGGATGATTGCAAACCACAGTTCCCTAGCCAGTTGAGTAAGTTCCAGGCTCACGACCATAAAGAGAAGGGTTCCGTGCAGGCTAATGAGATAAGCAGCAATTCAACTAAGGAGCTGCCTGCTGTAATTGAGAAAAAAGAGCCGGTAAAAACTTTGGACAAAAATTATGCCAAGGAGCGAGGGCCACCAAAGAAAAGGAGGCAAGATTTGGAGAGCGACTCAGAGAGTGATGGAGACTCAAGAGAAAGGAAGAAAGTAAAAACAGAGGGGGAGCAGACGGTACCATTGCCTCAAGCACCCTCCTCATTCAGCCCGCTGTGTGTGATGGAAGATTTCCGAGACGCGCAACGTTGGAAGGAGTTTGCTAAGCAAGAAAAAATGCCCTGCTACTTTGACCTTATTGAGGAAAATGTCTACTTGACAGAAAGGTAATGGATTTTCATTTGTTTATTATTGCTTATATTATCACTTCTGCGTCTGTTTACCAAGTTGTATATGTCCACTATGATGCTATTTTGAATGCTGATCTTGAGCAACGTACATTCCTGCTTGAGTGAACGTTCTAATTGACTTGTGTTCAGTTACTACCTGTTCATTTCAGATACCTAATCTATTCTGGAAGGGTGTACAGTGGAAACTCCCTTACCTGGATACCTCGGGCGACATGCTTATTGTCTAGATGAGGAGATTGTACTGTAACAGCAATTCTGTCTGAGAGAGTTGCAGGAGACTTAAGATGTGTCTGGATAAGGGGCTTTCTACTGTACGTGCAGTGCATCATCTGTCATCCTCGATTCAAGGGTTGGTGGCATGGTGAACCACATTTTTCCACAACTGTTTGTTCATTGCCAGTCTTACTGCTTGCTTGATCTCCACTTCCATCTACCGCTTTCTTTCCTCTGTCTATGATCTTGGTTTCCTCTCGCCCTCCCTCCTTACTTCCATACATCCTTGGACAGCCACCTTCTCTAAGCAATCCTCTTCTGGCCACATGACCAAGAAATTCTAACTTTTCTTAATTGTCTTAATTGTTAGCATAGGTTTATGGGTGATTGTAGCCCAGTGGTGGGTAGCCTCAGGCCTAAGGGCCAAAAGTTGCCCTTGGCTAGTTTTTTGGTCCCATTCAAGTTTCTGGATCTGTTGTCTGGATCTGCTTCCTACTCCTAAGCAACTGGAAACCTGAGCTCAGGGCAAGGAAGCGGAGATCAGGCATGCACACAAGGATAAGGGACCGATCTACAATATAGATCCATGATCTGGACCCTTCTCTTCCTGAGTGTCTTGTCACACGCTTGTCCCCCTCTCACACATCTATGCAACCCTCAGAGCTTGTACTAATTTTCATACAACCCTCAGAGCTTGTAGCCAAGGTGAGAAAAGGTCAAATGGAAGGGTGAGTGTCACAAATTGCTTGGAGGAATTTAGCTCCTCTTCATTATTAATTGGTTTGCTGGTCTAATCCCCACATGCAGTGCTGAAAACAGGGGTGGGGAACCTCAGGCCCTGGAGCCAAGTGTAGCCTGCAGCTAGTTTTTTATGTGGCCCGTTTACAGTTCCTGGATTTGGCCCCTGGATCCAGTTCCTACCCCCAAGCTCTGAAAAACTGAGCTCAGGATGAGGGAGCGGAGATGAGGGATTGTACACAAGGATAACAGAGAGATCCATGATCTGGACCCTTCTCTTCTCGGGCAACCATCCCAAAAGCATACCTTCCTGCAACTTGGGGGTGGCCATTAGATCTTGTATTAACTTTCAAAGTGGCCCCTGGAAGGGAAAAGGTCCTTGATTTGAAAGAATGGTTTCCTTCATTTAGGAGTAGTCTTGCTGATAGGCAGGGACCCTGTTCTCTGAGTTTTTCTCATTGCCGCCAATGGGGAAAATACAGTGACCATGGATCCCTGATTTGAAGTTATAATAATACATTTTATTTTGTTGAGTGCCTGGCCACCGAATATACATTTGAAACCACGGGAGTCAAAGTTCATTAGTACAAATTTTTGCCCCACCTATCGGTGCACTCTATTTAATTTTTTTGTGCCTCTCCATTTTATGTTTTGTGACCTGTTTCTTAATGTGACTACAAAGGAGCCCTAGTTGCATATTCTTCCTCATGTCAGGGTTTTAAAAGTCCATTTGGCCATGGCCCTGGGCAACTGCTTTACCTAAAATCCATCAGGGCTTCACGGGAGGAAGAAAGAGGTTTTGCAGTTAGCCGTGCGTATACTTAAAATGTTCCATTTTTCCCAGTTCCAATTTACATTTGCAAATGGAGTATAATTTTCAAATATCTAGATGTACAGTCGGAAACCACAAGAGGTAACCATCGGAAACTTAGGCCTTGTTGCCTAGAAATCTTGGATTTGCTTCACTCTGATCGCTGAACTGTAAATACTGGCAGTAATGGAGAACATGCCGTTTCTAAGAAAGACGAGATTTCTCTTTACAAAACCCCTACCTAATTACGCAGGTGTTGTACATGGTTAAGAGGTGGGTGTAAAGACACTGCCTTAGTTTTTGTAGCAATCCACTTATGCCCTGAACGAGAGGTGATTTTATGTGCAAAACCTTCATGTAAATTATAAATGTGGCTAATGGTTACCCTTTTGAAATCTAGTGATGGTGTTTTGGCTTGGCCACCCGGCAACCCTGGATTTCACAGGTGTGCTAGATGCGCCTGAAGTAATGCTTAATTCCACTTCAAATTTGCCAGCTTATTATGCTGAGTGACTCTTTGATAGGGTAAAATGTAAGTTTGGATCCTGATCTGCATAGGTTGTGAATTACTGCAGTCAGCTTCCTTCTAATTCTTAACTTTCCAAGGCTCAACCCCCATATATATATATATATATATATATATATATATATATATATATATATATATATATATATATAATCTCCCAATCTTGAAAATGTGAGTAATTGGCTAAAAAGGCATGGCTCTAATAAAGAAAGGTGGCTGAGATGCACTGGAATCCACCACCAGTGCAGCCGCATGTCCCCTGATGCTGACAGGTGGGTTAGGGGAGGCCCATCCCACCGTACGCACCAGGGCCCATTCTAATAAGTATCCCTCTTGAGATGAACGGGCGGCTCCTCACATGCACGTTCTTAAGCACATGCGTGCAAGTGGTTCGTTTTATGAATTGTCTCATCATTCTGTTTTTGTTGCTTGCCGTCAAATCTTTCCTTTTTTTCTTTTTTTTCTTTGAGTTTCATCGTAAAGGAAAAGCTTTTTAGTTCAGCAGGTTCTGCTCTAGAACACCTAGAAAAACTCTAACCCTTTTAACAGATACGTACGCTAGATCTACAGGCGAAAGCCAGATACATTTTAAAATGAATTTACTACATAGAATCGTAGAATCGGAAGGGACCACAAGGGTCTACTGGTCCAACCCCCTGCTCTGATACAGGATGGCGACAGCTACAACATCCCCGACAGTTGGCCATCCACCCTCTTTTGGAAAACCTCCAGCAATGGGGAGCCTGTGACCACATCAGGCAATTTGTTCCATTGCTGCACAGCTCTTGCTCTTAGGAAGCTTTCCTTTTGATAATGAACCAAAATCGACCTTCCTGTAATTTGAGCCCATTATTTTTTGTCCTGCCCTCTAGAGCAATGAAGATCCGTTCTTTGCCATCTTGTTGGTGGCAGCCCTTTAGATATTTAAAGACTGCTATCATGTCTCCCCTTGCTCTTCTCTTCGCTGGGCTAAACATACCCAGTTCCGCCAACCCTTTCCTCAAAAGACTTACTTTCTAGATCCTTTATCATCTTTGTTGCCCTCCGCTGAACCCACTCCATGTTTGTCAGCATATATATATATATATATATAATCTTGGCATCCACTCTCGAAAGAAGGTGTGTGTGTGAGAGAGAGAAAGATGTATATATTATACACACACACATATGCATACCTTTTGAGAGTTAATGCCAAGGTGGTTCTTGGCGATGCACCTTTAGGAGAATGAATGAATGAATGAATGAATGAATGAAAAGTTTTTATTGTACTGGCACATTAGCCTTGACAAATAATCAAATTTACAACCAAAATAAAATACTTTAAGAACCTTTAGATACAAAGTAAATAAATTTAAGACAATAAATGATAAACAAGCAATTTGGGAGCAGAGAAAATACAAAGCCTACATTACCACAATATCATACCCATAGCCATAGCATCTTGGACCCCCAGCCCATCTCCCCCTAAACTGGCTGGGAGGTCCTTTGGATTTCCCGCAAGCGGTGCTTACTTGCCCTATATGCAAAAGTAGCCACTGCTCGAGTTACTTCCAGAGAGGCATCCCCAAGCAGAAAGATGAGCTTTTGAAGATCAGTTTTGCCTGCAGAATGCCTCATAAACGGCCGAATTTGGGCTCTAAGCCCACTATACAATGGGCAATGCAAAAGATAATGCGTGAGATCCTCAACAACCCTCTCCTTACATATGAAAATTGTTGCCCCAAATTAGAGCCGTTTCTCTGCTTCATGTAATTGACTCTTTACAAGAGACCTTGGCAGAGAAATCCTTCAGTTAGCTTCTTTTGAAGAGTTTAAAGCACAGTTTAATACTTAATAATTTGGCCAAAAAACATTTTCATTTCAGTTGTAAAACCGAGCAACCAAAACAGAAGACAGCCGTCTGAAAGAATGTTATTGCTTAAGTAACTCTGGGTGAAACTATCTGTTCTCTGTTCTACAGAGCAAGGAATTGAGCCTAGGTCACCGCTCTCCAGATAGGACCATTCTCCTTTGGCTTAAACGTCAAACATTCTGTATATGTATGATTTGTGGCAGGTTTGCTTGACCAAAAACTGGAGGATAACCATTACCCAGCATGTGACAAATTAGGACGCTTATGTCCATTCAAAAAGGGATGAACCTTTCAATGAGTAACATCAACACGTTAACATCTTGGCAAGATTTTTGAAGTAGCAGCTTCTGCTTTCGAGCTGCCATAGAAGGAGGGGGCGGTTAATAATCCCATAGAAGAAATAATAATCTCTGATGATGAATGGTTATTGCCTGTAGATCTTCTTTGGCTAATGTCTTCGAGAGAGAGTAAATCACCAAAGTCCGCTTTTAATGTACTTTGTTGCACCCAACAGGAAGAAAAATAAATCCCATCGAGATATCAAGCGAATGCAGTGCGAATGCCCTACTCTTACCAAAGACGAAAGAGCGCAAGGGGATGTAGCATGTGGAGAAGATTGCCTCAATCGCTTACTCATGATAGAATGGTAAGCCTCCTTTTGTGTACAGCTCACGGTTTGGCATCCTTATCCCTGACGCACGATGCCGGGAAAGGATTTTGGAGCTTTTAAATTAAATGAAATCATTCTTTGGTGGCAAAAAACTTGTACTAGGTATGTCCAGGTTGCCCTTTGGATTGATGGGATTCAGTGGTAGATTCCTACTCTGTCCTTTTCCCTCCTGGAGACCTGATTTCAGTGCTTAATTTGTGTAAATAAAACAACAACAAAAACATACTGGTTCCCAAACAAAGCACCAATTAAACGTTTGAACCAATTTGCCCTCTGATTTGGCTTCTCTTACAGGGGGGTGGTTTGACAAATGTTAGTTGGATTGTGTTTCATTGTTATGACAAACGGTTTGGGGGTAGGAAGGAAGAGGAAATTCCTGCACCAGCCACTAAAAATAAGCATTACTCCTTTTGAGCGCTTTATGAGAAGGTGGGGAGCTGCAACATACGGCAGCAGCTGCGGGAAGGAAGGCCAAGGTTGGATGAGGGGCAGCGGTGGCAGGAGACTGGGTAGCTAGTCCAGCACGTAGCTGCAGTAACATTTGTATAATCAGCTCTTCAACCTCACCAAATTCGATACGTGATGCCTTTGCAACCCCATTTATCGTTGTTATTTATATAGCACCAGCGATGTACCTGGCACTTGTACAACCAGTAGTTAGACAAGTCCCTACCCCAAAGGGCTTACAGTCTAAGAGTCAAGGAAGAGATGGACATTGGGAGAGACAAGGCTACGTTCATGATGTTGAGAAAATGCAGGTGCACGTGCTTCACTTAGTTACAGGGAAGAGATTCTTAGTGAGGGAGGGGTGAGGAATCTGCTTTAGTAGAACTTAGCTCAAATTTCTGGGTAAGTCAAATGAATTTGTTTTTCCTCAGCCGCCAGTTTTTTGGGTTGGATAGCTACTTGATCTGGATAAGCAGAAGTCTGACCCCTGATACCTTAAAAATTCAAGTTGTACAGAGTATCACCCACCCAGCTAAAAATATCCATATGAATGATTTCTTGGTAGCACATGGTTAAAATGCTGTAGTATATACCCTCTCAGGGTGAGTCTCTATGTTGGACAGACTGGAGAGGGGAGCTACTGATGATGAGCATCCGTTCTCTGTCTCTAGACACGCAGTCTCTCACTGACGGGCAGAGCTCTGTGTACAAGCCTGTCGTTTCTGACCCTGGGGGTTGCAGGCAAGGCCGTAGAGGGAGAAAGCATTAGGTTTTTTGACCCTGGGGGTCTCCGGCAAGACTGTAGAGGGAGAAAGCATTAGGTTTCCCTATCTCCAGCCCACCCAAGGCTCCCAGTCAGAACTGACAGGGTCACACACACACACAGCTATGCCCTGCTGTCTGCTCTGACTCCCTTCTGGGAAGGGGACTTGGAGAAACCTGGTTCTATCTTAAATCTGAGTGTCTGTTTGCTCCAACTCCAGCTCCATTTCCTTAAGCTCCGCTTAAGAAGAATTTCTGATAAGCTGAACTTTTTTTTACATGGCTAGAGAAATTCGACTTCAGCAGATGCCACTGTACCTGGTAACACCCATTCTTTCAAATTGTTCCACTTTTAATTTGGGTGGATTCACAAGCCTGTCTTCGCTTGCATTTTAAACTTCCTGCTGGAGAGAACAGTTGCGCCTTTTTTTTTCTTTCTTTTCACAAATTCCTCCCTGCTTTGGTGTTGCCGCCGCTAGCAATCCCATGCTGTTGGGCAGCTGTTCCTATGTGTCTCTGTGAGACTGGTGGACTAAAAAGAGGGGGAATATCTCATCCCTAGGTTTGCTGCCTTGCGCTTGTGGGTGCCTGAGGTATCCCAAGGTCTAATCCATTTACCTAATTAAAAGAAAAAACCCCAAGGAAAACCATTGGATAGGTTTTTCATCTCCTCTGAATGCGCCCGGTCAAGCATTTATCCTGTGCTAGTAGAAACATCTGTTTGGTTTTTCAGTGCATCCAATAAATTCCCAGCAGAAACTCTTCTGCTAGTGCTGCCGTCTCGTGGGAGAATTGATCTGTTCTGTTTATCCTGTGCTCAGCTCCTCCAGGTGCCCGAACGGGGACTACTGCTCCAACAGGCGGTTCCAGAGAAAGCAGCATGCAGACGTCGAAGTGATTCTGACTGAGAAGAAAGGCTGGGGACTGAGGGCAGCCAAAGATCTCCCATCGTAAGACTCTTAATTCAGCTATCGAACAGTGTAAAAAAAACAACCCAACTGCCTGATTCGTTGTCCGTTCCATTGCAGATCTAAATATCCCCATCTACTTTCTCCTTCCCAGCCTCTTTTCCTTGCTTTTAAAGTCACTGCTGCACCATTGGCAGCTGAAATCTCCTATCCCCCTCTTCTAAGGGCATCCTGGATCTCCTCCAGTCTAACTTCCATCCTCAACCCTCTGTCAAAACTGTTCTTGCCAAGAGATCCTCTGGTTTCCGAGTCAGAGGTTAGGACCGCTACTTGGGTTCTCCTCCTTCTTGGTATCCCTGCTCTTTTTGACCCCTCCTTCAGTGTGTCAGAATCCCAAAGGCATCTCCTCTTCACCTCTGTCTACCTCTGGGAAATCTCCTCTGCTCACACTGCTTTAATTACCACCTTTGTGCTGACGATTGGCACAGCTGCTTGCCTGCTCCTAAACCTTTGCCCTATCCTCCTCCTCAAAATTTGAAGGCGCCTGGGAGCCATTGATGCCCAGAAAACTTGAGGCTAACGACTGGTTCAGCTGCCCCTGGGCCTGTAAGCAGGGGCCCGTGCTGACTGCGTTGCAATTTGCAGTGATTTTTGCAGAATCAGCCAATCCTCGCAGTGCCAGGCTGAAATTGCAGCGAAACGGCAGTAAGGGCTGTCTGCAGGATCTTTAAATCCTGGCTCAGGCATAAACTTGTCGCCTGACCCTGCTGCTGCCGTCTGTCCAGGAGGGTAAATAGGCGCCTGGGAGATGAATTGTGGGTGGGTGGGGTCTGAAGGCCCTATGTTTGGGTGAGGGAGGTCTGGGGTTTTAATATGAAGTGGGGTTTCTGGGGTGCCGAAATTCCAGAGGATTTAAGTTGTGTTTGATGAGCAAAGTTGTGATTCTATGTCAAACCTGTTGCAAATTTGCTTCCCAGCATGCATAGTTATGCAAATCAAGTTAGTTATGCAAATATTGATGCTCGCGGTCAATTTGCAGAATTTGGCTTCTTTGGTTGCAGAATTTAAGATTTTTTGGTGCAGTGAACGCGGGTCCCTGCCCATAAGCCTGGGGGGCCCAGAGACAAGGCAGCTGCATCAGCTGTGCCTATGTCCCGTCCTGCTGTGCCACTGTGCCCGCCTGCGCCGCCCCTGCCACTTTAGCCTTGGCTATATCTCTCAGAGTTCCCCTGCTGATGCAGCTCTGCCCCATTCCTCGTGCCTGTGCAGCCGGTTTCACGTGCCCGAGTGTTCCCCCTTGCTGTGGTGCCTGTTCACAGCACCCCTTGCCCGCCTTGATGCCTGCCTGCTCGCTCGACGCCATTTTGAGAAAAGGGCTGCACATGCGTAGAACAGCTCAACGGCCATTTTGCGCATGCACAGTGACTTCCTAAATTAATTTTTAATTTTAAAAATGGGGGGAAACCTTAAAAGGGTAGGTTCGTGATGAAACAAACCCAGAAAGAAGGGTGTTTGGGGGGTGGGGGAAGTTGTAAACGAAAACAGTAGGGGTGCCTTCTGCACATTCCTACTATTTGAAGTGAGGAAACTTTTCCCTACCGGGGGCCGCTTCGGAAATTAGCGCAAGCTCTACTCTGCAGTTTTAAATTCTTGTCCAGACTTGTTTGAGTCATAGTCTAGTTTGGAATGATACTGAAATTCAGTTTTTGTCTGTTACTTTGCATTAATATCAGGAGTCTGGCGACTGAATTTTCTTTTTTTTTTGCTTCTGGCGTTGTATCTGAAATTTCGTGCGCTGATCTCCTGCTTCATTGTCTTTCTGAAATTTCCTATTAATTTTTTCCTCCATGTTACATAGAGCACGGCCAAAACGGAGCTCCCAATACTTCTCAAACTGTCTCCATTTTGACGGTACTTCCAGTCACAAGCTCCATAATAAAACCTTTCAATCCCCCCACCCTTGTCTCCTGTCTCCTATAGCTCCTTTGAGGTAAGAGCATAACTTCCCCTAAATACCGTCAATCCTTTCAGAATCCAGCTGGTAAAAGTCAGAAGTCTCTGGGTCTAGAAGGGGGTGGACTATTTTCTTCCAGAAAAAACCTTTTGTAATTGTACATTGCAGGTTCTCTTTTTTTTTGCCCTATACTTTTTTTTTTTTTTTTTTAAAGAAAAGAATCAACCAATGCATTAGAGACCGGAATTTGCATGTCAAAGGACCTGAATGAAAGGAAGGTGTATTTCAAGTGGGTGATTCTGGGAGAGAGAAAGCAAGGTTTTCTTTGTCCCCTTTGCGGTGCCTGGATCTGGCCCCTGGATCCACTTCCTACCGCAAAGCGTTGAAAGACGGAGCTGGAGTGAAGGGAGCAGAGATGGGTACAATTACGGGATGAATCCATCGCAGAGATCTCTGATGTGAACTTTCCTTTTCCTTCGCCCAGCCTGATCACACCCCTTCATCACCCCCAACTTCTGTGTGGCCCTCAGAGCTTGTAATCATTTTCGAAGTGGCTCCTGGGAGGGACAAGGCTCCCCACCCCTGAGTTAGATGATTAATGATTAAAAGCAATGATTCTGTTTCTTTCATGCAGACGGTACAGTGGTTTCCAAAGTACCTTGTGTAAGGGCTGCATTCTCCCTTCTCCCAACTGTAATTGATATTCCTACATTTGGCTGTTAAGAGCTACCGTAATGACAGGATATTATGCAAATAAATTTCCTTGCTTATTTTATTTAAAGAAAAAGAAACAAAAGCAATAGTTGAAAGGTTAGTGTTCTTCTAACAGAGCTACACAGCAAATATCACAAATTTGCTTCTCATAATATGGCCCATCCCACCTCTCTCTCCCCTGTTTTCACTCTGACCCAGGCCCCCACTTCTTTCCGCAAGGGCTTGATCCACAGTGGAGGAAAGGCTGACGCAGAGGTCCTGGGGTTTGACAGTCTCCGAAATCTGCCATTATCTGACTTCGTATTTTTTGTCCAACAGCCCCCTATGTGCTCCATAGACATACTTCCATTGATGGTGTCACCAACCAGCCTATCCCTCAGACACGTAGCCTGGGGTTCATCTTTGACTCCTCCCTCGCCCTCCTTTGTACCTCAGATCCTGTTTGTTGCTAAGTCCTGTCGTCTTGGCATAACGTTGCTAAAATCTGGCCCTTAGTTACTGTTTCCACAGCCAAAACCCTAGTCCATGCTCTAGTCGTTTCTCACCTTGACTATTGCAACTTTCTCACACTGGCCTCCCCGACTCTGACCTCACCCCTCTTGCTTTTGTTCAACACTCTGCTGCCAAGGTCTCCCATCTTTTTGACCATGTTAGATCCCTCCTGTCCCCCCTCCAGTGGGCTCCCTCTACCTGAACGCATTCAGCACAAACTCCTTGTCTTCATCTTCAAGAGTCATCATGGCCTTGCTCTCCTCCCTTCCCCCCCACCTCTTGTTTCCTGCTTGGGAACGCTGCTCCTCCTCTGCCACCTCTCTCACCTGCCCACAAGTCCCTTACTCCTTGAAACACATTTTGTTACTGCCTCCCATGCCTGGAACCCCCTCCTTGAATGCATTTGTTCTGCTCCCAACCTTCAAATCCCTCCTGAAAACCTACCTCTTCTGTTGGAATTTCCCTACCTCCTTATCCGCACAGACTTGTCACTGTTGCCACCGTTCCATCCTTCACTCCGAGTCCCCCTTTTCACCTGTCACTAAGCATGGGCACCAGAAGCTTCTCAACTTTATGAATGTCTCCTTGTTCCTCCCTTTGTTGCCCTCTCCCTTTTCTCCCCGCCTTTGTCTTTTCTAGATTGTAAGCCCCTTGGGGTAGACACTGTCTCTAATAATAATAATAATAATAAATTTTATTTCTATAGCGCGCTCCTGCCTTTAAATGGCAGTTGGAGTGCTTTACAATCCTAAAAATATAAAACCAATATAAAATCAATTCGGAACTCTCCATATTTGCCCCTGAGCAACTCGAGAGACTTTGAGAAGAGCACTCCCGGCGGACCGCAGGGACTGATGCTACCTGCGGGACCGCCTCACTCCCTGCGTGCTGGTAGGGCCGAGACCGTATAGGGCTTTATAGGTAAGCACCAACACCTCGAAGCGGGCCTGGAAGGCCATGGGGAGCCAGTGTGGAGAACAGAGCACTGCTGTAATGTGCTCTCAGCGACCCGTCCCCATAAGGAGGCGGGCCACCACATTCTGCACCAGCTGCAGCTTCCGAACCTCAGTCTTGAGGTGATGAAAGCATGGATGATGGTGGCCAGGTCAGAGTCTGAGGCATGTGGCCGAAGCCGCCGCACAAGATATAACTGGAGGAACACGCTCCTCGCCACAGCCCCCACTTGGACATCCAGGCGGAGCTGGGAATTGAGGAGCACTCCTAGACTATGGACCTGGGGGACCAGAGGGGGACAAACCCCATCAATGACAGGGGACGCCACATCCACCACCTTACCCACCAACATCATCGCCATCTTGTTGGGATTTAGCCTCAGTTGGCTCGCCTGCATCCAGTCCCCCACAGCCGCCAGACACTGGGGTAAGCACCAAGACTGCCGGGTCTGGGTTGGATGAATAAGAGAGGTGTAGTTGGATTTCATCAGCGTATTGATGACACCGAGCATCAAACCCTCTCACAACGTTGCCCAAAGGGGAGAGGGGACAGAATGGAACCCTATGGGACTCCACACAAGAGGTCCTGGGGAGTAGAAAAACAATCCCTGAACACTACCCACTGAGTTCTTCTGGCCAGAAATGAATGGAACCATTCAAGAACAATTCCACCCACTCTGGCTCGGCCCCGCAGGCAAGTCACCAACATCTCGTGATCAATGGTATTAAAGGCAGCTGACATAATAAAATCAGCAGGATCGAGCAACGCTAGTCCAATTTGCGGTGGTGGCCGTCGGCCAAAGCCACAAGCGCCGTCTCAGTGCCATAGCCTGGGCGAAAGCTGGATTGCAAGGGATCCAGAAAACCGACGCGGTTCAGATACTTCTGCAGTTGCCGAGCCACTACCCTGCTCAATAGCCTTCCCTAAAAAGGGAAGGTTTGAGACCGGCCGATAGCTGGCGAGGGAGTCAACGTCAAGTGATGGTGGTGCAGCTTATGTAAATTCCGCAAATTAATGATTGTACAGTGCCAGATGCATTACTGGGGCTCTGTAAATAATAATGTTGGCCTTCACAATGTTCCATGGTCATGAACTCCACAGGTTAATTGTACATTGAGTGCGAAAAGTTCCTTTTTATTGGTTTTAAGTTTGCTTCTGGTTAACTTCATAGGGCGTCCCCTAGTTCTGTTGTTTGACAGAGGAGAAATTAACAGCTGTCAGTTTACTCAAGTTTTGTGCTGCTGAGGATTTTGCAAACTTCTATCACCCCCCCCCCCCCACTCATCTCTTCTCCATGTCAAAAAGCCCTTAAACTATCCAGCCTCTTTCTCTCCTTGCACTCAAGGTGCTCCAGATCTTGGTTGCCTTTCTGTGCCCCTTTTCCAGATCTCCTACGTCCTTCTTGAGATGGGGCAAGAACCCCAGACGGTATTCAAGGTGTGGGTGCCCCGTGGACTTAGATAGCAGCACTTGTGTTTGTCTCAATGGTGGTACAGTTTTTGGTGTTCAGCGTGGTTTGTTATGAGCAGATGACAATGCAGCTTTTTCTCTCTTGGGATTTGCAGTAACACCTTTGTGCTGGAATATTGCGGGGAAGTTCTGGATCACAAAGAGTTCAAAACCCGGGTGAAAGAGTACGCCCGAAGCAAAAACATTCATTACTACTTCATGGCCCTGAAAAATGATGAGGTGAGTGTCAGTAGCTAGGATACACATGCTGTTTGGCAACCCTGGTTGGATTGGGGCACAAGAGTTGGCTTTTTTGTATACGCCGCTCTAGATGGGTGCGTGCAATAGCAAATCTTCCCTGAACCTCCTAATATACTTTTTTTATTTGGACTTCCTTTACCTCTTCTTTGCTTCCTGCAATACCCCTACGCCAGTGGGCCTTAACCTTTTTGTGACCGTGAGCCCAAAGTTCAAGATTTATGGCCAACAACAACTCTCTTTTGAAAGTTGTCATGCAAATAGTAGGATATGTTTGAAGTAAGCAGAAATGAAGAATCAATGGGGTTTTTTGTAGGGTGAATAAGTAAAAAAAATAAATAAATTTGTGAGTGTTTCCAAGGATTGGCTGAGTGTTCGGCCGGTCGTCGGTAACTCAGCTGAATACTTGGTAAAATAAATCCGAGTACCCTTCTCCCAAATCCCCATCCTTTCTCTACCATGAATCTTAGAAGGGCCGGATGAATTTTAACCTTTTTCTTGCCAGTTCTGAGAGAGATGTGCAACCTCTCCCTCCCTCTCAATATTTTGTATTTGTCATTTGTTTACTGAGCTGTCACAAGCAACATGAAAGGGGGTTGTAGGCCGCAGGTCGAGGAACGTTGCCCTATACTGTGTACGGAATTGCTGTCTCATGAATGTTGTTCTATATTGTGTGTTCCCATAGATCCCTGGTTTTGGAGTTAGATGTCAGATATCTTGGATCTGGAATAGTGACTTTATTTCTTGGGCCGTAAATGACTGTGAATTATAATAGCTCGGTTGCTAAATTATCTCATTTTTTCCGCTTGCCTTAAGACTTGACATTAGCCTTTGTTAAATGTTTTCTTAAGGAGGTGCAATCTTCTACTGATTTTTAACGTAAGCGTAGGGAATCTCAACTCCAGGGGCCAAATGTGACCTGCAGCTATTTTTATTTGGTCCTTTCTCAGTTCCTGGATCTGGCCCCGGATCCAGTTCCTACCCCCAAGCTACCCCCTACCCCCTGCTCAGGGCAGGCACACAAAGATAGGGGAAAGATCCATGGCACAGATCCATAATATTGGACCCTCCTTTTGAGTGCATGCGGGGGGGGGGGGGCAGCTTCTATGCAGCCTTGGGGGCCTTTACTAATTTTCAAAGTGATCCCTGGAAGGGAAACAGTTCCTCATCCCTTTAATGTTGGAGGATTGCACCCAATGTTTCCATAGTTTTTCATTGACAAATAAATATGCAGTGAATTATTTACTATGTAAGCAGCCACTGTAGCTTCTCCAGGATTGCGTGAGATGATTAATTGCTTTGCCCATTCATAGACAGAGGGATGAAGTTGACCCTCTGTATTAAACTGTGGTCCTGAGTCCATAAATGCTTGTTGTACTCAATTGGGGGGTGGGGAGGGGAGAAAGAAGGTGGCTTTGCTTTTGCTGGAATTTGTTTTCTTTTTCTCTCTCTCAGATCATAGATGCCACCCAGAAAGGAAACTGCTCTCGTTTCATGAATCACAGCTGTGAGCCGAACTGTGAGACGCAGAAGGTGAGCTTGTCCTCCTTGCTACTGCTACGCTTTCCATTTTGTTCATTTTGGAGGTTTTACGGACGGACTGAAGCTTACTGGTCACCTCTGCACCTCAAGCATTTTTTAGTCCTTATCATTCATAAAGCCCTGCCTTAGGGCCAAAGTAGATTATCCAGGTAGATGTGAGGACCTGGGCTTCAACCAGTGCCAACTGCAGCGCCATCAGTTCCTGCTGGCCAGGGCCCAGTATTGGCGCTAAGATCTCTGGCCACACCCCTCCTCAGCCACGCTCCCAGCTTCCTGGTTGGCTGCTGGCTTGTAGATCAGGCCAGCCAGTAGCCACAGGAAGCTGGGTGGATCATCAGTCAACTTCCTGGTTCCTGTTGTGTCGTCCTGTTGCCAACTTCTGTGTCTCCGCATACTTTGGACCAGTTCTGCACCCCCTGAACCTAGTGTGTTTTTTGGGCCAGCTGAAGGCTGGCTCTTCTGACTATCCCTCCTAGAACCAGGTCCTTCAGATACCGCTGGCAAGTCTGTCTGCCCGAATACGGCGACTTGGCATCTGCTATGATGGGGGCTTGGCATCTGCTTGATGTGCCCCCTATGTGACTGCTCAGGGGGCCCACCCAGCATAGCCCCAAATCTGCCTCCTCCGTTCTGCTCCCTTTGTCCCTACCTTGACTCTTGGACCCTGCACCATCTTGGACCTTGGTCCCCATTCCTGCATGGACTTCCTGCTCCCTAGCCTGTGGCACCTGACAGTGGATACCGTCTCTGATTGATCCACTCATTCTGATCTGGGTCCAATGAAATGGGGACTGGCCAGGATCTGGTTCCCTGATTTTGTCAAGAGATTAAGAGCAGCTGTTCTGATTCGCCCAGGGGTGGATTTTGCCATTTCGTGAATGTGCAAAATGGCGGAATCCATGGCCAGACAAACGGAAAGGACAGGTGTGCGGAGATTCGCGGCCTTTTTGAAAACATGACTGATCTCCACGCACCATTCCGTATCCGCGTCTTATTTCCCTGGATATGGAAAGCCCAGTCTGTTTCAGCCCTACTCTGAGCCTGAGGGGAAAGAGTGGCATATCGGCATAAATAAAAAAATGTCCTGTGCTTTTAGAAATTACTCGGTGCGATTACTTCCATTTATTATTTATAATAATTGGAGAGAGGAGGAAGAATCTGGCCGGCACAGGTAGATATACCCGTCTACGCCCCCACCCAGGTGCCCCTCCTCTCCCCCCTATTGGCCCCCCGGTGCCGTCGCTCAATGGGCAGGCGGGGGAGGGCAAAGGAAACCCCTGCCCCCTCCCCACCCGGCACCCTGTTCGGGGGAGGGCGGTCACAAACTCACCCCCCCGCTTAGGGCTAGGGGGTGTGTGTCCCTTATAGACAGGTCCCTACCCCAAGGGGCCTACAATCATTTGCTATCAATAAGTGTTTTCAGCTCTTTCTGAAGACTCGAGATGTTAAATAACTGCTTTGCAGTATTAAAGGGTCAAACAAGCATCTCTCTTAATCCTTAAAACATCCCTGTAAGGCAGTTAGGTCGGTATCATTCCCATTTCACAGAAAGAAATGAGTCCAAGAGGTGGAAAGCTGCACAAAGTTGCTTAACGAATCAACGGCTGAATTAGGGTTTGAGCCAACATTCTTCCAGTCTAGGCTGCAATCCACAAGCCACTTATTCCAGAGTGACCTTGATGAAGCCCTGTGGGCACATGGAGTCCTGCAGACTTCAACAGAGCTACTCTGGAGCAAGCGGTTTTGGGATGTTGGACCTACTCACTGGATCACAAAGACTGTTGCTCTTATTTGCTTGTGCAAAGTGGACTGAATCCAGGATATCCCATTTAAACATGTCCTCTCCGTTTTTTCTCCTGTTGTAGTGGACTGTGAATGGACAGCTGAGGGTTGGCTTTTTCACCACTAAACTAGTCCCGTCGGGTTCAGAGCTAACCTTCGATTACCAGTTCCAGAGATACGGGTATGTACCTTAGTCTGTTTTCCTGCTTCATAGTTTTTAAATGGGTCTTTTGGAGTACAGATGCTCGAGATGTCCTGATGCAAGACAGAGTGACTGGCCAATGAAAAGTTGTGTCCGGTCCAATCCAACTCTGTGTGAATCACAGTGACCGAACCAGAGGCGAATTGGGTTATTCAGCCAATGCAAGCTTCCCTTATTGTTGCCTTTAGTGCTAGTTTTTCTAGATTCAAATTAAAATTGTCCCAGTATTGGGGGCGTTCATCACTTAGGAGACGTTACCCCTTGCATCTGTAAAGAAGTTAGCCTTTCATCTATGGCTACCATCCAAATAGTATGTTTCTCAACTTCATCCTCTTACTCTTAGTTGCGTCTCTTAGTTATCCTCTGCGAATATTTGTGGATGCTAGCATGTCTTCTCCCCACCCAGTTGTTGCTTGGACAAGGTACGGTGTACATATTAGCTGGCGATCCATCGACCACTCCCTGTGGAGTATTTATTTATTCAGGTTTATACCTCGTCAGCTCAGGGCAGATTACAACATAAGAACAGTATATAAAAAAAGAGATAAATATATGTCCCCTAACAACCTCACCCAGCCCCTGTCCCTATTTGCCAAATGCTTGGCCAAAAAGAAGGGTCTTGTTTTGCCTCCGGCAGATGCTCCGGCTTAGATGAACTTCCAGGGGAAGGTAGTTGTATGACCCTGGGGCAGCAACTGAGAACACCTCCCTGCACGTCCTTGTCGCATGAGCCTGGCGTGAGATCGCGATGGGGCATAATGGGGAAAATCAATCTTTTGCAGGGTTTGAATGGGGCTATTCCACAGTAAGTCGTTGGTGGATCGTGCCCGCTACCTTTCCCGGCTGATCAGTTCCTCAACTCTCTAATAGTGATTTCTGCTATCCGAACGTTCTCCCCCGTTTTTCAATATCTTCTTGTTAGTGGAATGCCCAGAAGCGGCTTGGACTGTTTCCAATCCCACCCTAGCTTCCTAGAGAGGGACTTTATTCTCCGTGTGTTTAATGTGATGCCTTTTGGGTTATGCTGTCAAGTGTATCTGGAATACGGGCGAGGCACCCTCTCTTTTAAACCGATTTTAACTACAGAGCAATATACCCTCCTTGGGTCTATTCTGATGCACAAAAACCTCGACTCAGAATTAAAGGGCTAGAAATTTTCAGCTGATCTGGAAAACCTCCCAATTCCAAAATGCTAGATGTAGACTCCAGTGACCATCCATTTGGGTGATGCTGCTAAGTGAGGGCAGCAGAGGCGTAGCCCTGCCTTTTGTGCATCTAGCTTTTCCTATTTAGCTTGCTGTTAACTCCCATAGACCCGCTTGCATTATGAGGATTTGCATTTAATTATACTGCTTGGCTTAATTTTACCAACAGCTGCCTGGTGACAAGATGCAAATAGGGGTTAAAGTCAGAGGAAAATACTGAGTAGCTCTTTAGTATTTTGTTTTTATTTATATTTATTTACTCAAATTTAATGTCCCGCTTTTCCCCCTAAGGCTTACAATCATAAAAATACTTTACAAATCCCTTTAAAAACAAAACCCCACCCTTCCAACTAAAAACCCTCACCCAACCCCTATCCCCACCTGCCAAAGGCTTTGCCAGGAAGAAAGGTCGTACGTTGCCATTGGAATATGCTGAAGCCTGGCCTCTGACAGGCCTCCAGGGGGAGGGGCTTCTGCAACACTGGGACAACGACTGAGCGCGCCCCTCCACACGTTCTTGTCATCTGAGCAACTTTGTTGGATGGCCCCCGCAAGCAGGTCCTCCTAGCCAATGGCAGGAAATGTGATGGAACATGGTAGGAGAGGTGGTCTTTCCAATATGTGGGGCCCAGCGTGTTTAGGTTTTTAAAGGTCAAAACGAGCTCCTTGAATTGTGCCCAGAAAGCTGTAGGTAGTATAGGTATGGAAATAACAGTTAACAAAAACAAAAAAGGTCAAGAATGATTGTACTGCACATTAGTAATTCTTCTCTCCTACTAAGATCAAACTGAGTTTCATGGCCAAGCAAACAAGCCTGGTGTGAATTCCGTCCTTAGGTTAGTAACCCTTTCTTGTCGCTTGTGTCCCTCAAACAGCAAAGAGGCTCAGAAATGCTTCTGCGGCTCAGCGAACTGCCGGGGTTACCTTGGAGGGGAGAACCGAGTCAGCATCCGTGCCGCGGGAGGGAAAATGAAAAAGGAACGCTCACGGAAAAAAGATTCGGTGAGTACAGGCCCAGGGCATCTCTTTTTCTCTCGTTTTTCTTTTTTTTTGGTGCAATGTTCTTTCCACAAAGGGAGATGGTTTCAAAAGCCGAATTGAGCAGTAGAGTTAAAATGGGTGTTCCCAACAGATTTGCGTCTCGGACGGTTCAGGCACAAAAAGCTGTCTGTCCACAGCCAGTTTGGTGACTTGCGTACTGTTTTACCATTGCCAGTTTTGCCATGTTACTGTTTTTCTATCCGTTTCCATTGTGTTATTTCATACTTCCATCTGGGTATTTCAACTCTGAATATCTCTGTTACCGCTGTATTAAGTTCTGTGCGTTACCTTGGTTCCTAAGACTGTGTGCCAGTTGCACGAGGAGCATCTTCTGATTAGGCGCCATGCCCAAATAAAAAGGCCATGTGATGCCATTTCTCTTCCTTCTGACTGGTGACTTGGGCGTTGGCAGCGTGGAATGCGCCATCTTATTTTGTGGGGTTATATAGCAGCACCATGGGCACCCGGCACAGTTTTCATTCCCATACAGATATGTAGCCCTTAAATGTGATGGCTCAATTTTCCCAGTTTCTCCCTTTTCTGGGCTTTCGTTCATTAAACTGTTTTGGGGTGTTTTTTAAAAATAACCTTTTGAAAAAAAAAATTCCCCCCTCTATCACCCTGTCTCTTGAATGTAACCTTTCTGCTTAGCTTTTTTGAAAAAGCAAACGCCAAAATTTTTTCTTTTCTTTTCTTGGATCTGTCCCCTGGCTCCAGTTCCTACCCCCAAGGGAGCAGAGATGAGGGCATGCCCACAAGGATATAAGACAGATCTTCCTGGACCTGCCTCTTCCGGAGCACACCCCTTAAAAACACAACTGTCCCCAACTTCTTTGCGGCCCTCGGAACATGTAGCAATTTAAAGAATGGCCCCTGGGGGAGTGGGGAAGTTCCCTGCCCCTAGCCTATTATTTTGCCCTTTTGAACCTGTCCTTTTCACTGATTTCTTTACTTATATTTTTCTTTAAAATAAATAAATAAATCTTCAGTTCATTTTTTTAAATCTACTTATTTTTATGTAGCTTTCTTTACTCGCCTTTTCCCCCAAAGGTTCAGGGTGGGTAACCACAATTTTTTTTAAAAACAAAACAAAACACCACCTATACATATATAAAATAAAACCCCTAAAAAGCAGTATAAAAGTGTATAGAATATCCATAAAACAGTTCCTTGAACCCTATCCCTTCTGGCTAAATGCTTGGTCAGGTAGATGGGTCTTCTAGTTTCAAGCCAACACCAGTGGAGTTTTGTAGGTTTTGTTTGGCCTTTCTTTTAGCCATCCCTTCTTCACATGGCCTGTCTCAGCAGTGCTATTACAGGGCAGAGTGGATAACTCTCACTTGCTCTTTACTTGGGCCTCTCTGTTTGTGTCCTGTTGTACTACAGAGTCATGTTGGATTTTGATGAATGGCGAGGAAGGAAAAGGCTGTGCAAAGAATGCAATATTTATTTCTATGACAGAAGTGGACAAAACAGTGGTTCTTTGGCCCCAGTGTGGGATGCAACTCTCAGGATTAGAGAACTTTGCCCACCCTTGTTCTGTAATCTAGTTTACGTAACATGCCGCTCCTTGTCTTTCTGCCTTTGTTCTGTGCTACGTTCCCACACAGGAACTTCACTTCTCCTCTCCCCGCTGCTCTGCCTTGCCCAAGTATCTCCCACTCCCTCAGGGGTCTTCACCCCTTCTCCCATGCTGTTCCCTATGCTTGGAACTTCCTGAACACATACTTCCATGCTCTGCTCCCTCCCTCCTAAAAACCTTCCTCTTCTTTTCTCGTCTCCCCCATAGAGTTCTTATTTATGACTCTCTCTGTCCTCAAGAACCTCCTCTTCCATGTAACTAAGCTAAGTACATGCACCTGCATTCTCTCAACTTTATAAATGTCTTCCTATGCTGCTCCTCTCCCTTATCCATTCTAGATTGTAAGCTCCCTGGGACAGGGACCTGTTTCTTATCACAGCTGCTCAGCACCAAGCACATGGCTGACATTATATAAACAAAGTATAATAGTAACATCATACACGGTTATTTCTTTTTGCCATCTGTACGGTGTCCATCATGGATCCTCAATTCATGGCCCCCCCTATCCACCAATCTGCCCACCGTGCTTACTGCAGGATTGGTGTTCACCATGCAGTGGTGCTGGCTGGGCACAAGAGTCACTGTTTGTGCGAGAGAGTCTGGCCGGTTCTTAAATGAGGGCTCTTGGAATATTTGTGGTTAAGATGGAATGGAGCATCACTTTAACTAGACAGAGGTTCCTGCCCCTGCATATCGCCCACTGCCACATAGTGTAAGGGTCCTATAAAGTAGTCGTGCACTGACTCTGTTCTTCTCTCACGGCACGTCAGTAAAATAACAGCACCCCGCTACTTCTGTCCTCTGTTTAAGAATCTTCAGCCAACAACACACTGTTCGACTGCGCCCTGTCGTTTGCTGCTGGAACCTCCCTGCAATCCCACGCCCTGTGATTCATCGGTGAGTGACAATTGAAAGACATTTTATTTTTTGGCAAATGGGGGCTCTTCAGAGCCGGTTGGGAATTTGTTGAATTCCCCTGTGAGGGAACGTGCTTTTGTTTTCCCGGGGGCATGGGATCGAACAGTGCAAGGCTGGGTCAGTGCTCTATATATGTTATCACATCCCTTCGTTTTAATCTGAGAAATGTGCTAGAGGCAGCCACAGCCCGGAGATGGTCTTCACAATATTACTTCTATTTCTCCATAGTTTGTACAAAGGATGAAGGCGGTAGCAGTTTCTGGAGGCCACCATCAATACCCCCTCGGGGAAAGCAAGGTCACGCATGATGTGATAGAAGCTTCCTCAGAGTCGCAGGGCCGGGATGTCTTCCGGACCCATGAAGAGGTCCGTCACCAGGACGCGCGTGAGGAGGAGACTCGGGACATTCCGGACTCCGAGTCATCCTCACAACATCAGCAGTCCCAGCACTCGGATTCGGAAGAAGGGGATTCTGAACGGCTACAACCTGAATCGGATCGCGGACGAGACTCTGAAACCGAGCATGGGTTCGAGTCTGACGAATCCGTGATGTCTATTTGGGAACCTCCTTGTCGTTCTTCAGTTCCTGCTGCCCGCTCGGTTGGTGGCTCCACCAGAGTTCCCTCCACCACCAGACGTAAAAGAGGCCCTTTCAAGACTCGCAAGGCATGCATGCCTCGATCCACCCATTCGACCTCAGTTGCGGCTATGCTTGGGGCATCCCAAGGTGCTAGACAAACACGGGAAACCCCGGTCTCTCTTGCTCCTGCCCTGTCCACCCGTGCTAACCGTTCATGGGTATGGCAGCACTTTGACAGAAACCCCCAAAACAGCTTAACTGTTACCTGCCAGCACTGCAAAGCATGCTTCTTTCATAAGAGAAACATGACAGGGACAACTTCAATGATCTCCCATATGCAGACAAAACATCCAAGCATCGCAAAAGGACAACGCAGCGCCTCTTCCTGGACACAGACTGTGTCCTCCCCTTCTGCTCCACGACTGCAGAAGCCAGCTTCTGCGTCCAGACCTTTGGAGTCCTACATGCTCTCTCTAGACTGCACAACTCAGGGAGCAAAGAAGCAGAGGACTCTGCCCGCGACTGTAGAGAGGCGCCAAAATTGCCCTGCCTCACACCCCGTGGCTGGCATGCTAGCGAGGGAAATGACAAGGTTTTTGGCGACGAACCTGCTGCCATTTTCCTTTGTGGCAAGCAAGGACTTCCAACGCTACATGTCCTACCTACGCCCAGACTGGCAAGTGCCCGGAAGAACGTACTTTGCCACCAAGGCACTTCCTGAACTATGTCTCATTGTGAGACGGTCAGTAGAGGACGCTTTGCGGCACTGTGAGGGGGGTGTGGTGCACCTCGCCGTGGACTTATGGGGCGGTGCTTTGCTCCATGACTATCTGATCGTGACTGCCCACTGGCTGTCCCGGGGCCGTAATGGCAACCTGAAGAGAAAGCAAGCCATGCTTAATCTGTGCCCCTTTCAAAAAGGCGATCAAGCTGAGAATATTCAGCATTGCCTGCATGCAGTCATTGCAGACTGGCTTACACCCCTGAAACTGTCTGCGGGGTTCGTTGTTACGGACAATGTGCCAGACATGATCCACGCCGTGCAGCGGGGTGGGTATACACGAGTGCCCTGCTTGGCGCGCTGCATAAATCTGGTGGCTCAGACCTTCTTGCAAGGGGACACTCGGGTGGAGGAACTCCTGTCAAGATGTCGGCAGCTCACCACCCATTTCAGCCACTCGGCCGCGGCAAGGCAGGTCCTGAGGGATGTCCAGACTCGGCTCTCCCTACCACAGCAGCATCTGTTGACGGAGGTGGACAAACGGTGGGATTCTACTTTCCTCATGCTCCGGAGGATGCAGATACAGAAGAAGGCAATACAGTACATATATGCAGAGGGCCCACCAGCCATAAAAAAGGATACAGCAGCACACCTCGTCCCCTCGCAGTGGAGTCTTCTGGAAACCATGGTGCAACTATTGAAACCATTGTACGATGCCACAAACGTAGCCAGCAGAGAAGACGCCACCCTCAGCCAGCACTTGATACTAGTCGAATTGCTGGGAGAGAGGATTTCTGACCTGGCAGAAAAATATGAAGAGGCAGGCAACGACATCGCCATGCAGCTTGGGAGAAAACTGCTTACAGTCCTGCAGGACGATAAGTATTTGGCAGACATGAAATGTGCTCAACACGCCCGGGTGGCCCTCTTATTGGATCCCCGCTTCAAGGAAAAAGCATATTCCCTGCAAGGGGATGACGGCAACGTTGAAAGGACTTTGCAAAAGACCGTGGTCGCCCTTGTGGCGGAGAAGGAGCGTGAACTCATGGCTGGGTGGGAGGCAGCAGAAGATGAGGTGGACTTCCCAGCACAGGGAAGTCGGGATCCAGAGCAAGCCAGGAGCAGCACATCTCCAATTCATGTTGACCTGTGGAATATGATCCCCAGACTCAGAATGGGAGTCTCCGGCAGCACAAGCACTGTGTCAAGAAACCCTGCAACGGTAGTCGCGGAAGCTTTGTGGAGACGGTACTTGGATCCACAGGAACCCATCCAGGAACATCATGCAGATCCCCTGGAGTACTGGCAACATAATCAAGAGCGGTGGCCTGCCCTCTACAAAGTTGCATGTGCCCACCTTGGATGCCCGCCAAGCTCCGTACCAGCAGAGAGCCTGTTCAGCCGCGCGGGAAACATCATGGGGAATGAACGCACAAGCCTCTCCAGCACCAGCGTAGAGAGGCTTGCCTTCATACGCATGAATAGAGACTACGTTCCTGAGGGTGAGGCCTCTCGGCTCCTGCTTACGGAACAAGACGTTGCAGAGGAGGAAAGACATGAAGACCCTCTGACTGCGCCCGACCCAGAGGAGGATGTGTGCGAGGGACTCTTCATACACTGACTTGAATGGGGGTTGGGGATGGCAAAAGCGTGGAGAAGAGAGAGCATGGCAGTTTGCTTTTGAGTTAATGTTGTCTCCTATAGACGTTCCAGTCGCCACAGAGTACAGTTGCGGACACATGGTAGACCCTGAGGGAAAAATATCATAAACACGAATAAAACATATTATTGTTAAACCGTTTTTTCCAAGAATCCTACATGTACGGACCGATGTTCACAGTTCCTCTATCTGGCCACGCTCTCGCTAACACTACAAACAGGATCCTGCGGTTCACAGCGTTTCCTCCCATTGTTGGCAGTGGAGAAAACGCCGTGAACCCGGATCCCCAAGGAACCGCAGCAGTTGCTATCTCTAATATGTGAGGTGGAGAACGGAGAAAGCTACCTACGTAGCATCCTCCACCCAGGTTGGCTATATACAGCCTTCTCTCAGGGCTGTTGCTGCTTTAGTCATCCCACATCCAAGCAGGGGGTTGGACGAGATGACCTTTGAGAATCCCATACGACTTGTTACTTTACCATAACAGACTTCCATGCCTGTTCATCGCAAATTTGTTTTCTAAAACGTATTCATTCTCTGATTTTTAATCTGTTGAAGGAACACCTACCCATCTGTGCATCGATGGGTGTGCCTTGTTCTCATTGTAACACGTTTCACTTTGCTTGCTACATTTTGCTGTTCTGTTTAGTTGTGAATAAACTTGATGCCACAGTTCTTTCCAAATTTTTACGTTCCGGGTTTTCCTTACGTTTCCAGTGTATACTTTATATGGTTTTCACCCTCCCAAGTTTCCATAGTTCAGTGATTTTTTTATTATTATTATTATTATTTATTTTAAATATTTATTTTATTTTGCTCAACTTTCTATGTATTGTGTTTTCTGTGCACTGTTCTTGCTTGTGTTTTCAGAGTAGTTCATGCAAACAAAGACAGGGTACAGTTCCATGATTTGGGCCCTCCTTCCCTTGAGTGCATCCCTTAAACTCCCCTGCCCCCAACTTCTGTGCCTACACCTAAAGAAAAAGCATACACGCTCGCACATTTAAAAAGGAAACCGAACAGGAGAGTTCATTCCTCTTCCTCCCAGGTGTGCGTGTGCAGGGCCGGCCCCAAGCATGTGCCACATGTGCGGCCACACATGGTCCCGCAGCCAGCTGGGGCCCCGCACTTGCATGGCTGCGCAGCAGGCTGCAGCCAGCTTCTCCCCCAATAAGTTCTTCTGCCTCCCCTCCCTGGCTCCGGTCCTTACCTCTCACCTGCCTCTGCCTCCTAGTAGTGCTCCAGAAGAAGAACCTTGTAAAGCAGGTTCTTCAAGATGGTGCCTAACATTCTCACAACTGGGTTGTGCATGCTCACCCTGTTCAAATAAGAGACCATGTGATGGTCTCGAGCTCCTCTAGTATAAAAAGACTCTTCCCCCTCAGAATGACAGTTCCTTCCAACCCTTTCTAGAAATATAAGAAAAAAATTCCATGCGGGGCTGGAAGGGTGGGTGTTGTGAGAATGTTCGGAGCCATCTCGAAGAACCTTGTTTAGAAGGTAGCAACCTTCTGTTCTTCTTCGAGTGGCTCCGCACACGCTATTTTAACATGGCTCCACCGCATGGGGGGGTGTCCGTGGGTGCGCCGGGGCATGCACACGGCTGCACACGCATCCCCGCTCACCCGCACCCATGGAGCAACCGCCATTTCCCCCGGTTGCTCCGTGTGGGGGGTGACTGGGGATGCGTGTTAGGCGGGCTCGCACGCACCCCCCACTCACCATGGGCGCGTGGAGCACATCGTTCACACGGGGCTCCCCCACCCATGAAGGCACAGAAATCTACGTGTTCATGGGTGGGAGAGGCCCATGTAAAAAGGGCCACATTCCCACAACTGTCTTATACTATCTTAGTTAGGAATTTAGGGTTTAAAGCAATATCTATTCTATCTTGGAAAAGAAATCTGCAGATATGGTTCTGAGATTATGATGGCTGCTATTTCACTCACTCTTCTTAATGAAGTTATTGCCAACAGGAATACTGTCTTTAAACCCGCACCCCATAACCAGTTCATTTGTGCCCCCCATACAATTAATTCACGCTGCCCCGGGGGCACAAATTAAATGGTTATGGGTGGGGGGGCAGCGTGAATTGATTATATAGGGGCGGGAGTGCAAATGAACTGACTATGGGGTGGAGGCAGCATGAACTGATCATGGGGGCACAACTGAACTGGTGATCTATATAGAATATCTTTTCATGGCATAATGCGCTTAATAAGTTGCTGCATTTTGGGTGTCTGGTATGTTTGATAGCAGCACCTCTGGACTGGTCGCACCGCATGCAAGAAGCAACAGGCCCTGGAGGCCAGACTGGCTAAGCTCACTCCCTCCCCCAGGAAGGCAGTGGACGCAGTCAGTCTCTCTCTGCTGCCTCACTGCCCACCTGGCTGCCTCTGCAGTGGAACCACTCCTGGGGAGTGGTGATAGATGCTCGAGTGGGGGGGAAGCATTGGGAGGCCATGCTTGTCTATGGCCACTTGGTTGAGTGCCAGGTAAGGGAGCCAAGGGGTGCCAAACAGGGGGGTGGGGGAGAAGCATGGGCCGGCAATGCTTCTCCATGGTTGCTCGGAGTGGTGGAAAATGGGAATCCTTCCTGTCCAGAGGGAGTAAATTATGTAAATGTACACATTTGCATAAATAGGTGGCGCCTACTTATGCAAATTAGGCCCCGCACCAAGACTTCGCACACGGCCTCACAAACCCTGGGACTGGGCATGTGAGAGAGTTCTCCGCCTCAGCGGGCACCCAGAAGAACTGCGCTAGTTCCCCAGGGTGTGGGGTAAGATGGAAGAACCCAGGGTACTGTATCCCTGACAATATCCCACGCCTTCTGCTGCTGAATGAGGAAGTTGAGATGTGTATTTGGGAACTCCCCCTATTCTCTAATGTAGCAGCTGTACACGCCGGCCGGGCCGCGAGGCCTGAGATGCCAAGAGGCCTAAGCAGCCTCCAGTCGTTCACTTTTATGCCGTGAGCCTCTTGAGGTGGTTCTTCTTTGGTTGCCTCCTGTAGGGAAGGTGGCGAGAAGCTGCAGTGCCTCACTGCAGCTGGCTGGTGGTGGCCACCAGCATGTCCCCTGTTCAGCGTGTGGGTCCCGTGGATCTGAGCCAGGTGGTTAATCCTGCCCGTCACGTTGTCCTGGACCCATAGCCACACGCTGTAGTCACCATGCCTGCAGAGAGCCTGCTCTGGTGACATGTTGGAGGGCAGGGTGAAATGTCTCCACACAGTTTAGGACATGAGTTGGGAATCTTTTCCCTTCCAGGGACCTCTTTGAAAATTAGTACAAGCTCCAAGGACCGCAGCAAAGTTGGTGGACAAAGTAGTTAAGGGGTGCATGAAGGAAGAGGATCTGTTCCCTCCCTCTGTGTGTGCCGTAATCTCTGCTCCCTTACCCCGAGCTCACTCTTTCAGTGCTTGGGTGTAAAAACTGCATCCAGGGGGAACTGGAAAAGGCCTACATGAAAATTAGCCATGGGCCACATTTGGCCCCTGACGTTCCCAGCCCTTGGGGGTATGACCATCCAGCCATTGCTAGCCTCCTGTGCCATCATACAGGGAGGGAGGGAGGGATGAAAAGTGGTATAATTGTCATATCGACCTCTATAAATGCTTAAAATCTTTTAAAAACACAACAAACAAACCGGTACATAGAAGTCTAAAATCCTATGTCCTATAATAATCATAATTCTATAATATAATCCTATAGCCTTAGGGGAAAGGTGGGACATAAATAAATGCCCTATATCTATAATAATGCTATAATACTATTCCAGGAGAACGGATCCTTTTCTCTCCTCGGGTCCACTTTTTAAGTTAGTACAAGCTCCAAGGACCGCATAGAAATTGGGGGTGGGGTTGCTTATGGGTTTCCCTTGAGAAGAGGAGGGTCCAGATCATGGATTTGTGCCATGGATCTGTCCCATATTCATGTCTGCGCACCCTCATCTGAGCTCAGTCTTTCAGTACTTGGAAGCAGGAACTGGGGGGAGGATCCAGATCCAAGAATTGGAAAGGGGCTAAATAAAATCTAGCCACAGGCTGTGTTTGGCCCCCCAGTAAACATGATAGGGATTGGGTAAAATGGAGTAAGCGTGCAACAGACAGAAACCGGGAATTAAACTGGAAATGAGGAAATCGGGTAACTTGGAAAGATGCGAACACCATAACATGGTGCGTTGGGACAGGTTGTCGAAGCAAAGTCAGTTACCTGTTAGTGGCAATACATGGAATTTTGGGGAGCTGGTTACCTGTCTCAATGCATGTAGGCCAATTGGCCGAAATCACAGGCATTATCCATAGGTACAAAATTAGCTACCTGTTTCATCTCTATTTAGGAAGGATCAGCCCTTTTGTTGGGATGAAAGAGGCTTTTAGCAACCTAGCGTTTCAGCTGAACGATTGCATGCTTTCTGTGTGTCTGTGACTAATACCCACACAAGTAAAGTGCCTTTAAGGCATTTAAAATACTTTACATCACCCAAATCAAGGTGCCAATAGAGCAGTGGCTTTGTCAGCAAATGCAACAATCATTATGCGCTTATCAAGAGTTTCAAATAGATGTGTCAACGTTAAAACCTATTTTAACTGAGAGGATGTTGCCCAGGCCTATCGGGTAGACTGAAACTTGAATTTCCGCTATAGGAGTTAAGACGGGATGGTGTTTTCTCCTCCGCTGCAAACACAGTACTTCCAATATTATATCTATTGTCACAGCTCCGCAGCGGGTAAAAGCTGAAGGCTAATTTGAGCCTGCTTCCACTTTAGCTGAAATGTTTTTTAAAAAAACCTATTGAGATGAGTCACGCACGTAGAAATGCATTGCATCTGCTCTAACTTGTTACTGCGTCGTCATTGTTGTTCTGATCCACACATATAAGAACACAAGAAATTCCACTGGGTCAGACCAGTGATCCATTGAGCCCCACCCAGCATCCTGTTTTCAACGCTGGCCAATCTCGATCGCTTGGGAGAAGTGCTCACGAGGTCATAATGAAGTGATCCATTTCCTTCTGTTCACTCCCAGCTCCCAAAAACCAGAGGTTACGTTCCCCAACCTACTTGAGTAATAGCTATTAATGGACCTATCCTCCAAGAAGCGGTAGGTTTAGCGGCTTGTCTTTTTTTACCAAGTCCTCTGAATAACCTTAACCAGGATACTTATCTGAATCCAGTCCTATGAGCAACATGTAAGGGTGCACTTCTGCTAACTACACTATCTCAAAAATTCCCCACTGCCATTAATTGCTTTCATGTCTACATGGTACAAGGGGATGCCTTCTGGAGGCAGCAATTTGATTATCATAGACAGTACCTCTATGAGAGGGCAGAAAGTTAAAAGCTTTTTTAAAAATTGCCCGCATCGTGTCTCCGCCCCCACCGAAATAGTTGTATGACTCCATTTTCTTCCTGAAAGTAGTTGTTTAGTTTTTAAACTGGTGGTTCTTTTGCCAATTTCACTTTTAAGATGTTCATCCATTTTACACTTTCTCTGCATTATGGAAGATGCTGTTAAAAGGAAAAAGTTCTTTGAGCTTCAGGATAAGATACTTATACATCTGAATCCTTAGATCAGAGATCACAATCAAATTAGCAAAGACTAGACGTGTTTCTTCTACACGCCAGGTTTTGTAGCCTTTTAAATAAGAATACTGGTGAAAAGTGTGCAGAGCAGTATATAGCTATTTTATTTCATTAATCCTCACAACATTGTGGTTTGCAAGTTGATACAATCCCATTTTACAGACTGAAAAAGTTACTTCTTCAAGGCCAGAAACATTGTCTTGCCCAAGACCACCCAAGTAAATCCATTGTTGAGCTACAATTTGAACCCAGCTGTTCCAGCTCCCAAGTCTTATTGCCATCTCCTTTGGGCTTTACTCTAATGTTCTGCTAGAGAGAAGACAGCTTTATATCAGAACATGGAGAGGCTTCTATATTCTTCTTGCTTGTGAAGGCCACGTAAGCTAAATTCTGTCCATCATCCTCAATTATAAAGTGACTTTTTGTTGTTAATTAGTCTAGCTGATCTTTGGATCAGGCTATGGATGTTAATTTCCCAGATGATTTCATGAATGGCAGGAAGAAGCGAGGGGGCAGAAGTGAGAATCAACCCCTACAGTTCCCCCTAAATATAATTCTTCGATATAGTCGAGTTATACAATTCAAGTAAAACAGTATTGGGGTTGTATTGAATACACATGCATTTAAGCCACAGTCAATCTGGTTTTAACCTTTAAAGCCCTAGATGGCTTGGGCCCCTCCTATTCTGAGAGACCGCCTCACTCCTCGGGTCCTGGGGCGATCCTTGCGGTCCGCCAGGGGCCCCTTGAAGAGGGCGTTCTCGTTCTCGGTGACCGCACCACGGCTGTGGAACTCCCTCCCAGAGGAAGCTCAACCGGCCCCGGGTCTGCTGGCCTTCCGCCAGGCCTGTAAGACCTGGTTGTTCATCCAGGTCTTTGGAGAAGGGAGTGGGGAGGAGGGGGGGTTAGGTTTTTTTCCCCACTGTTCTTGGCTTATGTGACTGGTTTTAGTTTCCCTTTTTGTCTACGTTTTTTATTGTATTTATTGTTTTAAAATGTGCAAGTTGTGAGCCGCCCTGAGCCGTCTGTTGACAGGAAGGGGCGGGATATAAATTTTAATATAAATAAATATATAAATCTATTCTGCCCCACTGTTCTGCCTTCACTTGAAGAAGTAAAAGGAATATTCTGCTAGTAGATGTTGCAGCCTCCTTTTGCAGAGCATTCTGTATGCATGTTCAGTGCAATAAAACGAAGGACATCAATTGTTCAGAAAATACAAGAGTATAGCTAATATATTTATTTTCCGCATTGTTACCCTCCCCCTTCGCCATAGGCTCAGGGTGGCCAAGGCTGCACACTCGCGTGAAGTGGGAAAGTTCACCCAAATTGCATGCATGTCAAATGGTAATCTAGTTGGAAGGCAAGTTTAAGGTCCCTTCAGAGAGGCAATGGCTTTTTTTTATATGTATATTTTAAAAAGTTAAATAAGAGCTGTGGGGAAGCAGGCCATAAGCAAAATCCAACAAACCTTAAAATCTTTCCCTTTCCATGTGAGACTTG
Source organism: Sphenodon punctatus (assembly GCA_003113815.1). Classification (NCBI taxonomy): domain Eukaryota; kingdom Metazoa; phylum Chordata; class Lepidosauria; order Sphenodontia; family Sphenodontidae; genus Sphenodon; species Sphenodon punctatus. Next base: position 549,910 of record QEPC01000895.1, read on the forward strand.
GGCTGCTTTCCCACGTTACAGGCGGGGGGAGAACTTGCACGAGGCTAATTCACGGCAGGGAAACTCATGTGAAGCTCTGCTTGTGGGCGCGGGGGATAAAAACGTCATTGGGTGATTTCTCGCATTGATTTCACTCGTGGATGACAGGGTTCAAATCCAGCCCTGTCACCCATGAGTGAAATGAACGCTGGAATCGCCCAATGTTGCTTTTATCCCCCACGCCCACAAGTTTCACGTGAGTTTCCCCGCCGTGAATTTGCCTCGCTTAAGTTCCCCCAGTGTCCCCTCCCCAGTAACGTGGGCAAGCAGCCTGAGTCATGGTGGGATTCTTCCCTCCATTTCCGGTGAAGTCGTATCCACAGTGGTTTTTGTGAGTTGTATAATATATTATTTTTCTTTTGACGTTTTAGGTGGACGGGGAATTAGAAGCACTGTTGGAAAATGGAGAAGGGCTCTCAGATAAGAACCAAGTTCTCAGTTTATCCCGTTTAATGGTTCGGATTGAGACTCTGGAGCAGAAAGTTACCTGTCTCAAACTCATACAGGTGAGGAGATGCCTACAATACTCTGAGGGGGAAAGATGTTACATTGTTGTAAGCTTGTTGTAGTGATGGAGGAAGAGAAGGAAGATGAGAACTATTTGAATGCATCAAGGAGCCCACCCAAGGTCTGTGCACACACATCTGGTGCACACTTGGTATGTGCCTTGCTCACTCTGGGGTGTGCACCATGCTCAACATGTTACATGTACTTTGGATCGGCCCCCAAGTCTTTATATGCTGCTGGAGTGAGCTATGCTACTGTGTGTGAGGAAGTCTAGAGACGGAGTGAATTTGTAACCATGCTTAAGTAACTTCCAGATGCATCCTAGCTCCAGCTCTTCAAGGGGTTTCCTTTTGAAAGGTTACAAGGTGGTACCTGCAGAGTTCTTCCTAGACATAATTTACAAAGCGCCATAGCCGCAAACCACTTACTAGTCTCATTGAAACCTTGTGGGCTTCTAGGAGACTTCTCCAAAGTGAGTGGTGTGTGTCCGAGGCCAAAGTCACTTTAGCTGCAGTCCACAAACCAGTCCTCTTTCCCATTGATCGCTTTACCAGGACGCTGAACGAAATGATCCAGATCCAGTTTCAAAGGCAGAGAGGTTAACTTGCTATTTATGATGGGATGGTTTTACAAAAATCCCAGCGACCAAACTTTCTACAATCGCCCTTTGTTTTTGCTGTCTTGACTTGGTGAAGATTTTTTCTGCTGACATCCAGTTCCATAAACGTTTTTGTTCTGGGAAACCAGTCCTCTCACAAGGATACTTGTTTTCTTTCTGCCTTTTGCGTTATTACATGGAAAGAGCAGAGTTGTTGCTTACGTCCAAGTTATTGCAGACATCTGGTAATACTGGAAGAGTGTGGCACGTGTTGAAGCTCCGCTCTTGTCTTCTAATAATAATAATAATAATAATATAGTGCTTTGTGTGCAAAGTAATTTCTAATCTTTATCTAGCTCACCCTCACACCCCTGTGAGGTAGGTCATTATTCCCATTTTACACATGCGTCTAAGGGTGAAAACAGACATGACGCTAACCACCCTTGGTGGTTATTTATGCATGTTGCAGGGCTGTATTGGTGCCCTATGCAGCCCTGAAACCTGCATGAATGACCCCCAAGGGTGGTTAGCGTCATGTCTGTTTTCACCCTAAGAGACAGTGACTTGTCCAAGGCCACCCAGCAAGTTCACAGATAAGGAGGGATTTGAACCCTGGTTTCTCGGGTCCGATACCTTGTCCACTAGGCTGTACTGGCTCTCATGTTGCTTTTCTACAGCTTTTTTAAAATGGCACTGGGTTTTATGACTAGTGTGTTCCTTCTTCAGTAATATTAGCTTCTCCTAGTTGACGATGTCGGTTAGGAAGACGCTGACTGTGTCCATGGACTGTGCCCATTTGTGTTGTCTAGAACACGCACTCTCAGGCCTGCCTGAAGACCTTCCTGGAATGCCATGGCTTGTCGCTTTTCTGGATCTGGATGGCTGAACTGGGTGACGGAAGGGGAAGCACCGCTAACAACTTGAAACTCCAGGTTGAGGTCAGTAGCTCCTCCTCCCCGCAGGTCCATCCGCTCGCAATATGCTGGTGCACAGAGCTCTCAGTGCAGCTACAGGAATACTGCAGGAGAGGGCCTTGACGCAGAGTCATGCTGGCATTAAGCAGAGAGAGAAAATATTAACAGTGTAAACCATGCTTTTTTGGCTATTAAGGTCCCAATCCAAGAGTGTATGTGTGCACATGCCATACACATGCATGATGTGTGCATTGCACACGTTCACTGCACACGTTTGGTACGTATAGGCCGTCGATCGGCCCCCGAGGCCACAATCCAGAAATCATTTACTCTGGAGTTACCCCCCGTGAAGCCGCTAAGACTATTCCAGAGGAAGTGGTTTGTGAGTGGCGGCCTAAACGTAGAAACCTCCTGCCAAAGCAGCTCGGGGTGGCTTGTAACATGAAGAAGAAGAAAAAATAGTAAATAATATTAAAAACAACCTTGAATATTAAAAACAAACATTGATCGTATCCCAGTTTATCCCCAGAAAGTTCTGAGTGTGTGTGGAATAGGAGATTCTTTCTCTAGCTTCTCTGTGGAGAGGGTCTGCTTACCTTATTGTTTTAGTGATAACGTTCCAGATTGAACCATAATTCTGTCCGGATATTCTCAAAACAAATATTTTAGGGTGTTGGAAAGTTTTTAATTTGAAAAAAGAAAATGCTGAAAAATTTAGTTTTCAGTTACATTTTGCATTCCAAAAACGCAAACAAATTCCCAAAGAAAAGCTTGCATAAATTTGAAAGAAAAATAAATAAATAAATTGTGCATGTTCTCAAATTTGGAATAAAAGGCAAAATTGCATTGATCATTTTGTGTGTGAGCAAAAGCTCAAGGCTTACGCTAAGATTTAGAAGGGGCGCTGATGAGTTCCCCTTGTAGAGGTTGGAAGATGTGGCAACTTGCTCAAGCAATGACATTTTCTTTTTCTGTTTGGCAGTCCTGATGCCACTTACTGTACGACTTGTCCTTTTTGACTTAGGGTGCCGTATCTTGCAATTAAGTAACCTCACAATTGCAGGGGCTTAGTGTTTTTCATACAGGTCTTGAATTGCTTCAACATAACTTTCAAAGTACCTAGATCATTATGGTACTTGTTTTATTAACGGAGAATCTTTTAAATAGAGTTAAGTCTGGTAGGCATTTGCTACCCACTGGGGATACCCCCCATTTTGGGGTCCTCTATCAGGTGCCAAGTTGGGCACCAGATTGCCCTAAAATGTTGGGTATTACTGTAACAGGGCTACTGTTTTAGTGATGGGGAACATGGTAAATTGGGATGGGGATGAAAACTGGTAAATCGGAGAGTCTGGTAGGCCTTGGGCTGTAATTGATTACTGCTTAGTACCCAACGTTGGGTCAAGTAGTAGTAGTAATTACTATTTATATAGCGCCAGCAATGTACCTGGCACTGTGCAATCAGTAGTTAGACAGGTCCCTACCCCCAAGGGGCTCACAATCTTAAGATACAAGGGAGGAGGTGGGAGACACTGGAGAGATGAGAGTACGTCCACGAGGCTGAGGAAGTTGCAAGCACACGTGCTTCATTTAGTTACAGGGAACTAGATTCTGAGTGAGTGGGAGAGGACACAGTTTCACTCATAATGAGCTAGGGAAAGCCTGACGGAAGAGGTAGGTTTTCAGAACGGATTTGAAAGTTGGGAGGGAACAGAACAAATGTATCCAGGGAGGCCTGGGGGACAGCGAGAATTGGCGAAGACGTTTAGAGGAGCAGGGGAGTCGCAAGCAGGTGAGGGTGGGGGCAGAGGAGGAGCAAAGCTCTTGGGCAAGAGTGTGGCGAGATACAAGAGCAGAGAGAGATGGGGGAGCAAGGCCATGAAGAGCCTTGAAAGTGAAAAGGGGGGGGGGGGGGGGGCTAATGTGTTCCCGTAGAGGGAGCCGTTTTTGTGGCTACTTGTTTCGCCTCTACTTTTAAGTAAAACATACAAAAGGAAGTTTTATTTTCTCCCAAAACATTACGGCAGTAGGTTTCCAACTTCTAAATCCAGCATGTGACTAGCCGAAACTCCAGCTATTTTAGAATATTAAAAACATTGGTTGGAATATTCAAACCACTTACTTACCGTGAGCTTCAGCAGAACGTACGCCAGAGCAAGCGGTTGTGAATCGCGGCCATTGTTGTTAAATGCTTTTTAATTTTAATTCATTTTCATGGTTGGTAGTAGATGAGTTCCCTTGTACCTGCTCTTAGCACAATTTCTTTCACTTGTTGCGTAACACTTCTGCAGTGGCATCCTTGATTTACAGCTTTGTAGTCTAAATGTTTCGGGGCGGAATTGTGCTCTATAGGGAAGTTAAGTCCAAAGGCTTTTGCAACTGTACTGTAGCATTTCCGTCCCTGTTAGGCCCCTTTCTGCAGTAATTTTGTCCAGGCTGGATAACAGCTTAGATTATGTTGTTAAGGTGTCTGTGACGAGCGGTTGATGTCTGAGTGAACCCTGACTTCTCTGACTGATCCCTTAATGCATTCTTTGGACTCTCTGGTTTGTAGGTGGCTTTTATCGGCCGGATAACCCAGCTGGATGTCAGGATTTTCTAGGTGCAGGCCTAATGATAATCCCCACGCTGGCATTCTGACTAGGGCTGGTTTGAAACAACCCTTCCACTTTCGCAGAACGCTTCCTCGAAAATAGAGCGGCGGTCGGTATTTTGATCAAACTTCCGATAGGGCTGTTTTGTGCATGCGAAAAATTGGCTTCCGCTGGACAATAAAATGGCCACCGCCATACTGCGGTATGGCTGCCGCCATTTTGTTGTACACCAGCAGCCATTTTGCGCTTGTGCAGACCAGCCAAATCCTTTATTCAATCATTATCCAATCGGAAATATGAACAAACAATTGCTCCAGTTTCCGATTGGAATGATCAAAATGCCCAGTTCCATCGGAGACAGGAACTGTGTGAAAATTTTGATTCAGCCCTAATTCTGATACTTTTTCAGAGTAGCTAGCGAGGTGGTACTTTTTGAATCCTAGAGTTGGAAGTACCCTAGAGGTCATCTAGTCCACCCCCTGCTCAATGCAGATAATCCGCAGCTACAGCATCCCTGTCCAGATGGCCATCCAGCCTCTGTTTGAAAACCTTCAGCCGTGTTTTGTCTGTGTTCAGAAGAGGGGATCAGCGGTTCTGTCCACTAGGAGCACTGGTTTATGAGAGACAGCACGAGTCGTCATCGATTCTCCATCCGCCCAGGTCGTTCTAAGGCTGTTTGTACACTAGCCTCAAACTCCTGTGCAGCTGGTTCAGACTCTTGAATCGTGGCTGCATGATCCTTTCTGGAGCAAAGGCAAGTTAGAGAGTCCAGCTGAGCCATGCAAAAAGATGCAATCTTTAACAAAACTGAAGGATTCGTTTAAACCGTCATTGCTTTTGCATGTGAAGACATGTCTGGAGGGGAAATTAGGTGGGAATGGGGAAGGGGACTTCTCTGTGACTGAGAGTGGATAGAATGGGGTCGTGTGGGAAAGGTTGGGAGGAAATAGAAATGGATGACTTTACTGTTCTTTCCCACCTTTGCTTATATGAGACATGGGGTTAACCAGGAGGAGAGATTAGGCAGTGGAGGGGGAAAGGGAACTCCCCTAGGGGAGTGGGGGCGATGTGGGAAACGGGGGGTTGGGAGTGGGGAGTTGTATGTATTTTACCTTGTTAGCAGCCCTGAGCCTTTGGGGATCAGTGGGATAAAAAATCTCAAAGTATAAATTGCCTTGTGTCACTTTATGTGTAAACACAAGACGTGCACAACCACTTTTAAATGAACTCTTTGAACCCAGCCTGCTTCCCACCACATCTACAGTTACACCTTGGTGTTTCTGTGAGCCAGTTTTGTCCCTGGGCAAGGTGCATTGCCTTTTATCTTACGTTAACCTGAATATGCTTTTGGCAAGTATTGGAAGACTTCTTCTTCTTCTTCTTGGAAACGCTTGTCATCATCCAGTCATAGAGCAGGGGTGGGCAGGGAGAGAATCTGCCCTCCTCCCCGTGGAGCAGATCCACACTGGCCCAAGGGCTGGGCAGTCTTTATGGTGGCCATGCTGAGAGTGCTCCAGGGTGCTCCACGCCCAGAGTGCTGTTCAGGGGAGACAGGGTGGCCCACAGAATCACTTTGGGACCATTCCATGGGGGCTCCAACCCAGCGCGTCTTGTAGCAGGGTGCAGCCCTACTGGAAACGTTCCCCCTTGCCTGGTGGAACACTCTGAAAAGGATGGTGGTTCACATTCGTTGTAACTCTGGCAGAGCCTCTAGGGGCTCGTTGGAGGGTGGGGGGTGTAGGTTGGAAGAAGGACATAGGTTGGAGATTCCCCACCCCCTGTTTTTAGAAGTGTTGAAAACCATGTGCAAAGTGTCCGCTCTGGAGGTAACGGCTGTGGTGTTTTGTTTGTTGACCAGATCATGAAGACTTTGGAGCTTTTGCCTGTCCCAAACAAAAACATGTTGGAGGAGAGCAAGGTGCTTCCCATTATCCAGCGCTGGGCTCAGACCAAGACTGCCATCCCACAGCTGAGCGAAGGGGATGGTTATTCCAGTGAGAATACCTCACGGGCTCAAACACCGCTCAACACGCCAGATCCTTCTGCTAAACAGCCCCAGGAAGGTGACATGGACACCCCTAAGAAGCTCATATTTCGAAGGCTGAAAATTATAAGTGAAAACAGCATGGACAGTGCGATCTCGGACACAACCAGTGAGCTGGAGGGGAAGGAGGGGAAAGAGGATCTAGACCCGTTGGACAGTGCCCCTGCGGAGTTGGTGGTGGAGGAACAGCCACAGCAGGAGATCAAGGCTTCCACCGAGGCAGCCGCAGACAACAGCAAACCTCAGGCCACTGAGCCAGAGGGCGAGCCTGAGGCAGAGGCCAAAGAGAGCAGCGGTGCAAAGCTGGAGGAGTCTACCGCCATGGAAACGCCATCGCAAGATGAAGAAGAAGGGGTGTCGGACGTAGAGAGCGAGAGGAGCCAGGAACCGACTGACAAAATAGTGGATATGAGTGACTTGGCCACCAAGCTGCTAGAGAACTGGAAAGAACTAAAGGTAAGAGGATTATCCGCCCGTTAGGGCTGTGACATTATTGTTAAAAGAGAACGTAGTGGCGGTTGTGAATCTGCATAAGTTATTTCCCTTGTGTGCAGACAGGCCAGACAAATGGCAGTGCCTTCCGTATGAAAGGTAGAGTCCTGCACTGCTCAAAAATGAGGCCCAAGCCAGATCCAACACCAACTGCTTTGGGACCAAACCAACCCTGATTCTTTGCAGCTGGTGCGCTCCTGGGCCTGATGTCATGGTGCAGCTTCACCCCCACAGAGTGCTGAGACGTCACGGCACTCTATGGGGGTGGTTCCCCTTGCCCGAGGGGAATCCGAGAGACTTAGGCTAGCCCCATTGGTCTTGGTCTGCCGCGCAGGACTCTAATGCGAAGGAATTCAATCAAAACGCACGTCTCCAGAAATTTTGGGGGGGTTGCCCCTTTGTTGCAAATTATGCCAAATAGAATCTGTGTCACCCAGCTGAGATGCCTAGAATTGTGATCAAAATAAACTATTAAACAAGAACAAATGTCGGGGGGAAGAGGGGGGGGCAGAGATGGTTTCCCTCATCAAATTGCAGCTTGCTTTTAAAAAAAATAAAAAATCCCAAACCATTTCATTGGTGATTTGGCCTTTAATTTGCTGAAGTTCATTTTCTGTTCTGCCTCTTAAGCTAATTAGAGTACCAGGCCAGCAATTGTGAAGTGAGTAACTTTGTTCCTGCTGCTCAGATGTCATGTCCAAATGTTTAACTAAGTGACTGATATGGAATTCAGTTATCATTGGGGTCACATGTCTGAAAATGTCCGCTTTTTCATTACAACTTGTATGGCATCAGGAGACTCTTTATTAGCAACAATAGCCACAGAATAGATTGTTGTCAGAAGATACTGAGTTATCCTCAAAAGGTTTGGCGTTTTGTCTGTGGTTTGGTTCAGCATTTATGGATTTGATTAATACACTTCAAAGGCCTGCCAAAGAACCCAGTGATTTTTTTTTTCCTGCCCTGCTCCACCTAGTCTCCTATTCCTGTACCTACAGAGTTGCTTCTGTAGAAAAAGGAAGGGAATGAGGTTTAGCTGGCCGACTGCTTCCTTCCTCCAACATCAGGTTGGCCTGTTCGGTGAGCAACTGGGTAATGAGTTCATGTCTTCAGGGAGCAGCTTTCTCCAATACCTTAGGGCACAGTTCTGTGTCTCCACTGTGTGTCTTCCCTCCCGAAAGAGATTCTGAGGTAGATTTTCAAAGATCAAGGTGGCCCTAGGCACTCAACCTCTATCGGAAGTCAACTGCAGCTGGGAGACCAAACCGTCGACTTTACCTTGGAAAGTTACCCTATGACCACTAAGGTCCTAGTGTTCTTGGTGATAGTGAAAGCCCTTCTGGTTCCTACAATATTAGCATTTCTTCCAGAACTGCAGTGCGCAAGTTTTAAATTTGGAAGGGGCAGTTCAGATGTGGCACTTAACTCCTTTCGAAGGAAGTCATTGAATGGAGAAGATCAAGTCTTTGGCTCTAGACTTGTCTCTTGTTCCTCAACCAAAAAGATGCTAGATGAGGAAAGAACAGGGGAGCAAAGCATAAGGCCTGCTGTGAATGTTTGCATCTGCTTCTCCACAAGAAAGACTAAATGTGCAGTCTTTTACTCAAACTCCACCACCAGAGTGTTTAGGTTTGGTTAGAAGAATAACTTAAAAGTTTCATGTAGCTCTTCTTTTAAACAAATGATTGGCCCATCCTGTAGAGAGCGATCTTGGAATGTCTTGGACAACATCATGACGACATCCAGGCAAGAATTCTGCTTCCCCTGAAGTGACCAGTTCTTGATGCTTCAGCAGAAGCCACTAAATAAGAATGGGTTACATAACAAAGTATGCAGCATTAGGGAAATTGCTTCTTGATGGCTTCAGGAGGTCAGATTACGTCCACACCCTGAATTCAGAAGATGCAATTACCTGTGTCCTTATCTGAGCTTGCCTAGCTGCCAACATTGAGTCATCAAATTACTTAACTTTTCTGTAAAAAGTGGAGGATTTTTTAAATTTACTTCTGCATGAGCGGGTTTCAAAGGCATTTGTAATTTTGTGTATTTGCCAAGTTAACTTTGATGCCACAGATGTAATGAGAAAAACAGTGAAAATGTTGTTAGCTAATCATTTTGCAAAAAATATAAGTGCAAATCGGAAGGTTGTGTCTTACCCCTTTTCTACAAGTGTATCCATAGTGTATTTGGTTATTAATTTGAGTTTTCTACGTATTTGTCAAGGGGCCAAGATGCCTGCTGAAGGGGACACTGTCATGTTAAATAATAATAATAATTTTATTTACATAGTGCCCCCTGCCTTGCATGGCACTCGGAGTGCTTTACAGAATATAAAACAATATGAAAGCATCAGACAGTTTAAAAACAACAACAAACCACCCAATTCTCCTTACGTTGCTGCTATTTTGGAACTTCAAAACTGAAAAATTAAAACATTAAATTTACTTTTTTATATTAAGCAATGAAAATGGGCCGCTCCACTTCCCTTTGGTTTATTTTCCCCTTTTGTTAGCTATAATCTCCTGTTAGTGTGGAGACAGCCATTCTTCTGCATTGTTTGCAATCTAAAAACCTGATCCTTATCTTTAAAGGAACATTATCTTCATCTTCAACGAAAATCATGGGAAAAGCCCCACTGGTGTAAGCCAAAAAACTGGAATTGGGAAGTCTTAATTTTGAGCTGCATTTAACTTGACAGTGTCACTTTAACACTAGGTTCCGAGTCTTGCATTAACCTTTGGACTTAGAGGAGTCCTAGCTCAAAGCACCTAAATCTCAACTTAATTCCTCAGCCCCACAATCAGCTATGGAATCATTACCCATCAGAGTTTAGATTTGAGACTTGTATTCGCCATCCTCCTGTGGGGTCTGCCCTTTTGCACCTCACATAAAATTAATCTTTTCTTGAGAACAACCTGTTTTGAGGTTCTGATTTTGGTTATATGGGCCTCTTTGCCGTTGCTGATTTTTGTTGCATCTCTGTAAAATATATCCCTGTATCTGAAATCAGAATTGATTCATTAATCCTGTGAAAACCTTTCCTACCCTGCTGAGTGTTCTTTAGAAACAGTGTTGACCCTCTGGATATAGGCACTGTTCTGTACTTGGTCATGGCACTAAGAGTTAACTGCTTCTGTCCGATTTTCACCTCTTAAAGGATTGCATATTGTCTTTTGGGCTGTCCATTCAGGCCAAGATATACAGCCCTTAATTTCTCTCTGTAACAAGAGGGACACCAATGCACTTGATGTAAAGGTGAGATGATAGTAACCTCTCTCTGTCTTCCATGAGATCAGTGTGTCTCCCGTTAGCCTTGTCCCAATACCACGGCAGAGAGACAAGGTGAATTTCCAAGTTCTTTAAAGCTGTTTTTTCACTGAATCATGGGATGTTGGTCATCTGCAATAAGAGTTGCATTGGAAGGGTTGGGAGGGAGGGTATGAAAGCTCGTACCTTAAAGCTATGTCCTCCCCGACCTTGATAATGACCCCCTTTGTAACTTCAACCATTTCCATCCAGCTTCTCAGGGCAGCAAGGAGCTTGTTAACGTCCTCACCAGCTGACCATGTGTCTCCTTTTCTCAACTCCATTTTCAACTCCGTGCTGAAGAAGGGAGAGAACGTAGCGTGCACCCTGTGAAGAAACAGGAAGATGGTTGGGAAGCTGGATGATGCATGAGAAATATAATAGGTGAAAAGAGGACAGAGGTGGTTAACTCATTGATGCCGGCGTTATTTTGCTGCGTCCATTGCCGGCAATGGATGTCGCTCCAGGAAAATCCCAACTCCTGGCATGAGAAGGATTAAGTGAGCTATCTTTTTCTATACCTCTCTACACAGGACAGTGGCCTTGACTTTTCAAGGCTTGTACATTTTTGACTCGTTGAACTCACGAGGAATCCTGGCAGGTAGTACATATAACCTCATTTGTAACACAAACACATTCACTCTATATCCAGTGGGGTATGTTTTCAGCATGGGCTTGTGCAGACAGTTCTGTTGAAGAGGAAATGCTACACGAATCTCCCCATGCTGAAAACATGCTCTAAGGGTCAATGAACACACAGCAGGTGGTACCTAAATACAGGATGTGTCATTTTTTAGCTGGAACTGGAGTTGGCCATCATGCGTTGGGAAGATTCTGATGAAACAGGTAAGTCCTTGTAGGCCCAATGAATAACTAATGAAATATACAGCACAAGGTATGACGGCTAATGATTCCAGAGCGTTCATCCTTTGACGTTGGAGAGGGCTGGTGTCTAGTTGACTGTCGACCTTAATATGTAGAGCATTTCTCTACCTGTTGGTCCTTAGTGTTAGGAGGATCGCAGTTCTACATGAAACCAGGGGGCCCTTTAGATCTTGTTTCCTCTTAGCCAGTGAAACTTGGTCTACTTGAGACTTCATGTTGTATAGAAGTCTTGAAAGTGCTGCTATTTGATAGGCAGGTCCTTTTAGGAAGGAAGACTCCGAGCGTTGTACCAGAGATGAACTTTGTTAGGGTGGAAATGCAACTACACAAGTTTTTGGAAATATACATCAATTTTAGTCTCTCAAAAGGTTGTACCAGGAAGGCGAAGGGCTTGAACGGTGTTGGCAATGGCAGGTCAATTTGCCTTGTAAAAGAACTTCTCCAAGGTAGCACTTCTCTGGTGCTGTGGTGACACTAGATGTTTTTCCTCTTGTTTCTCAATGCTTTGGATGTATGCTTTTCAGTCTTTTTGAGGCAGAAATGAGAAATATTAGCTCTTAAGTATAAGCTGTCTTTGTATAGCTTGTAATTTCTGGGGAACCTGTTTTATAGAGTAAAATTTATGGGGTAAAAAGTACCCTGATGAGATGGCAAAGGTGTCAGGGAACTGGCAGACAGGAGAGCTTGAGTTACTCTTAGAAATTCGATTTGAGAAGGTAGCTCAAATCTCTAAGTCAGAGTTGAGGAATGTTGAGATGGTAACGTGGAGAAGCTTATGGTACAGTTCCTTTTGCCATACCATTTCTGTGGTGTAACATACTCCATCTCTACAGCTGACCGTCTTTTCCTCCTACACAATAAAAAAAGCAAAACCTTACCACTTGACTGAGAGCCTAATTCATTCAGACTATAATTTACTAAGCCTTCCCTGCAACATCACCTCCCCACTTCTCCATTTCTCTCTCTCTTTCTCTCTCTGTTTTTAAATGTATTGAATCACCAGTACATTTCATCCCATTTCTCATGGTTGGAGGATGCAAAACGAATAGGGGAGCATGAGCCAGCCATCTGAGGAGAGAGAAGAAATGGAATTGAGAAGATAAGGATTCTGATGGGGAAAAGAGTCACATGGCCAAGGAAGAAAGAAATTGGATAGTGAGAGTTAGATGCGGTTTGGGTTAAAAACCAAACTGAAGCCAATCCTCCCCCCCCCCCCCCCCAATTTTTCAGTAAAAGAGACTGAGAACAGACTAAATGAGCGAGAAGGAGTAGAAACAAAAAGGAAGAGCTCCTAGAGCATCGAAGACAGCAAGTTATGGGATGTCTACTCATTATTTCCTGGCTTATCGTATTTCTCTAGCAGATATCTCCTAGCTCTGCTTTGGCATCTGAGGTCAGGAAGCGTGGCCCGTTTTGTTGACAAAAATCAAGTGGAAGTTGCTTCTTACCTTTTTTTTTTTTTTTTTTTTTTTTTTTTTTTTTAAAAGAGTAGGCAGGTTTGTTTTTTTAAGCCTAATTGGCAGGTAACTTCTTCAGATTTGCAATTCTTGTCCAACGGTGGCAGGACCAGAGAAGGCTTGTGCAGCCGAGTACCTCATAGTCTAGATTTATAAGTATACGCATTGCTCGACTTGGGTTGGTTGAACAGCATGAAATATGGAGATCTTGTTTAAAAAGAGAGAGCAAAAGAATAGTGAAATCATCAAAAACTCGTCCTCACACTGCAGGGTTTTCTCATCCCTCCTGCGACGTTAGCGTTCGTCCTTGCTCTCCCGTTGAATTCTACCTGGGTGCCCCTGTCCTACCTTCATCATGTCTCTTAAATATCAGTTGCTTTCTTCATTTTCATTTTTTCCTACTAAATGAATCCTAAACTAATATTAGTTCTAATTAACGTTAGTTCCACTCAAAAGCCCATTATTTCTTTTTTAACCTGCTCCTCAGTATCTTAGAAATGAAGAGAGGTGCCTTACGTAGGCTCTCCGGTGAATCTTAGGGACAGGTTGGCAGATTTAAACTTGCTTTTTTAGATTAAATCGGACCATCCGTGTTTAATTTTTCTTCTGTGTTTGTAGGGGTGGGGGTTGTTTGTTTGTTGGTTTTGTTTTACCACCAAAAATTGTTCTGAAAGAGGCCCAAAAAAATTGGGCTTTTGCACCAGTTGATTCAGTTAGTCCTATAGAAGAAAGAGTATAAGCATTTCATTGGCATCCTCTCTGGTCTGCATTCCATTTGATCACCGTAGAGCAGTTTTCATTTATGCCCTTTAATTTTTTTTATTTATACCAGTAATGTAACTGCTGCTGGACAGTCGTGATTTAGAGACTGGTTCTTGCCCTGAAGGGCTTAAAACCTAGAATGGGCAAGGAGGGTCAGGAACCAGGCGCGCCGACAGAGAGACAGCTGGAACAGAGCCCATCCAGACATGCACGTGGCATGGGGGGGAAGCAGAGCTGGTCCAAGGCAGTTGGAAACATGAGGAGGAGGAGATGCACAAGAACCAGGAAGGTGTCTGGGAAGGAGACAGGATGTAGACTGATGATCTGCCTGGTTTTCCTGTTGCTGTAGGCTTGCCCTCCATAGGTCAGGCAGCCAACCAGGAGGCCAGGTTCATGGAACAAGGCTGAGGAAGGGGCATGGCTTGACCAGCACTGGGAAAGGCCGTTGGCATTAGCCCTGGGTCCTGGCTAGAGTGGCATTGAGGTGCCAGCTGCTCTGCTCCAAGGGTGCTGGCTCGAGGCCTGATCTGTACACAAACGTTATGGAAGGGGTAGGTTTTCAGGAGGGATTCGAAGGTTGGGAAGCGCGAAGTTGAAGGCATGAGAGAGATGATTTAAGGAGCCCGCTAAGCCGGTGGCAGGGGAGGAGCAAAGTTCCCAGGAGGGAACATTTCTGGCTGTTCGCCCAGGCCTTTGGGGAAGAGGCGGCTAGGGTTTTTAGTTCTTCCCTAACCCTTATTTCTATTTGTATTTATTTTTCCTAACCCTGTCTTGAGGTTTTAAATTGTGTGTTGTTTTTAAAATTGTTTTTATTTGTATGGATGTTTTTACTGAGTTGTACGTCGCCCCGGGATGCCGTAGGCATATGGGGCGACTAATAAATGTTTTAAATAAATAAATAAAATAGATTAAATGCTCCTGCTGCTCTAATTTTGGACCAGTGGATCTATCAAATCCTGCCTGGTCCTGATGCACCGGCTCGGGAACAAGCTGCTGGGACCTGTAGTTCAACCCCACCCCGGGGCACTACTTTGGGATTGTCTTGATTTTAAATAAGGATATAGGATTTCCTGTATTAGTCTCGCCTTGGGCCAGTCACCGTATTCTCTCAGCCTGACCTACCTCACAGGGTGGTTGTGAGGATTAAAAGTTGTGTTAAAATGGTTCTATGTAAAGCGCTCCGAGGGCCATGGCAGGGGAGCACTAAATAAATAATAATAATTTTTGTTTTTATAAAGTCAAGTCTGGTATCCCATCGATAGCAGGGTCAGTACTTCTGCTGTAGAGGTAGGAAGTCAGTTGAACTAGGTAGGGTGAAACCTTTCCTTTTGGCTAAGCGTTTGACGGGAGGGAATTTGGGGTGGGAAGTGAGCTTTTTAGCAGATTTTTATATTCTTTAGTAGTTTATCCATCTTTATCTTGTGCGCTGCACTGAGCCTTATGGGAAGGGCAGGGTATTCATTTATTTGAATTTATATGCCACCCTTTCTCGGAGGCTCAGGTCAGCTCACAAATCTTAAAAACCAATACAAAAAATTCCTTAAAACCCCCACCAACCCTCCCGCAGCCCAACCCCAAAACCCACCCCTATCTCTGCCTGCCAAATGCCTGTTCAGAAAGAAAAGCCGTACGCCGCCTCCGGAAGACCCCCAGGCCCGGACTCAAAGGAGCCTCCAGGGGAAGGGAGTTCAAAGCAACGGGGAAGCAACCGAGAACGCCTCCCTGCCAGCCCTTGTCGTGTGAACAAGGCTAACGGACGGAACCCACTAGGATGCGCTCCCAGCCGATGGCAGGGCCCGCGATGGGACGTGGTAGGGCAGGCGATCTTTCAGAAATGTGGGGCCCAAACGGTTTAATTTAAATGTAAAGAAATAAACCAATAGGCCTGTGTAACAGCGTGGCCCCTGGAGGGTGTGTGTGTGTGTATGTTTTCACTGGATCCACACCCCCAATGAGGCCAGCCCACACGAGAGCTTTCTGTTTCTACAAGTCCTTTTATTTATAATACTCCTCACACGTACAGTTCCACGTACACATAGACTCTTGGGCCTTCTCTACAAAACCCTTCCTGGCCAGGCTTGGTCCTTGCCTCCAAACACCCAGCCCAGCTGTGTCTCTGTCCATTCTCCGTCCACTCAGCCTCTGCAGGCTTACACACCTGTCCCAGGTTCAGACACAGTCTCGCCTAATCTCCAGCGCCTGCCCCCGTTTTAGCGCCTACGATAGTGCTCCTTCTTTACTCCTAGCCCCAGCAAGAGTCGGTGCTGTCCCGAGCCCTTGACCCTGTTACGCTCTACCTAACGCCCTGCGTGTAACCATCTTGAACTGCCAGCCGCAAATCACTCGTACTCCCGGGCTTCAATGGGGGGATTCCAGAGTAAGCAGCTTGTGGATTGCAGGCAAGAGCTCTAGAATAGGAGGCGCTATCAACATCGCATCATGCTGCATAACTTAAACAAAATAAATTATTTATTTATTCAAATTTATATAGTGCCCTTCCCATTATGGCTCAGAGTGGCTTACAACCACTAAAAACATCCTTTTAAAAAAAAAAGAAAAAAACATCCCTTTCCCTAACCCTCCCACCCAACCCTATCCCTGCCTGCCAATCATCTGGCCAAAGAGAAAGGTCTTGCATCGTTTCCAGAAGATAAGCAGTCTCCGGCTTAGATGACTCTCGAGGGGGGGGTTGTTCCATAGCCACCAAGAACTCCTCTCTGCGTGCCCTTGTTGTAGAAACTTCACTGGCCAATGGTACCTGCATGAGGCTGCTCCCAGCTGATGTTAGAGGAACATGAGGAAAGAGGCGGTCTTTCAGATAGTTGTGGCCTGAGCTATTTAGGGCTTTATAGGTTAAAACGTACAGACCAGTCTCTGCCCTGTACGGTTGACAATCTTGGAGAAATGAGGAAAAGGACACTCGGGAGAGACCGGGTGGGAGACATTCATGGAGTTGAGAAGTCGCAGGTGCACCTGCTTAGCTTAGTGACTGGGGAGAAGGGAACCCCAAATGAAAGGACAGTAGAAGGAGCATTCCGGGGCTCTAGAACACTGTTATATCACCATCACAGGTTGCATATCTAAAAAATTGAATGATCCTAAATATTTTTGTTTATATAGCACTTTTTCACTTTCAAAGTGCTTTCCTATCTTACCTAGTTTGCCCTCACAACGTCCCTGTGAGGTAGGTCATTATGAATCCCATTTTACAGGTGGGGAGCGGAGGCTGAGGGAGGGAGGCTTTTCCAAGGCCACCTGGTGAGCTCATGGCTAAGAGGGGATTTGAACCTAATTTGGGGGGGGGTGGGAGTTTGACCCCTTTCCAGTTCCTGTATCCAATTCCCAGCCCCAAGCAATGAAAAACTGAGCTCGGGTGAAGGGAACAGAAACAAGGGCAAGCTCTCAAGGAGAGGGACAGATCCATGGCAAAGATCTTCCTGGACCTTCCTGTTCTTGAGTGCACCCCTTAAACACTCCCAGCCCCAACTGCTATAGGGCCCTCAGAGCTTGTACTCATTTTGAAATGGGCCCCGGGTGGGACCTATGCCTGTCATATCTACTCAGGTGCACTCTTCTCACCATTTGAAAATCCCCATACGCTTGATTCCAGGCAGGACCTACAAGAGCAGTAAATTAAATAATCTGTCAGTCTGTGGTATGAAGGAATAACTCCTTGATTGGCAAAATACAGTATCCGAATATACAAAGTTGGCCCCTGTCAGAGACAGGATGCTGGGCTGGATGGACCATTGGTCTGGTGACCCAGTCTGGCACTTCTTACAACTTAATTTCAAATCCTCCTTCTGCAGCTCAGTATAAGAATATAGGTTCCTTGGAAATCAGGTGGTTGGGTTTTTTTTGGGGGGGGGGGGGGGGTTTGGTCTTGTTTTTTAAGAAGCTGGCATATTTAGCTACCAGTTGCCTTTTGGACTGTTGGGAATACTCCTTATCAAAACTGATTGTGCCAATGGGTGTTTTCAGACATGACGCTAACCCCAGTTTAACCACACTTGAACATTTCTTATGCATGTTGCAGGGCTGCATAGGGCACCAATACAGCCCTGCAACATGCATAAGAAATGTTCAAATGTGGTTAAACGGGTTAGTGTCATGTCTGAAAACACCCAATCTCACCGTTTCTCCCCCCCCCCCATTGGTACTAATGTCGTGCGCAGCATCCCATTGAAGCCAAATGGGGTACTTTTCCCTTTAAACGCTCTTTTAACTTAATCAGGGAAAATTTCAACTCTGTCCAGCAAGACGAGAAGTATTTCTCACCCTGACTACAAATTGTGAAAGACGTTTGTTTTAATTGAGATTATGGTTCCCCTCCGCCCAGCCTGATGCTGTTGGTCAGTCCCTTGCCAAAAAAAGTGATGTCATGTTTTTTGAGGCTGGAGAACTTAGTGGAAAAAGCTGAAAGCTACATTCCAGCCAGTTTTAAATAACAACAACCTTTATATTTAAAAGCCATAAAACAGTTTTAAAATTAGCTTTCCCTCCGATGACTAAAAACGATGAATAAAGCCAGCATGTCTGCAGTTAAGACTCTGTTCTGCCAGTGTTACGTAGTACATAATTCATCTGCTCGATGGGTCACCTCCTACTCTGCTGAGAAGGTCCCAGTGGAATTTTAAACTTCTTAAAAAAAATAAAAATATTGCTTAGTATTTTCTCGTGGTGACAAATGCTTCATCCTTTTGGATTGTTTAGACTGCGAAGCTGAAAATCACCAGCACGGCATCCCCTTTGGGTTAGATTTTTATATTCAGTTTCTAAAAGGGAATTGGCTTGAGACGTCCAAACAGAGCGTGGTTGCTGTGTTAGTCTGGAATATCAGGGGGGGGGGGGGGACAGTGGGGGCCTGTGTGTGCAGGCGCGGACCCCCATGAAAACAGCGTGCACCGCTGTTGCTGGCACAAAGTGTATAAACGGTTAGCCACCCCGAGGGTATAAAGTGCTTGAACAAAATTAAATAGTGAAAACCGCACACCTGCAGGATCTGTGGGGCTTGGGATCAACCTCGCCGTTTCAGATTATTTATTTTATTTTATTATTTTTATTGGGTCAACTTCTGTTGGAGAGAGGATACACGGTTTAGGGCCAGACGTAGGTTTGAAAATAAATTTGTAGCGCAGGGGTGGGAAACCTCAGGCCCGGTGGGGGCCAATTGTGGCTTGGAAGCTAGTTGTTTATGTGGTTCCTTTCTAGTTGCTGGATCCTGGCCCCCCGGATCCAGTTCCAGCCCCCGAGCACTGGAAGATTGAGCTCGGAGGAAGGGAGCCGAGAGGAGGGCACGCACACAAGGCTAGGGGAAAGATCCATGGCACAGATTCATGATCTGAACCCTCCTCTTCTCAAGTGCATCCTTTAAGCAATCCTAGCTTCTGCGCGGTCTCTGAGCTTGACCTAAGTGGCCCCTGGGAGGAAACGTTTCCCCACCTCTGCTCTGCTTTGAGTTACAGAAATGTAGTTTTCAGCTGCAGCGTAGAAACAGCATGAGGGGCTGGTGCAACTGTGGGGAAGGGAAGCCTAAATGAGCTCAGGTGCCTTTATAACTGCCCCTTAACCAATACCGCTCCTGCACGAACACTTGGCTAGTATTCACTCTCTCACTCGCGCACACACACACAGCCTGGCTGACCAATGCCCCCTGGCAGACAATGATTGTCCATCCTGTTTTCGGCTGTTCCTTGGGTCTCCTGAGGAATTCCCCATATATGCTTGAGCTCCCAAGTATCTGAAAGACCGCCTGTTCGCTCATGTCCTGTCACAACCTCGGGTTAGCTGGGAGCACCCTCTTACAGGTACCATCTGCCCATGAAGTTTCTAAGCAAGGGCACTCAGAGCAGTGTTCTTGGGGACTGCTCCATGATTATTATTATTATTATTAACAAACATTTATATAGCGCCAGCAGTGCACCTGGCACTTTACAAAGTAATAAAATAGACACGGTCCATGCCCGTAGGGCTTACAATCTGAGAGACAGGAGCTGGGGGAGAGACTTAGGAAGCGGAACAGAGGGAGAGACAAGGGGTCTAACATTCATGAAGATGCGAGGTCTCAGGTGCACGTACTTGGCTTGGTTACGATGAGAATGACAGCAGGCAGGTCCATGTTGCAAGGATAAGGGTAAACCGATCGTAGGTATAGGAATAGTGGCTCAGCAGGATAAAGAGTCAGACAGAGCAGAGCGAAAGAGGTGAGTTTTAAGGAGAGATTTGAAGGTATGAAGGGAGGGGGCAAGGCGGATGTGGACAGGGAGGGAGTTCCAGGCATGGGGGGCAGCAAGTGAGAAGGGACGAAGGCGCTTAGGGGAGCAGGGAAGGCGTGGAAGGGTGAGAGAAGGGACAGAGGAGGAGCGAAGTGCACGGGCTGGAGTATGGAGGGCGATAAGTGCAGAGAGGTAGGGGGGAGCAAGGTTGTGAAGAGCTTTATAGGTGAAGACTAGGAGCTTGTGCAGGATTCGTTCAGGAAGGGGAAGCCAGTGAAGCGAAGAGAGGAGGGGCTGCACATGGTCGAAGCGACTGGCGAGGTAGATGACCCTGGCAGCAGAGTTTTGGACAGAGATGAGGGGAGAAAGGTGAGACCGGGGAAGGCCAGTGAGAAGGAGGTTACAGTAATCGAGGCGAGAGATGACCAGAGCATGAACAAGAGTTTTGGCAGACGAGACAGAGAGAAAAGGGCGAATCTTAGCAATGTTATGGAGGGAGAAGCGACAGGATTTAGCAACAGAGTCAATGTAGGGTTTAAAAGAAAGGGCTGAGTCAAAGATGAAGCCTAGGCTACGGGCTTGGGGGACAGGCAGGATGGTGACTCCATCAATAATTATTGACAGTGAAGAAGGAGAGGAAAGATATGGGGGGAAGATAAGGAGTTCAGTTTTAGCCATGTTGAGTTTGAGTTGATGTTGAGACATCCTGGTAGAGATGTCAGAGAGACAGTTGATGAGACGAGCTTGAACAGAGGGAGAGAGAGAAGGATTATGGAACTCCCTCCCCTTCGAGGTTCATCTAAGCCCAAGCCTGCTCATTTTCCAGAAAAGATGCAATACCTTTCTGTTTGGTCCGATGTTTGTCAGACAGGTTTGGGTGGGATGGGGTGAGGGTTAGGGAAGAGTTAAGGGGATTTTTTTAAACATGTTTTTATTTATTGTAAACTGCCCTGAGCCGTAATAGGAAGGGCAGCATATTCCATTATAAAAAAACCTCTGGTTAACACTGACAGTAATAGAGTTAAGGCTCTTGCAAATTCAATCGTGCATTAAAAAGCATGGAAATTGCAAGTTAACTTGCGTGCCGTTTAAGCAGTAAAGACGTTGTACAGTCTCGCATATTGTGCTTGATTCCAGCTTAGGCTCCATGCCCCCACGTTTTCCATTGGTCTTTCAGTCCCAGTTCTCTTCCTCTGCAGGTTGGGGGCAACACTGAAGCCAGGGAATGGAGGGGGTGAGGGGGCAGTGGCAGGGCTCAGAGAGCAGGGTCTGTGGGTGGGGATTGAGGGGGACAGACAGGGGAAAGGGGCTGTGGGTGGGGATTGAGGGGCAGTAGAAGAGTTGAGGAGAAACTCAGGACTGGAAGAGTGGGGGCAGCAACAAAGCTGGGGGGAGCTCGGGTGGGGGAGCAATGACTGCAGGTGTGTGTTGAGGGGCAGTGACAGAGCTGGAGAGGAAATCACAGCTGCAGGAGCATGGGCTGTGGGTTTGGATTGAGAGGCAGTGGCAGAGCTGGGGGGGAGTCTAGGGCTGGAAGAGCAGGGACTGAGGGGATTGAGAGACAGTGGCAGAGCTGTGGGCAGGTCACAACTGTGGGAGATGGGGCTGCGGGTGGAGATTGAGGGGCAGGGGCTGTGAGTGAAGGCTGATGGGCATCGGCAGAGCTGGACTAAGGCTGGGAGAGCAGGGACTGAGGGGCAGCGGCAGAGCTGGGGGGAGCCCAGGGCTGGGGCAGCAGGGGCTGAATGGGGGGAATCTCCCCCCAGCTCTGCCACTGCCTCCAAACCCCCTCCATTCCCCAGCTTCAGTGTTGCCCCCAACCTGCAGAGGAAGAGGATTGGGACTGAAAGACCAATGCAAAGTGTGGGGGCATGGAACCTTAGCTGGAATCAAGCACAGTATGTGAGACTGTACAATGTCTTTACTGCTTACATGTCGCACAAGTTAAGGCAAGAGCCTTAGCTTGCAATTTCCATGCTTTTTAATGCATGATTGAATTTTCAAGAGCCTTAACTATTACTGTAAACCAGAGGTTTTTTATAATGGAATTTCCTGTTGTTTTTTAAAAGGATATTCAATAAAAAGTTAATAATTGTATCTAATTATATACATATTTAATTGTAGACCTCCCCCACCCTACCCTCCCAAGCCCCCACAATCCTGCTCCCATCTCCTCCCAGCCAGCCCCTCCCAGACATTCTCCCTTAGCCTCCCCAATCCTGCCCCATCTCTCAGCCAGCCCTTCCCAGACTCTCCCCCGCCCCTTAGCTCACCCAACCGCATCCATCTCCTCCCAACAGCCCCTCCCATACTACCCCACCCCCTAGTTTTCCCCCAGTCCTGCCCCATCACCTCTCAGCCAGTCCCTCTGACAGTCCCCCTGTTCCAGTCCTGCACACCATCTCCTCCCAGCCAGTCCCCCTGCCCCTTAGCTCCCGTAATCCTCCCCCACTCTCTCATACATGGGGACACACACACGGGAGGTGGAGGACACATACAGAGGGAGGGAAACGTGCACATACGTGGGGGCACACAAACACACGGGGACATGGACACACACGGGACACACACACACAAGGGTGATGCACATTGGGATATGGGGGACACACTGGACAAACACACACAGGGACACATAAATGATGGGGACACATGGGGGATACACACAGTCATGGGGACACCATGGACGCACACATACACACACTGGGACACAGACACACAAAGAGGATGACCTGCATGGGAGGGGCATACAGATAGGGGACACGGACACACATGGGAGGACACTCATGAAGACACACACACAACACAGCCACAGAGGGGTTAGACAAACACGGGGCACCCACCCACCCACTGAGGGACACACACACACGGGGGGGGGGGGGGCGGATGCGCACACAAACGCAAACAGAGGAGGGGACATATGGAGGGTGCACACACACACAGGATGGGATGCACACACGGGGGGCAGACAGATACAGTCGGGGGCGGATACACACACACACAGTGGGACACAGACACACAGAGGGGAACGCTTTCTCACGTGCACATTCACGAGACAAATGCACATGGGGAGAGGCACACAAACACAGGCAGGGACACACAAGGGGACAAGGGCGCACACATGGGGCTCACGCACAATGGGACATTGGGGACAAGGACACACGAGGGACACAGACATACATACAGAGGGGGACACAAGGTGCATTCACAGACATGAGGGTACACACAAACGGGGGGACACATTGACACACACGGGATGGACACACAATAGCATGCACACGGGGGGGACACAAACACTGAAGGACACACGGCATGGGAGGACATATACGGGGGACACAAACATACACACATGGGGGACACAGACACACACAAGGGGATGCACACACAGTAGAACATGGACACACAAACGGGACACGCACTCTCACACACAGGGAGGATACACAGACACGTGGGACACACACACGGGGTGACACACCTACACACAAACAGGCACACAGGGAAAACACACATGGACGGACACACACATGAGGGACAAGGACACACATACAAGGGACACATACAGTGTGGGAGATGCACACGGGGGTGGAGACACACGCACATGAGCAGGACACACAAACATCCTCCACACACGCACATGGGGGGGACGGGGACACATGGGGGGACAAGGACAGACAGACACACAGGAGGGACACAAATATACACACGGTAGAACACACTCTCGCGCGCACACAGAGGGGAATGGAGACACTCTCGCGAGCACACAGGGGGATGGACACACAAACACGGGACATACACACACAAACATGGGGACACATAAACACACATGGGGGCATGTGCACATACACACAGTAGGACACGGACACACACACAGAAGGGGACACACGGACAGACACATAGTGGGGACGCACAAGGTGAGACACAGAGGGGGACACACGTTCTCTCACACATACAGGTTGGGGACACACACGCACACACACACACAGGGACACGGACACACACCGGGGAACTTAAACATGTTAGTAATTTTAAAAGTAATGTGCGGTTTTTAAAGCCAACAAAGCTAGGGCAGCCCTAGCCCACAGGCTTGAATCTTCTACACTGATTTCGAGTCCTGACCCATAACTAAAAAACTGTCAGGCTGGTCAAATCAAGACAGTTACAAAAAAAAGCAAAACAACCTGCTTCTCTCCCTCCGAAGTTTCAGCTGTTGGATCGCAGCCATTTTAAGTCCGATTTCTCTGAAATTTGAACAGATTAAACCTCTCACTCAAGCAACTCTCAGTGCAAAATACTGTAAATTATCTCCATTTTATAAGAAATAGAATGTTCGGGTTTTATAATGGAGCATGCGAGACACCTTAAGTCTCCAGGCACTCCTGTGCTTGGATAATAAATTTGATGAATGAAATAAGTAAATAAATATTACAGGCAGCAAACCCATGGACGTATCCTGGTTTGCTTGAGCAAATGTAGCGTCTTGTGTTTGGCGGCTGGCAAGTCTTCCATGCGGAGATGCCAGTTGTCGACACACAGAAGTTGCAGTCTCCTGAATCAAACCCAAGACATGTGCCTGCCTGCGTCCATGTTGGTATGTAACTTAAATACGCACAAACCATTTATCTTGTGTGTTCTCCTTTCTTTCTGGGGAATGCCTCTGAGAGAACTCTCTCTCTCAAACTAGCTTCTCTTAATTCCCACGGTGATGTCCTGGTGTTGCATACTGCTGTTGCCATGGAAATAAATTGAGGGGGTTCATAAATGCGTAAGGCACTTGCTTGAAGCATCACAGAGGAAGAGAGTGACCTACATTGCTGTAGTCCAGAGCTTTTGAAGTGTAAAGCACTAAGTAGCGTTGACAGAGCACTGTTCATGATAGCACTAGGCACTGCTGTTGAACCTTTCATTTAAGAAGGGATGGGGGCTGGACAACGAGTTGGGGGTGGGAGGAGGGCACTTAAGGGATGTGCTCAGAATAAGGGAAGGAAGAGGGGAGGGTCCAGAGTAGGGGCTGAAACTCTGATTCTCACTTTCCTTGGCAAAAATCAGGAGTCTCTTCTCATTCTTGAGAACGAGCTGAGTAAGACAAGAATCTCGAGAAAGCCCCCCCCCCCCCCAAGGACTGACATCCCTTGGCCCTGGCAGGAGGAGTTTTGGGGGGGGGGGGGGGTCCAGCTCTCCTGACTAGCGCAGCCCTTGCAAAGCCCTCAAGCAGCTGCCTGGTCAGTTTCAGGCCGAAATGGACCAGGCAGAGCCACTTGCGACTTTCCGTGGAGGCCACTCTGGCTAGAGCGGAGTAGCCTTCTGCAAGGCCAGCTTCCCGAGGGTAAACTGGGGGGGCAGGGCGAGGGGAACCCATGTCCACCCACTCGCCATGGCAGGGCAGACCTCTAGGAAGCACCCCCAAACTCCTTTGCTTGCACCCGGGGGGCGGGAGTGTGTGAGAGAAACGGGTCCACATCCCTCTCCCCCCAATGCAGTGCTTTGCAAGCAGCCTAGCAGGGCTTGGGGGCCACATTCTGGCACGGAGTGCCGTCGTCGTCGTCCCCCCAAGTCCCTCAGCCAGGGCAGACTTCTGGGAAGGCGGCTTTGCAAAGGGCTACTCCGTTCTAGCCAGAGTATCCCCTTGCAAAGCCGCAATCAGCTGTCTGGCCAATTTTATCCATTTGAGGGCTTGCCAAGGGGCTGCTGTGTTGGCCAGGAGAGCTTCAGGGTGAAGTTCATGTGGGGTCCATGGTGGCTCCATCTCCTCCCACGTATGGGCACCCTCTGGAGGGCCCTGAATGCGGCCCTGTTTGGGGACCTGCTAGGAGGGAGAGGCAGCCCTGCCCTGGTGAAAACGTGGCCGACAGCAGTGCCCCTGGAAGTAGAGAGAAGAGCGGGGGCCCGAAGCACTCACCCTGGGTTGCCTTTTGGTAAAGTTGGCTCTGGTTGCTGCCTACTACTGCGTTGGGATGTTGGTTCTGTACTGAAAGCCTCTATCAGGGATGAGGAACTGCAGGGCCGGGGGGCCGAATGCAGCCCACGGCTAGTTCTTTTTTGGCCCCTTTCTATTTCCTGGATCCCGTTCCTGCCCCCAATCAGTGAAAGACTGAGCTCGACGGATGGGAATGAGGGCACGGACAAGGGACCGTTCCATGATCTGGACCCTCTTTTTCCTCCGCGCGCCCCCCCCCCCCCCCCCCCTAACATCTGTGCTCTTGGAGCTTATACTAATTTTCATAGCAACCTCTGGGAGGGAAAAGGTTCCCCACCCGTGGCCTATGTCTTTCGCAGCACACATGGCTGTGCTATCCCAAGTACTGATCAACCTCTCTCTTTATTAGATGGAGGCTGGGTCTTGTGTACTGTGGGGTGTCTCTGAAATCCGCACATGGTAATGAGCATTGCACGTGCACCCACGGCAGCGGGCCCATTCTAGCCATATAGTTGTGCATAAATACCACTATGGACGTACACGGCCAGTGGAGGTTAAAGGGAGTGCGATTGGACACCTCTGGCTCTCACCCCTTTGGGTGGGGGGATGCGATCCCTCTCTGAGGTGACGACACCTCTTTTTCCAAGTACCGTGATGTCTACAGTAGGAATGGGTGCACGGTCAAATCAAGGAAGCAGAAGGACGGCCCCTTTGCCATGCCCTTTTCCAAGTGTTGTGATGTCATAATGCTTGGACGGGGGCGTGGTCCCGTGAATAGTTTCGTTTGCAATCCCTCACCCCACCCCGGTGCCCCGTATGTGGCTTAGGAGCCATAATGGCACAGTGCAAGGCAGCAAGAACTCCTTGTGCTTGTCAAGAAGGGGGCACTGAAAAATAGAGGCATCTCCGAGAACTTTGCTGGCACAAGTCAAAACTGTTAGTCTTTTAACCGGTTTAAGAGCAGACGTGTTTGGACAAGGGTTGTGTCTAGACCAGCCCTGAGAATTGACAAGATGACAAGCCTTGCAGTTGAAGCTGCCTGTGTGTGCTCCTTTTTTTCAGTAATTGGTTGGGTAATTTTGGTGAAAATAGCTGGAACTATTAAGGGTAATGGATGGAGAGATCTATCTGATAAACTAATTCAGGTCTGGAATTTGATCTATTTCAACACTATTACGTTTTTTCAAGTGGGGAGGGTTGGACTCTGTTTTTCATTCAAATAAATGACTCAGTTTCTAATTAATGTTAGCTCTTAGTGTTCATAAGCATTTACACGTGGGTGATTTGAAAGACAGAGACCCTGACTAGAGCCAGATTGAAGCAGTCCTTCCGATTTCGTGAAGCGCTTCCACGAAATCAGAATGGCCATCGGTATTCCGATGGGAATAAAGTTCTGATCGGCGATTGGCGAATGTGCAAAATGTCTGCCATTGGACAAAAGAAATGGCCGCTGCCGTGCAGTATGGTAGTATCTCTATGTGAAATACAGATTCTGTGCATGCGCAAGTCACCCAAATTCACCCGTCGGATCAGAATTCCATCCTGCCCAAATTCTGATCGAACCGCCCAGTTCTGTCAAACTGCGTGGAATTTCAGCTCCTTCTCGCAGTCAGGAAGTTTTTCCTGTTATCTAACCCAAATCCTACGTTGCTGCAAATAAAACCTGTTTGTAGTCTTGTTCTGTTTTCTGTGGCTGTAGAGAGCAAATGTTCATCTTCTTTCTGTGGCTCACCTGAGTCCAGTAGGGGAGTGACAGAGCCAGGTAGTTCTGGATTCTTCTCTTGTGCTCAAGCCTTTGCCTGAATGCTTTGGAATTGAGAGTCCTCGGTGGAAGGAGCTAGCGATGACGGCATTTTGCGTGCCTCCTGCTGGCTCAGCAGCAGTGGCCGGTAAGTGCTGCGCTGGCGTTTTGTAGCACACTAAGCAAATAAAGGTGTTCTGGCAGGGTCAGCTATAAGAAAAATGATTAGGACTATCAGGCCAATTTCAGCTGTGTTAGAAACCCAGATGAGAAACCAGGCTTGTTGCGCGGGGGGGGGATCTGTTATGAATATAAGCTTCTTTTTAAGTTTCCATGCAGGCATTCACTGCAGACAATAGCAAGAGGAAGTTTTTGTGCTCTTCCAGCTTCCCTGCTGTGAAGCCATTGTCCATATTTAGTCAGTCGTAGGGCTGGAAGGGACCCCCAAGTGTCATCTAGTCCAGCTCCCTGTACCAATGCAGGATTCACCAGACCCAAACTAACTGCACAGAGAAAAATCCATCCGTTGAGAAAGCAAGGCTATTAAAGAGTATGCCACAAGTAGAGAGCAAGACCGATAAGAGCACATCGATGCCTCAAATAACTGGGAATAATCTTCTAAAAGAAAAATCAAGGGGTCTTGAACCAGTGAGCCACACCCTTGCTGTAGGGTGGGGATGGGGAATCTTATCCCTTCCGGGGGTCACTTGGAGCTTGTACTCATTTTCAAAGGGTTGCATAGAATTTGGGGTGGACAGTCATCCAGTTCTTGGGGGCAGAAACTGAATCAAGGGGCCAGATTCAAGCACTGGAAAGGGGTCAAATAAAAATAAGCCATGAGCTGTATTTGGCCCCCTGATCTGAGTTTCCACGCCCCCTGCTGTAGGGGAAAGCAAAAAACCCTCGGAGTCATCTGCCCTGAGGGCAAACTCCTTCCGAGTCCCTGATGTGGTGAATGGTTAGACTCCGAGCATTCATACGGGTCCCGCCAGTCAGGCAACAGACCCAGAATTATAGTGCCCAGACATTGAACGTCCTTTCAGTCCTTGTGGGGGAGCTTTCTTCCTGTACTGTCAAGTAGTATTGCCTCTCACAAGTTGTGTGTCATAAATTTTGTCCAACTCTCTTTTCCAACTATTCTGATCCTTTGCTCCCACACCTGTCCCTGGGAGCTTGTTCCAGCAGTTGGTCACCCTGATGGTTTAAAACAAAAAAGTCGTCTAATTTCTGGCCTCTGTTTTATTTAACCATAACGTAGCTGTCGTAAGATTTACATCTGTATTTTCACCATCATGCTTTTTAGCACAGTGATCTCTATCAGGAGCAGGTCTAGAAGAGATGGCTCAAGGCCACTCTGTTCCTCAAGGACGTTTGAAATTGCTCTTGGGAAGAACAGCAAGACTTGCAAACACTCCGAATATTTCCTTCCACTTTAGTCCACTGTAACAAAGCTCCCTAGGCTTTAATGTATATGCTCTAGGGAGGGATAGCAAGACAGGCCTCCGCAATGCGTTGGCAGTTAAATTGTCTGCATGAGCTTCTGATCTAGCTCAAGGCAACGAGTTGTGAACGAGGGCTTAGCCAAAACATTTTAGTCTGATTGTTTCATCAGCAAGTCAGAGTGTGAACCTGTAAGTAGGATAGAGTTGAATGTGAGCCAGAGTCTCACCTCTGTGTTAGATCAGGTGAGCAATATAGACTTCAGGTGGCATCGTCTTCCTGTCGCTACCTACATATTTTCCGTGCTGGATAGAGGAGTGGGGGGAAGCTCTGGCCCAGAGTTGGTATTTACTACATGGCTGTTAGGGGAGCGTGTTCAAATGCAGTTTCACTTACATGCTTCTGCCACCCAGTCCTTGATTTCCTTACGTTACTCTGATTCTGATTCAGGAAGGTGCTTTAGCATGGAGACTCTCTTTCTTGACTCAAAGCCACTCCCAAGCCTTTGCACTACTTTGCTCTGCAGACCAAGGCTGCTTTCAAACGTTACAAAATGAGGGGTTGTCATCGCTCAGGATAATGCTGGACATTATAATCGCATGAGTTCTGTAATGTGTGAATGCACTGTTCCCCTTTTGTGAAGCGAGATCTCACTGCATTGTAATAGCCACCAGGTATGACTCAGAGGCCACATTCACATCTGCGGCGGAGAGACCCGCGAGGGAAGACGCGGCAGCGGGGAGGAGCCGGAGAGCAGAAGAAGAGCCAGTGCGGACGGGGGAGGTGCCGCGGCTTCCCTCCGGTGCGGACGGGGGAGGTGCCGCGGCTTCCCTCCGGTGCGGACGGGGGAGGTGCCGCGGCTTCCCTCACGCATGTCAGGGTGCCAAATCCTGCCCTGACATGCGTGAGGGAAGCCGTGGCACTTTACCGTCCTCACCGGCTCTTCTGCTCTCCAGCTCCTCCCCGCTGCCGTGTCTTCCCTCGCGAGTCACCGCTGCAGATGTGAATGCAGCCTTACAATGCAGCGAGATCTCACTTCATAAAGGAGGAATAGTGCATTTACACAAAACTCGCGGGATTATAATACCTGGTTTTATCTTGAGTGATTATAATTTATTTTGTAACGTGTGAAAGCAGCCTAAGTATTTAATACAGACTGAGGTGGATTCCATGCTGACTTTCATACTGCTGCTTACCAAATGTCACTGAACCATTCTGGTTGCAGGAGCTTTATCTGTATTTACACCAAGGGAGAAAGGGCCCTTCATTTTCAGATCTCCAGGTTATTTGGACTTGACAAAGGAGTCCCTTGACTTTCTAATGACGGGGGGTGCCTTTTTAAAATGTATTTATAGCACACAAGAGATAAGTAGCAACTTTTTGTGCTGGCTTATATCCCCCTGCTGGGCTGCTTGCATTTTTGATAAGTCTGCTGTTGTAGTTGTGTGTGAGCAGAGTGTGGGAATGATTGATGGAATTACAAAGCCATAATGCCATTTTTAAGATTATATAGCCACACCTCCAAGCCCCCCACCTCCCAGACATTGTATGCTACTGCTAACAGGGGTGGGTGTGTGTTTATCATAATGGATAAAAATATAAAACTCAACCTGATGCTTTTCAGCCTGCAGTTAAATTAGCCACAACATCCTGGTGGAAACCTGACTCTGTTCTTATGGCTTATTTTGTAGGAGGTGTATAGGATCCCAAAGAAGAGTCAAGCAGAGAAGGAGAACACTGGTACGTAATTGAAGATAGTTTTGTGTATACGAAATGGAACAATGGAACTTCTGCAGGGAGTGTTAATCCCTAATTCTGTCTAAATCAGAATGCTCATTAAAAAGACTTTTATGTACCTTTATTTATGCAAACCATCCAAAAATGAAGTTAACTTACCCTTATGGTGGTGTCTCGTTTCCCCAGCTGTGATTAGAGTCCTTTTGGTCTAGTTGCTCTGTGTACACAAAGTGAGAAGTAGTCTATACTCCAAGGAACTTCCAATCTAAATAGACAAGACAATAGTTGGTGGAGAGATGGTGTTATCTCCATTTTACATAGGGGAAAACTGAGGTACAGAGATGGCCCAGTATCATGGCAGAGCTGGAAATAAATCCCAAATCCTCTGAATCCCTGCCCAGTGTATTAGCCAAAACCCAGCCTTTCTCTTGGAGCTGAAATGAGTACCCGCAAAAATGGGTATACCAGCTGAATTTCCATCATGTACAAAATGAACCCACCAATATCCAAAATGCCACTGCTGCTATTTTAAGTATGGGCAGTGCTGTTTTGCACATGTGCAAATGATCCATTTTGTTTGGTCCGCTTTGGACCAAAAATGCCTATTATCAATCAAAATTGGAACTGGTAGAAATTCCAGGTTCAGCCTTAGAGATGTCCTGGGGTACCAGTCATGATCTCTGCAGGGCTGGTTGACCTCCCAACACCATGACCTACAGGAAACTAGCACGTGTTCCACCAGTAGATCTCAATCTACCGCTTGGCCACCTTTGATCTAAGGCAACGTTGTAACCTCGGTACCTTGTCACCAATGAGATCCCAAATCCATGAAAAGAAATCGAGCTATTGTAAAGAGCTAAAGCGCTTCAGAACGTGGCAGGAATACGTAGTATAGAGTAGTCTGTACGTGACAATTTTCACATTCAGACTAAGTTATCCAAAAATAAAACACAGTTTATGTTATGGTCCAGAACCACCAGTTCTCCAGATAAGCAGCCCTTTGTAAACCATAAACTCTGCTTTCTTTGCATCTTTTTTTTTTTCCCAGCAGACCGTGGGAGAGATGCAGTTGCTCACAGGGATCAAACGGCTACCCCAAAGAACCCAAACCTCAGCAGGGAGCGAGATCCCGAAAGACAGAGCCAGAGCAAAGAGAAGAAGAAGCGGAGAGAATCCTTGTCTCCACCGTCTTCAGCGTACGAGCGAGGAACCAAGCGGGCAGATGACAGGCAAGCTTACCCCGCTATACCGTTTCCATTAAGAATAACAGTGCTCAGGGTTCGAAGTCTCTGGTTTCAGTCGATCAAGGAAACGCAGCATTTATTTAACTAAGAACATAGTCAGTGCCAGACTGGGTCAGATCAATAGTCCATTGAGCCCAGCATCCTGTCTCTAACCGTGACCATTCTCAGTCACTTCAGAGAAGGATCCAACAGGTCATAATAGAGCGATCTATTCCCTGTTGTCCGTTCTCAGCTCCCGACAGTCAGAGATTTACATTCCCCCAACCAACTTGGCTAATCGCCATTAATGGGCCTATCCTCCAAAAATGTATCCATTCCTTTTGTCTTTAAACTTGGCTATAGTACCGGCCTTAACTCTCTCCTTTGGCGGCAAATTCCACAAGTTAATGGTGGAATTAATCCTTTGCGTATGCAGTTTGCGCGGTTGCCAAAATGGCTGTTCGCAATCTTTGGGAAAGTGCAGAAATGCGAGCTTTCTACCAAATGAATAAAATAGGGTGATGTACGGTGCATTAACGGAAGCATTATTGCCAAGTCAGTTGAAGTAGTAATTCCGCTCTATTCAGCACTAGTGAGACCCCACCCTGGAGTATTGTGCACAGTTTGGGGCACTTAAAGAAAGACATTATTATTATTATTATTATTATTATTATTATTATTATTATTAAACATTTATAAAGCGCCAGTAACAACCTGGCGCTGTACAGAACATATAATCAGCTGCGGTCCCTACCTGTGGCTTACAATCTAAAAGACAAGGAGGGGGAGACAAGGAGAGGGGACAGCGGGAGAGACATGGGAGAAGACAAACAAACATTCAGGCGGATGCGAAGTCTCAGGTGCGTGTACTTGGCTTGGTTACAAGGTGGTCGGTAGCAGCAGTCAGCAGAGGAGGGCTGACAGTAAGAGCAAGGGGAAAGACTAGAGGGCATTGGGAAAGGCAGCATGGAAAAGGTGGGTCTTGAGGAGGGATTTGAAGGAGCGGAGGGAGGAGGCGAGGCGGACGTCGGCAGGGAGGGAGTTCCAGGCATGCGGGGCAGCGAGGGAGAAGGGACGAAGGCGGTTGGGCGAGCAGGAGAAGCGAGGGAGAGCGAGGGAGGGGACAGCGGAAGAGCGGAGAGCGCGCGCAGGAGCGCGTAGGGCGATTAGGTCCGAGAGGTAAGGGGGAGCTTGGTCATGGAGCGATTTGAACGTGAAAACCAGGAGTTTGAACAGGATACGTTCAGGAAGGGGGAGCCAGTGAAGGGAGAGGAGGAGAGGCATTACATGGTCGAAGCGACGGGCAGAGTGAATGATCTTGGCGGCAGAGTTTTGGATCGCAACAAAGGGGGGACAGGTGGGAGCGAGGGAGGCCAGCAAGGAGGAGGTTGCAGTAGTCGAGGCGAGAGATAACCATGGCATGAACGAGGATTTTGGCCG
Source organism: Sphenodon punctatus (assembly GCA_003113815.1). Classification (NCBI taxonomy): domain Eukaryota; kingdom Metazoa; phylum Chordata; class Lepidosauria; order Sphenodontia; family Sphenodontidae; genus Sphenodon; species Sphenodon punctatus. The sequence goes on from QEPC01000895.1 coordinate 583,215, forward strand.
AGGAGATAGATAGAAAGGGGCGTATGCGGGCAATTGACAAATCAGAGCGGGGTCAGAGGAGGGCAGCAAAGCTGATAAAGCAAGTCTTATGAGAAAACGTTGACGGAACTGGGTATGTTTAGCCTAGAGAAGGGAATATTAAAAGGAGACATGATAGTAGCCTTCAGATATCTAAAGGGCTGCCACCAAGAAAATGGCAAAGAACTGTTCCACATCGCTACAGAGGCCAGGACTAGTATCGGTCGACTCAAGTTGTAGGAAGGGAGATTTCAGTTAAACATCAAGAAAAACTTCCTAACACTGTGCAGCAATGGAGCAAGTTGCCTAGGAAGGTTGTAGGCTCTCCGTTGCTGGAGGTTTTCAGAAAGAGTCTGGACCGCCATCTGTCGGGGATGTTGTACCTGTAGTCATCCTGCAGCCAAACGGGGGTGGACTAGATGACCTTTGAGGTAACCTTCCAACTCCGACATTCTGTGATTCTGTAACTCTGGGTATTGATAATGGATGTAGATACTGATAACGTATAAGCCATCTCTAGAAGGCTGCTCTGAATGTAGACCGGCGTAGGTAGCCTTGAAATGATGAGATATCTCCCAAGAGCAGACCCAAAAACTACTTGGTCCTTCCATGAACTTTTCCAGTGTGTCTTGTGATTGAATCATACTGGTGGTTCAAGACGTGCCCCCCAAAGGAGAGTCTCAGCCCTGCAGGTGAGGGGGACCCAGGATGTTGCATGATAAATACTGTTCAGTAACCGATGGTTGTTAGCGCGAGTCGGTTACCAACGGTTAACAGTTCTTGCTCTTTTCCGGTGACCCACTGCTCCTTGTGGGCCTGCTGATGCTACCAGGTAAACCCTGCCTCCAGTGACCTCCCCCATAACCACTGTTACTCGACGTGACCAAGAGACGACATTTGTAGGCAAGCAGTGAGGAGCAGTAGAGTAGCAAGGTTACGTAGCAAGTCGGGAGCAGCTATAACAACATATGCTCCGTGCTTGCCATCCAGTCGAGTGTGGAGAGCTATGTCTGACAATACCCAATAACTAACTGTGTGGTTAGGACACGCCCTACATCCCTGAAGGTCATGGGTTCAAGTCCTGATTAGTCTCTCGTTGGCTAGCCGCCTCCAGTCCACCCAGCTGTGAATGGGGATCAGCTCCATTTGGTTGGGGAACTCAAAGGCAGTTGGATGTGGTGCTCCATGATCACTCTCTTATGTACTGTAGGCCATAGAAACTGCTATGCCTTAGCCATTCCGTGTTGGTGGAGACCATCGACCGCGTGGCCCCCAGGCATCCGCTCCCCAATCGCTGACAGTGCAGTTCCCCTTGGTATACGGAGGAGCTGCGGCGGTTCGAGCGATGGTGGCGTCACGTACTGAAGTTGACCAATTGCGGCATAGAGTCTGCTTACGTACCTATGCCGTTGCAGTGTGGACAGCAACGAAGGTTTTCTTTGCTGCCCTCATTGTGTCCGCTAAGTCCCACCCGGTGGAGCTTTTCGGGGTGGTGAGGGGGCTGGTCAGTCCGGCCTCCCTCCACCTGGATTTAGTCATCAAATGCCCACTGTGAACTTTTTTGCTGATAAAATCGCTTAAATCTACCACAGTTTTGACACAACTTTTTTAGCAGTAGGTGAGCCAGAGGCAGTAGAAGCCCCTTCTTGTCCTGTTTTGTGGGATGAATTTCAGGATGTGTCACCCTCGGATGCAGGGGATGCTCTTGGGACTGTTCAAGCCACTTATTGTGAATTAGATCCATGCCCATCCTGGCTGGTTAAGGCTAGCCGGGAGACATTAGGGCCGTTGCTGGCTGGGATAGTCATCGTGGCGAAACGCCAGTAGGGGATGCAATACAGCTGAGCCACCCACCTCACTGTGTTTCTCCAAATCTCTGGCTAGGGCTTCCCACAGCTGGAACCCCCTCCCCCAAACCACTTGATATTCCGCTGCCACCACCTGCGTGTTTCCCAGCTGGCATTCACACCATTCAGGAAATGTGAACCCTCAAAAGGCATAAGCCTTACAGCTTCCCAAAAGCCCTCCCCTTTCCTGGCACTCTGTTCCTGGGATTTCCTCCTCTGCGTTGGAGGCAGATCCCCAGGGCTACCCACAGGAGGCGTCCCTTGGTTCCAGAGCTGTTGGCCCCTAGCCAAATAGGTAGATTTCCCCGTCTTTAGTAGCTTGGCCTAGGGAGACGTATAACGCTCAGCCAATAATGCACACACGCACACCCAGTAGGGTAAAAAGAAAACTAAGACTTTACTAGTACATATAAAAAGGAATAAAAGCAAAGTTTATTCCGAGAACCAGAGGTGATAATCCTTAAGCAATGAGAGTCAAGCCTGTGGACATAGTTGTCCATTTGGAAAGCGTCTTCCTATAACTAGCTGAGGTAGCAAGTTCCAGCTGACCATTTCAAGCCAATCAGATTCCTGTTTCCTGCTGGCTGAAGAAGATCCCAGAGGAATTCCTGGAATGGGTGGGGGGTCCTTTAGAGGCCTAGCAGAGATTACATCCTGCCTTGCAGTTTCAGGCAGGTGCCCATGCCAGTGCCTGTGGCATTTTGCCACACCTCCCCCCTCCCATTTTTAAGCCTGGTCATGCTGCTTGTCCCAAAGCTGAGGGTACAGGCGTGCTCAGACAAGGGGTAGAAACAGTTCTTGAAAACACAAAAGTGGCTGATAATGCATCAACAATACAATACCACCAATAATACTATCCCGTTACGGAAACCACAAAAGTGTTAAGTCACACATAATACAGTTACCTCATCATATTCCCTGTACAAGCAGAGGTGCAATCCTGTACATCTTGGCACTCTTTGCGAAAACAGTCATTACAATCTTTTCCTGCTTCTGGAAGTAAGACAACAAGAAAGTTACATATAAAATAGTTGGGGTCCTTTCGGGACAAGGAGTCCATAATCACAAAATGAGGTTTCAGCTTGTCTACAGCCCAGACAATAGTCAAACCCTCCTTCTGAATAACAGTTAGACCCCTCTCTTTGGGAATCAGATTCCTTCCCAGATAGGTAGTTGGTCGCTCAGTCCCCTCAGGCTTCTGTAAGAGCCCAGTCCCTAGTGCTACTTCTGTGGAGTCCGTAGCCACAAAGAGTTCCTTGGGGGTCAGGTGCCTTTTTCACAGGTTGGGAGAACGCCAATCCAGAAACTTTCAAGGTTCTGCTCAGTTTCTCCTCATCTTGAGGCAAAACCTCCTCAGGCGGAGAGAGATCCCCAATCCTCGTTTCCCTCGAGCCTATAACGAAAAGGCCTGTTGTCTCATCCTCCCCTTCCCAGCTGTCAGAATGGGGGATCTTGAATCCCAGTCCATCCCTGTCCCAATGTGGTTTGCACTGGCTTACATGGACCACTTTGGGGTTCCCTCCAGGCTGGATCAAGGCCATTACCTAAGTCACCATGGGTCCCTTAGCTCCCCTCTCGAAGGTCAGCTCGAAAGGCAAGAAGCCCCTGGACTCCAGAGGTATTTTACTGTAAGCAGAGAACAGAAGCAGGAACTCCTCATCCCAATTATCAGGGCGAGAATCCCCATAAACCCTCCGCATCCCCTTCAGGGTCCCAAAAAATCTATCCCCTAGCCCCTTGGTCTGTGGGAGATAGGCTGTGGTTTTGGGGTGCTTAGCCCCACCGCACTTCCCTAGGCGTTCCATTAATTCGGTTAGGGCATTCCCTCCAGTGTCATTCCCCAGGCCTTCCACTACTTCTGCTGGGGTATTTCCTCCACTGTCCTTCCATATCTCTGATGGAGAACCCGGAGGAGAAAGCATCTTTATCAGGCCATCTGCAACCACAGTGGCTTCTGTAGAAGCTAGGGTAATGGCCTCAGGGTATCTAGGTACAGCATCTGCTAGGGTCAGAACAGAGCGCTTCCCCCTTGCCTTCTGCTTCTGGGGTCCCCCTGTATCTGTACCCACCCTCTCAACAGGCTGCCCCATGATTGGGAGTGGCCACAGAATTGCTTCTTCCACCCCCCCAAGTGACTTGTTCCCCCCAGTTAGGAGTGAGTTCCCCCTCCTGTTCCTGTGCTGACTGCTTGAGCTGCTCCAAGCTGGGGTCTTCCAGAACCTCCAGCTTACCATTCTCTACCACCCCCGGGGGTACCCCATCCCTTTCTGGGATCCCTATATCCGTTTCCCCCCCCTTGGGCTCTACACTTCCCATTGTAGGTTTGCCCTCCAGGCCGGCCCCCAGGGTCACTATTCCCTCTGCCGCACCCTCTCTGGGTCCTACCAATTCTGGTTTGGGGCTACCCTCTAGGTCCGCCCCCAGGATTATTGCTTCCTTTATTACCCGCTCTTTCGGTTCTATGTTTTCCACCCCAGGGCCGCCCTCCAAGCTCACCCCCAAGGTCTCTATTCTTTCTGCACCCCCAACCTCATCTACTGACTGGTGGTGCTGCTGCTCCTTTGGAGAATTACTCCTAAGCTCAGCCACACCCTGCGGCTGGCTCTGATGGCTAGAGGAGACCTCCGCCCTGGGCCCACCTTCTGACCCCTGGCAACTTCCCTCTCCCCCATCTTTTATCTCCAGAGTGAACTGGCTTCGCCAGCCCTGCCTTCAGGTTCCTACTGACACCCAGCAAGACCCTACGATGTCTTTCCTGACTAGTATAGGGACAGGGGCATCCTCCCACACCCCAATGTCTAGGCACATTCCCCATCTCCTCCATTGTAGGGGCAGGCGTGCCACAGGCACCTCGAATGGTGGGTACCCCAGCGGTTTGATGCAATAAGTTTTCCCTGGGACTATATCTGCGGGGGAAACTAGGCTGGTGCTGATCAGAGACACCTCTGCTCCAGAGTCTAGTTCCCCAACAATAGTCCTCCCCCTCACAGTCACTTCCTCCCTGAGGAAATCCATTGCCGCCTCTGTAGTCACAATCCTATTGATGCAATACACTGGGATGCTCTGGGTTTCCTCCCCTGTGCTTACAACTGCTGCACTGTGATCAGGCTTCTGTAAGCTCTGCAGCTTTGGGCAACTGGCCTTGCGGTGGCCCAGCTCCCCACAGCTGTAGCAGCGCCTTACGTTCAGTAGGTGGGGTTCTCGACTCCCGTTTGTGGAGTACATTCCCCCCTCCCACTTTTTGGATCCCTTTCTGATCCTTCCCAAAGCGGGTATGATCTTTCATTAGCCCATCCCTGTTCAGCAGCAGCCGATCTGCAAAGTCAGCAGCTTCACTGACAGTCTGGTTTTTTTTATCTTTCACCAAGTGCTTGATCTCCTGGGGACAGCAGAAGTAAAACTGATCCAGCCCCATAAGATCCAGCCCCAGCTCCCAGGTCTCAGCTTTGGCCCCATCCACCCACTTTCTCAGGGCTTCTACTAGTTGGGCCCCAAACTCAGCCATAGATTGCCCTGACTGAGGAAGCAGGGTGCGAAACCGCTTCCGGAAATGATCTGAGCCCAACCTATAGCGCTTGAGCACGGCCTCTTTAAAAGCAGAATAATCATTAGCAGACTCAGTAGGTAGGCTATCAAGGATTACTGACATAGTCCCAGTTACCAACCCAGCCACATAACGCATATACTCATCCTCCCCCATGTTCCATCTGTGAGCCTGCCTCTCGAAAACACTCAGGAACACCTCGGGGTTGCCTCCCTCTTTGAAAGGGGTGAAGTCCTTTGGTGTCAGCTGGTGGAGTGCAGCCAACTTTCGCCGGAACATATCAGCCGCATGCTGGCGCTGAGCTTCCTGAGCAGCTTGTTCGGCTTCCCTCTGCTCCTTCTCATGCTGGCGCTGAGCTGCCTTGTCTGCGAGTAGCCTCTCCTGGATCTCTCTCTCTCGCTCCCGGTCTACAAGCTCCTTCTCTCTCAGGCGGATCTGCGTCTGGAACAGCTCTGTCTGTTCAGGGGACCCTCCAGGAATCCCGAAAAGAAGGGTTGCTCCAGCTCCTGCCCCTAGATCATTGTTCTGATCCTCCCCAGACATTTCGAAGTCCCTTAGCTGCTCGTTGGCGAGCTCTTCTGTTGGGAGATTCCTCCTCTGGGCCTTTCTTTTGAGGTCAGCTTTAGTGAGTCTGTTGAGTCCCTTGGGCAAGCCCAGCAGGGTACTTCCCTGTGTTCTAGAACTCATGCACTTGCTTGCCCTTGCACTGCTTATCTAAGCCCTATCCAGTTGACCCGAAGCCAAATTCAAGGACTCGGTTGCTCAAGGTTTATTTCCAAAGCCCCTCTTTGTTCTGTGGGTGCTTTTCAAAAACTCCAATTCAAAAAGAAAACTGCTGGTGGATCCTATCCCACCTGTGTGCTTATCTGGCTGCTTGGGTGATCCCACCGCTGCCACCACGTGTGGCGAAACGCCAATAGGGGGCACTATACAGCTGAGCCACCCACCTCACTGTGTTTCTCCAAATCTCTGGCTAGGGCTTCCCACAGCTGGCAAACCCCCCCAAAACACTTGATATTCCGCTGCCACCACCTGAATTTTTCCCAGCGGGCATTCACACCACTCAGGAAATGTGAACCCCCAAAAGGCATAAGCCTTACAGCTTCCCAAAAGCACTCCCCTTTCCTGGCACTCTGTTCCTGGGATTTCCTCCTCTGTGTTGGAGGTAGATCCCCAGAGCTACCCACAGGAGGCTTCCCTTGGTTCCAAAACTGTTAGCCCCTAGCCAAATAGGTAGGTTTCCCCCTCTTTAGTAGCTCGGCCTAGGGAGACATATAACGCTCAGCCAATAATGCACACACGCACACCCAGTAGGGTAAAAAGAAAACTAAGACTTTATAAGTACACGTAAAAAGGAATAAAAGCAAAGTTTACCCCGAGAACCAGAGGTGATAATCCTTAAGCAATGAGAGTCAGGCCTGTGGACATAGTTGTCCATGTGGAAAGCGTCTTCCTATAACTAGCCGAGGTAGCAAGTTCCAGCTGACCATTCCAAGCCAATCAGAGTCCTGTTTCCTGCTGGCTGAAGAAGATCCCAGAGGAATTCCTGGAGTGGGGGGTGGTCCTTTAGAGGCCTAGCAGAGATTACATCCTGCCTTGCAGTTTCAGGCAGGCGTCCATGCCAGTGCCTGTGGCATTTTGCCACAGTCATCGCCTCCCTTGGGGAGGGCAGGGTGCCAAACTGTCTCAAGGAGGCAGTGGTGTGACCCCTGCTCAAGAAACCATCATTGGGCGTTGGCATCCTGGCCAGCTATCGGCCGGTTTCTAACCTTCCCTTTTTAGGGAAGGTTATTTAACTGGTGGTGGCTCGACAGCTTCAGGGGCATCTGGACCGGGTCAATTTTTTTGATCCCTCGCAGTCTGGCGCTTATTCGGGTTATGGAATGGAGACTCTACTTGTGGCCTTGGTCGGCGACCTCTCTCATGAGTTGGACCAGGGTCGTGCGACCCTGTTGATTCTGTTAGATCTCTCGGCTGCATGTTGATCATGAGTTGTTGGTGACTCGGCTGTGGGACCGGGCAGGAATTAGCAGGACTGTTCTTGAATGGTTCCGCTTTTTCCTGCCTGGGAGAACCCAATGTGTGGTGCTGGGTAATTTTTCATCCTCTCCCTAGGGCCTCTTGTGTGGGGTCCCGCAGGGTTCTAGCTTATCCTCTCTCTTGTTCAGTGTGTACATGCAGCCTTTGGGGGAGGTTTTCGGGGAGTTTGGTGTAAGGTGTCATCAATATGCTGATGACACCCAGCTATCTCTCTCTTTTTCATCTGACCCAGGTCCGGTAGCCTTGTTGCTTACCCGGTGTTTGTCAGCTGTGGGGATTGGATGAGGGCGAGTTGCCTGAAGTTAAATCCTGACAAGACTGAGGTGATGGTTGTGGGGAAAGCCAGGGGAGTGATGGCCCCCATCATTGATGGGGTCCGTCCTCCCCTGGTATCTCAGGTCTGTAGTCTGGGGTGCTCTTGGATTCACAGCTCCGCCTGGATGTCCAGATGGCGGCTGTGGTGAAGGGGACATTCCGCCAGTTATATCTGGTACATCGGCTTAGGCCATATGTTTCGGACTCAGATCTGGCCACAATCATCCATGCTTTTATTACCTCGAGACTGGATTACTGCAACGCGCTCTACGTGGGGCTACCCTTGGTGCTGGTTCGGAGACTGAAGCTGGTGCAGAATGCGGCGGCCCGTCTCCTAACGGGCGGGCCGACGCAAACACATTACACCAGTGCTTCACTCTCTGCACTGGCTGCCGATAATCTTCCGGGCCCAATTCAAGGTGTTGGTGTTGACCTTTAAAGCCCTAAACGACCTGGGCCCCACCTCCCTGCAGGACTGCCTCACCCTCCGGATTCTGGATCGGCCCCTGCGGTTGGCCGGGGGCGCCTTCCTCAGGGTCTGTCTCTTATACACATCTAGATGTGTATAAGAGACAGGGCATTTTCTGTGGCTGCACCGCAGCTGTAGAACTTCCTCCTGTTGGAGGTCCGTTTGACCACCAACCTCCCCTCTTTCCGTAGACAGTGTAAGACCTGGCTGTTCTGCCAGGCCTTTGCCGAGGGAGATGGGGTGGGTGGGTTGGGTTAGGGAGGGTTTGGGTATGGGTTATTTTAATCTGGGGATTAATTGTATTTTTAAATGTTGTTAGCTGCCCCAAGATGCTTATAACAGGAGAGAGCAGCATATAAATGTTAATAAACAAATAAACCACACCAGCCCAATGGACCGCATGGTTTGGGATGAACTGTGTTGTTTTTTTTAAATAAATAAATACATTTTTTAATTGTGGTACCATGCAGGAGCATAACCCTAGAAACATCAGTGTCTTTCTCTCCTTTTCAGATACGACACGCCCGCTGCCTCCTCCAAGAAGAAAGTGCGGCTCAAAGATCGCAACAAGCTGTCTACGGAAGAGCGCCGGAAGCTCTTTGAGCAGGAAGTCGCCCAACGGGAGGCTCAGAAACAGCAGCAGCAGCAACAGCAGCTGCAGAATCTAGGGATGACCTCCCCACTTCCTTACGATTCCATGGGGTACAGTGCCCCCCACCACAGCTTTATCGGCTATCCCCCTGGCTACCCCATGCAGGCTTACGTAGACCCCATCAATCCCAATGCTGGGAAGGTGCTACTACCCACTCCCAGCGTGGACCCCATGTGCTCTCCTGCTGCCTACGAGCATCCCCAGACTTTGGTTGGACACACGGTCGAGCCTACCCTGACGACGCCTCAGCCAGTCCCGGTCGTCCAACATGTAGTAACGACGATGGAGGTTTCGGCTCCCCAGTATGTAGCACAAAGTGACACTGTAGTCCATCAGGAAACTAGCGTTGCTGTCTTGTCAGTGCCTGCCCCGGGTCCAGTGCAGGGTCAGAGCTACGGAGTATGGGAATCCAATCAGCAGACTGTAACTGTGCAACAGCCGTACTCTCCGGCCCAGACTCAGACAGCCATCTATTACCAGGGACAGACCTGTCAGACTGTTTACGGGGTGACGTCACCATACTCTCAGACAACGCCGCCCATCGTCCAGGTAATTCTTGTTCATGAATGCATTAGGAGACCTTATCAGCTCACTCCCTGGATGACATTTTTTTCCAGCTAACCTGGCCAATCCGTTAGCACTGGGGTGGGGAACCTCGGGCCTGGGGGGCCAAATGCGGCCCACAACAAGCTTTTGTGTGTCCCCTTTCCAGTCCCTGGATCTAGCCCATGGATCCAGTTCCTACCCCCCAAGCACTCAAAAACTGAGCTGTGGGGTAAGGGAGCAGAAATGAGGATATGTACACAAGAATAGGGAACAGATCCGTGACCTGGACCCTCCTTTTCTTGAGCGCGCCCCGTTAAACACTTCTGCCCCCAACTTCCATGCAACCCTTGGAGCTTGTACTAATTTTCAAAGTGGTCCCCAGAAGGGAGAAGTTTCCCCACCCCTGCTTGAGCATCGCTGCACTTTAATAGTATTAAGAAGTCACCCCCTGTGGGAAGTTAAACGTACTTCCTTTTCTCAGTGGCCCCTAGTTTGTCAGACTTTTTCCTACAAATGGATGCAAATGAAACCTCTTTTCGTCATCTGTAGCGCTAGCAACATGTCTGGCACTGCACAGTCATGAATTGACGGAGCCCTCCACCCCGAGTTGCTGCCAGTCTAGAGCCACGTTCCGACAGAAGTGAACTGAAGTAACTAATTCATTTTAATTGAATCTGAAGTAGTTACTTGGGTTCATACTGTGGGAAGGTTGGGATGAAAATGAAAAGTAATAATTGATCAGTCCATCCGAACACTCCTGAAGCAAAGCAGTGACTTCAGTTTCATTAGATCAAAGTAAGTACTCCATTTCTGTCGCATTCGGATACACAAACTGCAGTAAAGGATCCGTTTCTCCCCCTCTTCGCCTCCCCCCCCCCCCCTCCCAGTGGAGACAGAATGATCACTGAATCGAGGTTGCTACTCTCACACTGATCAGCGTTCCCACAGACAAAGTGCTGTGTGTCTTCCTGATTGATCAGGAGTACGTACTTCTCTTCCTACTACTGAATAACTTGGGCCTTCCTTCTGTTTTACCCCTGAAGCCTTCGCATGAACCGAGTGCTAAACCCAACTATGTTGAGTTAACTACCTATTGGTCAGACTATGGCTAGAATGGACAATGGGAGGAGAGGGGACATAGGGAGAGACAGGGATACATTCAAGAAGCTAGTGGACGTGCTTAGCTTAGTTACAAGAGGGGGAGGAGTGGAATTCTGAAGGATAAGGCAGTAGAAAGTAGGGCTGAACATGGAAATCTCATCTGATTCTGACAGAACGTGTTTCATTCGGTCCAGTCGGGTCTAGGACCAAACAAACAAACAAAAACTAAACATCTTCTGAATGCGCTAGATAGCTGCCATGCTTCTGCACATGTGCGAAATGGCGGCCACTGTACAAGATGGCGGCCACCATCTTGTTTCATGCTGGCCACCATTTTACACATGTGCAGGGTAACTGTGCAACCCAATGATACTTTTGAGTGGTCCGGCTGATCTAGAACAGGCCAGAGAGGGGATCATTCAGCGGGGTGGAATCTTTTTGTCTGGAAGCTCTTTTAAAAGTGGCTCGTGGGTAACTCAGACAACATTTATATAGTGCCAGCAATGTACCTGGAGATTTCGGGGGGGTGGGGGTGGGGGTTGGAGACGAAGGAAGGGGAACAGAGGGAGAGACCAATGATACTTTTGAGTGGTCCGGCTGATCTAGAACAGGCCAGAGAGGGGATCATTCAGCGGGGTGGAATCTTTTTGTCTGGAAGCTCTTTTAAAAGTGGCTCGTGGGTAACTCAGACAACATTTATATAGTGCCAGCAATGTACCTGGAGATTTCGGGGGGGTGGGGGTGGGGGTTGGAGACGAAGGAAGGGGAACAGAGGGAGAGACCAGGGATGTAACATTCACGAGGATGCGAGGTCCCAGGTGCACGTGCTTGGCTTGGTTACATGGAGAATGATGGCTGGCTGGTCCGTGTGGTGAGGATACGAGTACACAGAGGGATTTGAAGGTACGAAGGGAGGGGGCGAGGCGGATGTGGGCAGGGAGGGAGTTCCGGGCGTGGGGGGCAGCTAGGGAGAAGGGACGAAGGCAGTTAGGGGAGCAGGGGAGGCGTGGGAGGGCGGAGAGGAGGAGCGTAATGTGTTCACAGTGACCCGTCCCCGTCAGGAGGCGGGCTGCCGCATTCTTGCAGTCTTCGGACCATCACCAAGGGTAGCCCCACGTATGTCACATGTCACTCAAAATTCTTTCCTTTTTTTTGTGCTTAATCCATAGTCTTGTTTATTTTAGTGCCAAAATAGGAGCATTATGCGAGACAGCAATGAGGAGAAATTTGCAGGGCATAAAAGGAGCTGTGAGGTGTGGGGTGCAGAAAGACATGGGGTGTGGCAGAGAGATTTGGGAAAAGCACATTGAGACCGTGCATGGTTGGCTGGGTACTCGAGGAAGGGGAGGGTCTCGGCCATAGACCAGGCCTGTAGATCCAGCCTCTATGCTTATGCATGAATCCTTGTATCGACTGCCTTCCTCCTGAGCTCACGACTTTGGTGATTGAGAGAAGGGGGGCTGGATCTGGGGGGCCTCCTTGTTGGAATTTCTCAGCAAATTACTTGAGGACTGCACAGACCTTTGGAGACTGACTGTGATTTGTCCGTCCCTAGAAGGTAGTCTCAACTCAGGACTATGCAGCATGTCATGTGAAAATGGGACATCCCCTACAAGGCATTTTCAAAGAGATTCTCTAACTTTTCCAACCAGTTGGCACAGAGATTAAATATACCTAAGGAGCAGTGTTCGCTGCCTTTTCCTGGTTGCCACCGATGGGAAAAATGCACTGATTACAGGTCCCTAAATATACCATGACAAAAGGAAAACTTCACCAGAAATCGAAACATGTATCTGTCATAAAACTATCTTAAACCTATAAAAAAAGGGAAGAATCCCCTAAGAGTTTTCAATATAGTTTAGGCTGAAAGGAGCAGGGGTGGCTAAAAGATTGTGACCTACCGGTAGATCACAGACTCATCTCCAGTAGATCCCATTTTGGGGAGGAAGAGGAGCTTCTCAGAGATCCACTCTGGAGAAGAGAGTGGGACCAGTACCTCAGGGAGGCCTTCCCGGGAGGAGCAGACTGGCTAGGAGAGCTTCTCCAGTGCATCAGGCAAGACTGGCTCTATAGGGGGGTGCTCCTCTCCACTCCCGAGACCAGTTCCTGAGATGTCCTACAGCAAGGAGCCAGCAGGAGGGATCCTGGCCTGCAGTGCAGGAGCCAGCAGAGAGGTCTTCGTAGATTGGCTAACGTTGATGGCACCTGGTCAAGTAGATCACGTCCACACCATAAGTCTGGCTACCCCTATGATAGACAAGTTTTTCCAGAGTTTCGTTGAGAGTCCGTGAGACTGACCCTACATCATATGGGGCTTTTGAGAATTTTACCGAGTCACATGACTTCTGCAGACACAAGTAGTCTTTTCAGACAGGAAGTACAAATATATTTGACTATTTCCTGGTATTTGTAGCTTGGATTTTTCTGATAGCGATGATAACCTCTCCACCTCCAGCAGACATGTTCTTAATGGGGTTTTTTTCTCTCGTTAATGGGCACGCAACAGCTTTAAAACATCTGTTTGAAGATATTGTATCTACAAGTTTCACAAGTGATTCCAAAAATAAGAAACAGAAAGAATGGAGTAGGGTCTATTTTTTGGGGTTGGGGGGGATACATTTTTATTTTTCCCCATTTGTGTGGAACTTGGACATAGCAAGATGGCAGGAAAAAGTACTTTAGAAATTTAGAAAAGCAGCCACAAACCACCTGCTGCGGAATAGTCCCATTGAATCCCACCAACTACAGTTGGTCAAATAAAAGATATTACTTGAACTACTTTGTCTCCATCCTTTTTTAAGATGTTATTTATGGTCACACCCCGGGACAATAGCACTTGCTCTTACTCCATCCTAGCTTAGCCTCGTAAGACTTGAGCTTTGTAATTCCAGACTCAAGTATTTCCGAAAGCAACCTTGAATACCTACTCGACTGAATATTATTTTGAGTTTCTCAAGACCCAGCCCACTTTAGTTGGCGATGGGCCTGGGATTTTTCCCAGAGAATACCGAGCTTTTCACAGGAAAGGACGATCAGAGCTGTGCTGTTCTTCTTCACCCAGTGGATTTCATGAGATAAGCAACTGCTCTCAAATCTCTTTCCGACTTGGGAACGTCTGTTCCGGAGCTCATTTCTTGCCCGTTTCGGATTCTCAAGGAGTTGAGAGTGTTAGCACAGTATTGAGCCTAACGCTGCTCTGCAGATATGTGCAGGTCTAACCATAGAAGGTGGGAAGTCATCACTTGGCTCCAGATGTTTTGTAGTCTCCAGTGACATGTGGGGTACATACACAGCTTTGGCCACGCTGATGTCCGCGTCGACCAAAATGGCTGTCCCCATCTGTAAACTTGGAAATGTCCATTGTTATTACTCCGTGGTGGCTTTCTGCTTGACCCAAGCATCTTCTGAGCCAAAGTGGATGCAATTATGCATTACAGTTTTCTTCTAGTACTCTGTTATGTCCTGTCACCATAATCCTATATTTCTCCAATACTGAGAGTGTGATAAGGCTCAGCCTGTGGTCTTGGTAAGGTCCTATGCAGTACAGAGTTCCCCCAGAAGCAGACAGACGGATAGATGATCCATAGTTTTGTGTTTCGCCATAATCTCCGATATCCGAATCCTATAGGCAAACCCAATTTCTCATGTTGTCCTATGACCGTCATTTGAAAATTATTTAAATTCTTCCAGGTTGGCCAATCCTGCTCTGCCCCTACTAGAAGATGTTCATCAATGTCTGTATCCATTTTCTAGTATTGAGTTTCATCTTTTAGTATTGAGGGAATAACTGCTTTGAGAGAGACCATACTTAGGTTTTTGAAAATTTTAAATTTCCCTCGAAGGGCAGAGATTTAAGTCGATCTTATGTCAGACACCTCGTCCAGTCAACGTTCCATTACTACGCTCTTCCAGGATTGATGTACAAAACAAAATGGAATATACTTTTCTATTGGGGCTGTTGGGATAGCAAACGGCAGTTTGTGTGGCTGTTCCTTTCCTCCTTTGTTCTCCCTAGAAAGAGATTTTGTAAAAAAAAAAAAAAAAGGAAACTTAAGTTTTACAATTTTTCTTGCTTTTCTTTTTAGAGTTACGCTCAGCCAGGTCTTCAGTATATCCAGGGGCAGCAGATTTATGGAACTCATCCATCAGGAGTCGTTGTCCAGCCACCCCCAACCGTAACCACTATTGTGGCTGCAGGGCAGCCTCCGCCCATACAGCAGGTAAGAACCCCAGGGCATTGCAGTCCAAACTTGGGATGTGCCAGCGACTTAGAAAACGAGGTTTCTTCATATCCCAAGGGAAACCATGGGTAGACGTTTATCCCGTTTAGTGTTAAGAACACAAGCGGTGCCATACTGGGTCAGACCAGTGCTCCATCAAGCCCAGCGTCCTGTCTCTGACAGCGGCCAATCTTGGTTACTTTGGAGAAGTACCCAACAGGTCATAATGGAATGATCCATTCCCTACTGTTCACTCT
Organism: Sphenodon punctatus; assembly: GCA_003113815.1. Classification (NCBI taxonomy): domain Eukaryota; kingdom Metazoa; phylum Chordata; class Lepidosauria; order Sphenodontia; family Sphenodontidae; genus Sphenodon; species Sphenodon punctatus. The sequence goes on from QEPC01000895.1 coordinate 598,224, forward strand.
CTGCTCCTGACAGTCATTGGTTACATTCCCTGATCTACTTGGCTAATACCCATGAATGGACCTATCCTCAGAGAAAGTATCCAATCCTTTTTTAAATCTAACTGTGCTACTGGCCTTGACCACTTCCTCTGGAAACAAGCCCCACAAGGCAGTTGTGCACTGAATGAAAATATTCTTTGTTTTAAAATCTGCTGCTGATAATCCTGTTGATTATAGATTGATGGGTCCTTTTCTTTACCCTCTTTTTAGGCAGAGCTGGTGGTGACCAACAACCTCCTGGACTTGCCTCCACCATCCCCGCCAAAACCGAAAACAATCGTCCTCCCTCCCAATTGGAAAACGGCTCGTGATCCAGAGGGGAAGATCTATTATTACCACGTGATCACAAGGTAAAAGGTGTTAACCAGTCAATACTTGTGTCACTCATGGAAAAAGAAACCTTTGCTATGTACTACTCGGTTGCCCAGCCATTTGGGAAGATCACTCCCAAACTGGGATGGCTCTGTTGCTGCTGGAGTTGGCATTGACCATTTATTCGTTCATTCAGTGCATTGCCACCCTTTTGTGTATGTGCAAATGACCAATTGTTTTATTTTTCAATCAGGATTCTGTTTGGAAATGTTTCGAGTCAAAATCCTGATCAAAAATTAACCTAGCTGTTCCGTTTTTCATGGAAATCTTCCCCGAAAACGGAACAGCTCTTCCGACCCGGCCCTATTTGTAACCACGTTCTTTGCCGTCACTGACATTCCTAATTTCCTCCTTGCCCCCGATCTGATATTGTCTGCGAATGCTTTCCACGTTAAGATAATAATAATAATCTTTACTATTATATAGTGCCCCCCTTCCCCCACCATGTCACTCAGAGCTCCTTACAAAGAACTAATTAACAATGTTTTTAATCCTCACAACCCTGTGAGGTAAGGCTGAAATCCTATTGTGACTGGCCCAAGGTCACCCAGTGAGTTTCTGGCTAAGACGAGGCTTGAACCAGGGTCCCCCCCAACCTACCTCCCGCTCCAAGTACTGCGCACTTAGCCATTACACCGCACTGACTCTTGGGCCTGTTCCTCACACAGCGGAATGCCAGTATACTTTCACTTCTTCATAGATCGGCATTTACTGTTGATTTTTAGGCTTCGTTCACATAAATCAGCTGATGTGTTCATTTTTTTTTGTTTAATTTTTATTTATATCCCGTCCTTTTCAAGGCAGCTCACGTTATACAAAATATAAAGAACAGTTAAAACTATGTAAGATTTCTGTTAAAACCGTTCCCACCTCCAAACCCTATCCCTGCCAGCCAAAAGCCTTGCCAAATAAATAGGATTCATATTGCCTTCTTTCTGAAGATGTCCAGGATTGGGCTTTGGGGAATCTTCAGGGGAAGGGAGTTGCAAAGCTGTGGGGCGCCCACTTCTCTGCGTGCTTGTTTTGTCTGGCCCTGATGCAGAGTGGTGGAACTCGCAAGCGGGGTGCCCCCTGGCTGACTCAAGGAAGTGGGGTGGAAACATGTGGGAGAAGCTGGCTTTGGGGCCGAGGGAAGCCTCAAGGCTTTTTTTAATGCCAAAACTAGCACCTGATCCAGAAACTAATTTTTCCTGGGTGCTTAGGTCAGACATAATCATCTCTACTGTACAAGCATTCACACCTTTGCAGGGGTTTACGTGTCTCTTAGAGAGAGAAATTAGTTCAGTTTATCTCTTGGACCAACTTCGGTTGGTGAGAATATATATGCAAGCTTTCCAGCCACATGGGACCCTTCCTCAGGCATGTAAAGTATCACTTTGTGCACTTAATACCCTTTCTCCATTCACACGTCCCTTTTCCCAAGGGTAAGCTACTCCCTAGTATATCTTCCTCAGAATGTCCTCTTCTGTAATCAAGGGATCACCACCGGAGGGAACTCACCCACCCCTTTGTTTGTGTGAACAGCAGTAGTTTTAATGTGACTCTTAGCTTCATTAATTTCATATTCCCCACTCCCTTATTTATTATTTATTTATTTACATTTCTTGGCCACGCCCTCATGCCCATGGCATCTCCGGGCGCCTTACAACATAAAAGTAACAATAGATAAAATAACAGTAAGATAATAAAACGCAAAAAACTAAAGATTAAAACATCTAAAAATCCACCTAAGAACAACCCCCCCCACCCCCACCCCAAGCTTCTATCCCAACCCCCCTGTCCCCTCCCCCGAGGCCTGGGAGAACAGCCAGGTTTTACAGGCCCGGCGGAAAGCCAGCAAACTTGGGGCCAGACGGGCTTCCTCCGAGAGGGAGTTCCATAGTTGCGACCCGGCCACGGAGAACGCCCTCTCCATTGTGGCCCCCTACTTTACACGGGGGACCTCCAAGGAGGTGCCCCCAGCAGACCGAAGGGGGGTGGAAGGTGAGACAGTCCCTGCGGTATGAAGGGCCAAGACCGTGTAGGGCTTTATAGGCCAAAACCAACACCTTGAATCTGGCTCGGTACGCTATAGGCAGCCAGTGCAGAGCGTGGAGCAAGGGCGTGATGTGTTCCCGTCAGCTTGTCCCCGTCAGGAGACGAGCCGTCGCATTCTGCATCAGCTGCAGCCTCCGAACCAGCGTCACGGGAAGGCCCCACGCAGAGCACGTTGCAGTAGTCCAGCCTCGAGGTGATGAAGGCATGGATGAGGGTGGCCAGGTCGGATCTGAAACTATATGGACGCAGCCTCCGCACCAGATACAGCTGGTGGAAGGCAGCCTTAGCCACCATCTCCACCTGCAATCTAGGCAGAGATCGGAGTCCAATGATACTCCCAGACTCCGAACCTTCTGGGCTACGGCAGGGCGGACCCCCTCGACGAGGGGAGCCGACACCTCCTTCGCCCTACCCACCACCATCACCTCCGTCTTGTCAGGATTGAGCTTCAGTCTGCTCTACTGTAACGAATCTGCCACGGCCTCCTAACATTGGGACAGCACTGAAACGGCAGGACCTGGGTCAGTTGAAAAGGAGAGGTAGAGCTGGGTGTCATCAGCATATTGGTGGCAACGCACACCAAATCCCCTCACAATCTCCCCCAAGGGCTGCATATACACATTAAACAATAATGGAGACAGAATAGAACCTTGCGGAACGCCACAACCCAGGGCCCAGGGGTTGGAAGATTCAGCCCCCAACACCACCCGCTGGCTTCTCCCCGAGAGGAATGATCGGAACCATCCAAGGACAGTCCCGTCCAGACCCCCAAGGACTCGCAATCGTCTTGCTCTGTTCCCCTTCCATCGTCTCTCCCCCCTTGTCTCTCAGATTGTAAGCCCTGGGGCAGGGACCATGTCTATTCAATTACTTTGTAAAGCGCCAGGTACATTGCTGACGCTATATAAATGCTTGCTAATAATAATAATAATAACAGCAGCCCATGGTCCACTGTGTCAAAGGCGGCCGAGAGATCTAGCAGGACCAGAAGTGTTGAACGCCCTGCATCCATCTCCCAGCGGAGATTGCCAACCAAGGCCACCAACGCCGTCTCTGTGCCATAGCCAGGGCGGAACCCCGATTGAAATGGTTCAAGGAAACTGATGCTGTCAAGATGAGCCTGAAACTGCAGGGCCACCGCGTGTTCAATAACCTTCCCTAAAAAGGGAAGGTTAGAGACAGGCCGGTAGCTGGCGAGTGCGTCCACATCCAAGGATGGTTTCTTCAGCAGGGAGGGAGCGCACCACGGCCTCCTTGAGACCTGGGGGCAGTCTCCCCTGCCAAAGGGACACGTTGATTACCCTCGCCAGCACCGTCCCCAAAGTCTCCCTGGAGGCTTTGACCAACCAGGACGGGCATGGGTCTAATTCACAACTGGTGGCTGCTCTAACAGACCCCAAAACATCCACAGCATTGGCTGGCATCACTTCCTGAAACTCATCCCAAGAAGATGAACCAGAGGGGCCTCCATCCCCTCGCACTCCACCTCTGCTGCCCCTAATCCAGTGTCAAAGTTGCTCTGGATCGGAGTGATCTTGTCTGCAAAGTAGATGGCAAACTTCTCACAGTGGGCCTGGGACAAGTCCCCGTCCAGGTGGAGGGAGGCCGGTTGACCAACCCCCGCACCACCCGGAACAGCTCCGCTGGACACAACTTTGCAGACGCTATGAGGATGGCCAAGAACTCTTTCTTTGCCGTCCTCACAGCCTCAACATAGGATCGCCAAGTGGGCCTTATGGAGAAGTTGGTCGGATTCAGTGCGAGTCTGACGCCAGCGTTGCTCTAGTCGCCTACCTGCCTGCTTCATACATCGCAGCCCCTCAGTAAACCAAGGCACCCTGCGGTGACAAGACAAAGGCAGGAGACGTCTCGGAGCTACCCTGTCAATGGCCTCCCCAAGCAAGATGTTCCAAGCTCGGACAAGTTCATCAACAGAGTGGCTGTCATGGTCTAAGTTTAAATCCCCCAGGGCCTCCTGGAACCGCTGAGGTTCTGTCAGCCTCTGGGGGCGGACCAACCTAACGGGTCCCTTCCCCTTCTGGAGGTGGTGCGTCGGGAGGCTAGCCTGTAGGAGGTAATATTCCGTCCATGACAAGGGTGTGACCCTCCCATCCCCCACTACCGGATCACCTGCCTCAAGGCCAGAACAGAACACCAGGTCGAGGATATGTTCCCCCACATGGGTCGGGCAGTTAACAACTTGGGACAAGTCCATAGTTGCCATGAACTCTCGCTCCGCTCCCACAAGGCCGTCATCGGCATGGGTATTGAAGTCCCCCAGGACTATCCATCCTAGTTTGTAAGCCCCTTGATGCAACAGCCTAATTTGTGATCGTTCAGTGCTAGGTATGTTGCTCGTACTAGAGGTGGGACTATCGGTATCGGATTAATCCGATAATACCGATAACGGACAGTATCTGATTAATCCGATAATACCAATAATTGCCAGTATCGGAATATTGAATTTTTAACATTGCTGGTTTTACCAGATTTTTTTTTTACATCTTTTACATTTTTTTACATTTAGCAATGGCAGTGATGTTTAAAAAAACGGTAAAATCGACAATGTTAAAAATCCGATATTCCGGTACCGGTAAATCCAGTACCAGGAGATCAGATACCGGGAAATCTGGTATCCGGTAATCCCCCTGGAGTCCCATCCCTAGCTGGAACTGTAGAAAGTCTTAATAAAATAACTGACGGGCAGGGACCCGTGTTTACTGTGTGTTTTTTCCTCCTTATCAGCAGTGAAGGAAGCGCCGTGAGCACGACTTCCTGTTTAAGGGGTAATGGCTACAGTTGCCCTGTAACAAGCCCTCGCCAATGGGCTTTCCAATCAGTTTTCAGTTCAGCTGACACTGCTGAGATCCACGTCACTTCAAAATGCTTGTTTCAGATAAGACAGTGCTAGGGGTGGGGGATGCCTGTTTGATTTAGAGTCCGGTCTCGGAGAGACGGCTGCGTGTGCTGGTTTCTTAGGAGTCCAAAAAGAAGCTTCCCTTCCGTTGCCCCAGTCTGTCTGAGTGTCACCATGCTCTTCTTTTCCATAGGCAAACCCAGTGGGACCCTCCTACCTGGGACAGCCCAGGAGATGACACCAGCCTTGAACATGAAGCTGAAATGGACCTTGGGACCCCAACGTACGATGAAAACCCAATGAAGGTAAATGCCAGGCAAAGAGTCTTGTCGTCGTGTCCTTGAAAGCAGGTGGGATGGCGGAAGGGCAGTCCGTAACATCCATGATGGGCAGATACAATCCAGTCGGGCAGGGGGGCCGGATGGTTTTGGCTTTGTTTCAAATTTGTTTTAACTGACGCCCTTGTTTGTTACGGGGTCTTATTATTATTACTGTTATAACATGTTTTTCTTTTTCTTGGCGGACGTGTTTCTAATTTTCCCCTCGCCTGTCTGTTCCCACGTTGGGTTTTTTTTCCCAACGAGGTACTCCTGTAAATTTGTTAAGGCTTCGGCCAAACAATAAACGATTGATTGATTGATTGAATCCAGTTGCTCAAATTGTGGGAGAGGGGTTTTCTCAATGACTGACATGGACTGAGGACATTACTGGAGAGAGTGGTGATTTTCTAAATGTGGGTGGGCGCTCAAATGATTCAAAGAGAGCTTATTAGTAAAGGAGTGAAAGGGTGTGGCCAGGAGATGGGCTTTGCTCTTTCTCTAGCTCTGTAGGGGATCAGTGGTCCGCATGCCCATAAGAGGTATGTGTAAATACAGGATCAGAGGCAATAGCTTGGAATGTATTAAACCTTAGAGCATTTTTAAAAAGAAATTATATAGCACCCCCCTGCCATGGCACTCGGAGCACTTTACATAGATCAACTTAACACAACTTTTAATTCTCACAACAACCCTGTGAGGTAGGTTAGGCTGAGAGATTATTGTGACTGGCCCAAGGTTACCCAGTGCGTTTCTGGCCAAGGCAAGACTTTATTTATTTATTTATTTATTTTAAAACTTCCACCCCTTTCCCTCCAGCCTTACAGCAGCTCGGGGCAGCTTACAAAACATTTTAAAACAATTAAAAATACAGGAGGGGGTTACTAAAACAATAAAAGAGGTAAAACCACTGGCAAAAAACCCAACAAAACCAACCCACCCTCATTCTCCCTCTTCCCCCAAAGACTCAGACGAACAGCCAGGTCTTACAGGCACGACGAAAGGCCAACGGGCTGGGAGCCAGGCGAGCTTCCTCTGGGAGGGAGTTCCACAGCCGTGGTGCGGCCACGGAAAACGCCGTCTCCACCGTGGCCCGTCGGTTCACCCGGGGGACCCCTAAGAAGGCGCCCCCGGTAGACCGCAGAGGTCGCTCCAGGGCCTAGGGGGTGAGGCGGTCTCTCAGATAGGAGGGGCCCAGACCGTGTAGGGCTTTAAAGGTCAACACCAGCACCTTGAACCGGGCCCGGAACGCTATAGGCAGCCAGTGCAGAGCCCGGAGCACTAGTGTAATGAGTTCCCTATGGCCCGTCCCCATCAGGAGACAGGCCACCGCGTTTTGCACCAGCTGCAGCCTCCGAGTCGTCACCAAGGGCAGCCCCACATAGAGCGTGTTGCAGTAATCCAGCCTAGAGGTGATGAACGCATGGATGAGGGTGGCCAGGTCAGAGCTTAAAACATAAGGCCGGATCCTCCGCACAAGATTTTATTGGCGGAAAGCTCCCTTTGCCACTGCCTCCACCTGGCCATTCAGGAGGAGACCAGGGTCCAAGAGAGCCTCCAAACTCCGCACCTGTGGGGTCAGTGGGAGGCGGATCCCCACCTCCACTGCCCTACCCATCAACATCACCTCGGTCTTATTAGGATTCAGATTCAGTCTGCTCCGCCTCATCCAGTCACTCACTGCTAGCAAGCACTGGGAAAGCACCGTGACTGCAGGACTTTGGTTCATCAAAAAAGAGCAGTAAAGCTGGGTGTCGTCAGCGTACTGGTGGCAACGCACACCAAACCATCTCACAACCTCAACCAGAGGTTGCGTATAGATATTAAATAAAAGCGGAGACAGAATTGAACCTTGCAGTACGCCACAAATGAGATCCTGGGGCAGGGGCGGATTGGGAAATCAAAGTGGCCCGGGAAAATATAGTCTTAGTGGCCCTGTGCCAGCGGCAAAGCCGCCAGCGGACCGGAAAGGGGCCAAGTGGGCATGGCTTGGGGGGCGTGGCTTGGGGTGGGCAGAGTGCACCGGATTTGGGGCCTAGCACAGCTGAGTCCCCAGACTCAGATCCTCAGCAGCCTGGCAGGGGTGAGTGGGAGGTTATGGGGGGCTGGCAGGGGGGAGACTGCCACTGGTGGGGGTACTGACCCTCATTTCAGTGCTCTGGCTCCCCAAATCACTCCGTTTTAGTGCTCAATGGCCCCCAACCCAAAATCACTCTGTCCCTTGCTATGCATCCTACAG
>QEPC01000895.1:608914-627660 GCA_003113815.1 Sphenodon punctatus
CAGCCCCATAGAGACCAAAACCGCCCCCCCAGGCAGGCCCTACCTGCTGCCGCACAGCTGAGGCTCCATTCTCCCCTGCCTTGAGTCGTCTGCTCTACAAGTGCCCTGTGCGTGCAGAGCGCAAGAGCCATCTCGAAGAACCTTCTTTACAAGGTAACAACCTTCTGATCAGCACGTGGGGAGGAGGAGCTGTGTTTGTAAACACAGCCTTATCTCCCAGCCCGATCAAGTCCCCTGCTGCTGCAGCTGCTGCTTTGCTCCTAGGAGGGAGAGGCACTCAAGCAGGTGAGGCCTCCCTCCACCCAGCCCGACCGGGGTCGGGATCAACAATTTTTAAAAAAAAATTAAAAAAAAATTAAAAAAAAAGACAGCGGGACCGGCCCTCCAGCCCAGCCCAGCCCACCGGGAATCCTCTCGGTGGGTTCAATGGCCAATCCGCCCCTGTCCTGGGGGCTGGATGTTTCTTCCCCCAGCACCACCCGCTGGCTTCTTCCTGAGAGGAATGAATGGAGCCATCCTAAGACAGTCCCATCCACCCCCAGGCTCTGCAACTGTCTCAAAAGCAACCCGTGGTCCATCGTATCAAACGCTGCCGAGAGATCTACTAGGACCAAGAGTGCTGAATGTCCTAAATCCATCTCCCGGCAGAGATCGTCTACCAAGGCCACCAGGTTGTCTACCAAGGCCACCAACGCAGTCTCAGTGCCATATCCTGGACTAAAACCTGATTGAAAAGGATCCAGAAAACCGATGCTATCCAGATGGCCCTGGAGCTGCTGGGCCACCACCTGTTCAATAACCTTTCTTAAAAGGGGAAGGTTAGAGACAGGCAGGTAGCTGGCAAGGGAATCAATGTCCAGTGATGGTTTATTGAGCATGGGCCACACCACCGCCTCCTTGAGGCAGTCCGGCACCCTGCCCTCCCCAAGGGAGGCATTGATCACTCCCGCCAGCACCAATCCCAAAGTCGCCCTGGAGGCTTTCACCAGTCATCCTGATGGATCTAGTTAACAAAAAGTAGTCCAACAGACCCCAGAACCCCCTCAGCATCGGCCAGCATCACTTCATGAAACTGATCCCACAAAAATGGACCAGACAGAACATCCATAACCCTCGGTTCTCCTTCTTCTGCATCAATCCTGGCCCCAAAATTGTGCTGGATTCGAGCGATCTTATCTGCAAAGTAGTTTACAAACTCCTTGAACCAGGGTCTTCATTAGAATCCTGTACATAATAGTACAGGACCTAGTCCATGTTCAGACCAGACCATGGTGTGAAGCATACAGCAGCCCAAGCCAGGCTTCAGAGGAGGCTGGGCTAGAAACTAACCCAAGCTTCCAATTCTTACTAAAGATTATATAGTCACACTCCAACCTTGTTTGCCTACTCCAGGGTGAGTTTTACCCATTGAGGAGATTGATGGATCTAGCGTTGCCCATGTTAAGGTGAGGCTAGTTAAGGTAATTATGGACAGTTTAGGCAGCTCCCTTATCTTAGAAGGGACAAGTAAACTTACTGGAACTAGGAGCCTAGCTCCTTTGTTCAGGGAAGCCTGGTTTAAGACTGGCTGCAGAGGGTTTTTTTGGGGTGTGCAGAGTAGATAGGCCTCCTGAGAGCTACAACAACTTTAGCGCCACAAGTCGGAGCAGGCTGCAAGGGACGAGGTGGAGCGATGGAGTCGAGAAGAGAGAGACATTTTTTGCCCAGTTCCAGTTCTGTCAGAACTGGGCATTTTGTCTGGTCTGATCAGAAATGGGAACAAATGATTGGTCTGACCGATTTTCAGTCGAACTAAATCAGCCATTTTTTGCATGCATAAAATGGCCATCAGGCTGATTTACACACGCACAAAAGAGCACTGGCAATACTCATTTTGAGTATGGGCAATGCTGTTTTGGCCAATTTTTTTTTTTTTTTTAATTATTTTTCAGCTGGAATTCCAGTCAAAAAACCGGGGTGTTTTCATTGAAATGTTTAGCAAAAATGGAACCCTTTTTAATATACCCATCCCTACAGTGGGAGCGCACTACCAGGGGATAGGAACTGCAGGACCATTCTAGGGGTGGGGGAGGGGTTGCTGGGGTGGCTTGCAGTGCAACCCATTGGAAGGAGAAAGCTTGAACCCACTATATTAAAGGGGAAATGGGAAGCCACAGTGGGCCAATTGGTAGTTTGGAATCGGCCAAAAGTGAAGCCATGGGCAAGGGAGTCCCCATCTCTCAACTGAATCCATGGGAAACCGCTCCCCCCCCCCCAAAAATAATTTATTTTTTAAATTTATTCAGATTTATACCCCACGTTCCATATGAGTGTAAAAAATCCCCTGAAGAAAATCCTCCTTGACCCCCTAAAACCTCCCCTCACCATCCAACCCTATCCCTGTCTGACAAACACCTGGGCAAACAAAAAGTTTGTGTCACTTTGGGAAGATGAGGAGACACGGGCTTAGATAAACCTCCAAGGAGGGGAGGGGGGGGGGTCTGTAATTATGGGGCAGCCACTTAGAATGCCGCACTGCGCGCGCGCCCTGGTTGTGGAAACCGCACGGGCAGATAGCACCTGCAAGAAGGTGTTCTTGGCTGACCTCGGAGGCCCTGACAGGACATGAGAGATGAGACGGTCTTTCAGATGCACTGTTAGCTGACCTGTCTCCTTTCTGCCAGCTGTCCTAGCAAACATATGGCAAGATTAAAGTGAACTTCACTGATAATATTTTTCTCATAATTATATTGCAATGATTATTAGAGACCCCAACTTATTTATTTATTTCTTTCTTTATTTCACTACATTTATATCCCACTCCCTCCTGCTCACAATAGCAGCTTGGGGCGGCTCACAATATATTTAAAACATATTCCAACAATTTAAAACACAACACTTAAAACAATTATAAACTCATGAAACTTATTTAACTTAGAAAATCATTACAAGAGGTGAACTGAACCCAAGTATCCCCCCCTTCCCGTTTCCCTCCCAAAGACCTGGCGGAAAAGCCAGGTCTTACGTTGTCTTTGGAAAGAGGGGANTCCAAAGGCCCAGTGGAACAGCCAGGTCTTACACTGTCTTTGGAAAGACAGTGGGAGGGAATTTCACAGCTTAGGAGCGGCCACCGAGAATGCCCTCCCCATCGTCACCACCTGGGAAACCTGACAGACCACAAGCCGGGTGCCCCCAGCCGACCGCAAGGGTCACACCGCGGCCCGGGGCATGAGGCAGGGTCCTAACTTGAGTTCGGACCCTGCTTTTTCTCAGTAGGTTCCCACTCCTTCACAGCTCCACTGCTTCCTCTATGGATGTAGGGCTGCAGCTAAGCCCCGCGCCCCACATCTGCTGGGCCTCACTGGTGTCCGTACTCGACCCGCTGTCGACAGACATAGCAGCAGCTCTGTGAAATGGGGCAGCCATGGTTTGCGCACCAGGATTCTTTCCAGATGCACAAACCTCGGTATGGCCACAGCTCTGCCAGCTATTCCGTAATGCTACGGGCACGGCTTGCGCAGCATTAGGGGATAGCTAGCAGCAGCCGTGACGGTACCCAGGGCAGAATCGACAGGGTGGGAAGCAAAATGTGAAAAATAACGAGGTAAAATAGTTACCTTCTTTGGGAAATACGGGAGAAGAGACTTGTGTGAATGAGCCGTTTGTGTTATCCAAACTAACAATTTCAGGGTCCGTTCTTAACACAAATTAAGATAAACCCAGTTTTATGTTGAATTTCATCCGTAATAGACCCTTAAAGAGACTCAGGAGTAGTTTTTGGGCCAGGGGAATTGGCTGATTTCTGGCCTGTATGTACATAATGTACATTTTGAAAATCTGGCTCCATTTAAGTTAAAAGGTAGTTTGGATGCTGACTTGAAAGAAGCTAAAGTTTTCACCCATGATGATCACATTACACATTGGTTGTTAGTGCAGTCCTGATATTATTGATTCCTTTTATTTGCTGCTGACAAAAGATAACCATGAAAACCAGGCTGCCAATAAGAACACTAATGCAGTAAAAAAAAGCTTTGCTAGTGTTGGTGAGTACCGTGTTGAAAGGACACCAACTTAAACTTGCAGCTGTTCCTCAAATATTCCAACTTTTACTGATACAAGTAATTCCTAAGATTACAGTAAGTGAGACTGGGAGGAAATTTATTTTCTGCCTTTTGTTTTACTTTCTGCATTTTTGCTTTAGCTGCTTTGCTAGCACAATTGGGCTGCGGTTCTCAAACCACTTAAGGTGCATTTATGGGAGATGGAAAAACCCAACATAAGCTGTCTTTCTCCCACACACACCCCCGGGAGATTTTTAGTAGTATAAAAGGATTAGACTGCAGAATGCTTCCACAAATGACCCGCAAGTGTGAGGAGGCAAACCTACATTTGCCAATCAAGTCATTTCCCTCTTGCTTGTTTCTGGTAATGTGGGAAGGGGCACTTTCATCTTTTAGTCCGCAAGGCTCCTAGAGACACAGACTGTTTGTCTTTTTGTGTCTGTCGCACAGCTGCATGGGAGAGAAACCATTTTGTTTGGAAATCAATCAGATTGCAAACCTATAAATCTGGCAGGGGCACGCAGCTACCGTTGTGCCATCTGTCTGAAACTGCTATTAATTTGCACCTTACAACTGACTAGATTTCAAGTTTACAGTGTCCCTTTTAAAAACGTCAACGCTTTGTGCGTTGACATTTCACTAACTTTTTAAGTCCTGCTGCTTATGTCAAGGAACCGTTCTGTGATATGACTGGATTTGTGCTCTGTGCCTGGCTGACATTGAAATCGCAGCACTATGACAGCCTTTCAGCACACTTGTCTTCCTCGTCGGAAGAGGTCGCAGCTCTGAAAGATGGACTGGATTTTAGCCTGAGCACTGATAATCCAAACCAGTTGGCATTGTTGCAGGAACGTTATGAATGCCGAAATGAATGTGGATCCGATCCTTGCTTTCTCCAGGCATCTCATTGTAACTCCAGTCAGGTCTTCGAGCGTCTGTGGAAGTATGAGCAAAAGAGAGTTGTGCATGTTTTATCTGCCTTACTAAAGAGTTATGAAGGGCTTGCTTGTTGGGTTTCATTTAACTGTAATTGGGTATTTTCAGACGTTACGAGATCACGCTCAACCACGGCCAATTCCTATGTGGTGAGCGCGATCCCGTAATGTCTGTTTAGTGTTACGCCAGATGTTCACCCCCGTGAATCACGGGGGGGAATCAGATTTACCACACTTCCGTCCCTACTCACCAGAGGAGGGACGGAAGCGTGGTAAATCTGATTTCCACCCCCGCGATTCACGGAGGTGAATACCCTGCATCACACTAAACAGACGTGACGTTGACACGCTCAACCACGGGAAAACCCCGTGGTTGAGCGTGTCAGCGTCACGTCTGGCCGCTGACCACGGCCCGGAATCGGCGGCGAGCACGGCCGCCGATTCCAGGCCGTGGTCAATGTCCCGGGGCAGGCGGGTGTGACGGCCACATTGGCCATAGCACCCGCCCGTCTCCGGGAGGGCGGACTGCTGGGGGAGGGCGGGGCCATGCGGCCACGCGTTGCGTCGCGTGGCCCCACCCCCTCCCCAGATTCCCGGCCGGGATCGGGCGGCACATCTGTTGGACGTGCCGCTTTGATCCCGGCAGGGAATCCCGAAGGTTGTTTCCGCGATGGGGCCAATCGGTCCCATCCCGTCTGAAAATACCCATTGTCTGATGCAATCGGAGGAAATGTTCTAATGTCCGATAGTCTCTGTGGCAGATACAAGAGCTCAGGCAGGTTAAAACAATGTGACGCAAAAAAACGTAGCAATTATCTGTCTAAAGACATGAATCTGTACTGGCCTAAAAAACTGAATGAAGTCAAGGTGAATCTTCATAATGTCTGGAAAACTGGAGCTGAATGTTTAGGTAGAATCTGGGCAACTGCCCTTCCTCCTGCGAGAACTGTTGATGTTGAATATTATTAGGAGGGTTAAGATTATTGTTGTTTTGTGTTCAAAGTGCTGCATAATCCTTATCTAGTTTACCCTTACACTTACCTTGTGAGGTAGGTCATCCTTTACTCCCATTTTACAGTCATGGACCACAATCCACAAACCACTTAACACTGTAGTAGCCACATTGAATGCCTCAAGGTTTCAATGGAATAAGTCGCTTGTGGATGGCAGCCAGGGAACTGAGGCCAAAAGATATTGATTTGCCCAAGGCCACCCTGTCTTAGACAGGATTTGAACCTTGTTCTCCAAGGTGCAAGTCCGACATTTTATCCACTAGGCTACACTGTCTCCGTCACCCATGTTACTCTGTGTGCATGAGAGTAAGAACTGGGCAGCGAGATCACGTGGTTTCCTGGGGGAGTGTTATCAATATACAGATGGCTCAATGCCATCTTTTTTTCATTGGATCCAGACAGATCTGTTTGCTCTCAAGTATCTGACAGAGACATAGTTTTGGGTGGAAGCCAGCGGGTTCATTCTGGTGAGCAAGACAAAGGCGGTGCAGATTGTAGAGGAAGCATTCTGTGGAGCTGAAGAAGTCAGACTTGGAGGTTCCTAAACTATGGATAGGAGGAACCCCAAGTGGTCATGCCATCTGCAAATGGGGTCCTCAATACTAACCGATACTTGGTACACGACACAAGTTTCGTCCATCTGGTGAGGGGCCCGGTTAATCCAGTATGCCTCTGCCTAGAACTGGAGTCATCTAACATCCGCTGTGACATTTTCATTAACCACTTTGCAGACAAAATGGCTCATATTCACTACGACTTGGGCACTGCCACTTTTTCTGGAGAATCAAAAGTTTGGGGTTATGGAAGCTCAGTCTTTTGTCCCATTTATATGGATCAGTTTCAGTCCGTTTCACCTGCGAATGCTGGGGAGGTACTTTGAGCAATGAGGGCAACCAGATGTGAACTGGATCCTTGCCTGTCCTTTTTGGTGAAAGCCAACCGGGAGATGTTGGGGGCCCTTGCTGACTGGGGTTGTCAATGCTTCCCTTCAGTAGGGTTGAGTGTCGGACGCCCTTAAAACTGCAGTTGTCCGACCCCTGCTTAAGAAGCCAACTTTGGATGCTGACTCTCTGGTCAGCTGTCAGCTATCGGCCTGTCTCTAACCTTCCCTTTTTAGGTAATGTTGTTGAACGGGTGGTTGCCTGACAACTCTAGGTTCATCTTGATGTCATCTGATTCCTGGACCCAATATATTAGTCTTGTATATTAGTTTTAAATGTTTTTATGGATTGTACGCCACCCTGAACCTCAGGGAAGGGCGGCATATAAATTTAAATAAGTCTTCATTGCTGTTTGTGGCTTCAGGATTGGATTTGCCTTAAATCCAGTTTAATTTGAGTTAATTAGTTAATGTTACAGTTAATAAATTAAAGGATTGTAAGCCACCCTGAGAAATAGAGCCTAAGGAATAGTGTAAAAAAATTAAACAAATAAAATTTTAAAACACTGCAGATACAAACACATGTAGTTACTTTGTAACATCCCCTAATGGTCACGGCAAACTATGGATGATTAAGAACGTAAATAGTGCCATATTGAGTCAGACCAATGGTCCATCAAGCCCAGCATCCTGTCCTCCGAAAGTGGCCAATCTCGATCGCATGGGAGAAGAACCAACAGTCCCAATGGGCGATCCACTCCCCGTTGTTCACTCCCAGCTCCCGACAGTAAGAAGTTCATCCCGTAAGCTACTTGGGAGAGTAGGTCCATTAATGCCTATTAACCAAGAACCTATCCAGGCCTTTTTTAAACCCAGCTATACTACTGGCCTTGACAATGTCCTCTGGCAACAAATTCCATAAGTTAATTATGTGTTGAGTGAAAAAGTACTTCCTTTTATTTGTTTTAAATCTGCCGGCAGCTAGTTTCATGGAGTGTCCCCTAGTTCTAGTACTATTTGAGCGGGTAAATAACCGTTCCCTATCTACTCGTTCCACAGCACTCAAGATTTTATAAACCTCTATCATGTCCCTTCTGTCTTCTCTGAGCTGAAGAGACTCAGCTTGTCAAGCTTCTCTTTGTACGGAAGCCATTCCATACCCTCTTATCATTTTTGCTGCCCTTCTCTGCACAGCCACAGTAATCTGACCCAGGCACCTAGTGTCTGGTGCCCGGATAGGACTTTTAGCCCTGCGCTACCCCCTGCAATGAAATAGTGCCCCTTTGCCGCCCTATTTCATTGCTGGTTCCCTTTATGCGGTATGGACGGCGCTTCTAGCCGCCCATTCCGCATAAAGGGTAACGCAGCACTTTTGTCCTCCAAGGCTTCCTTAGGTCACGTGTCCTAAGGAAGCCTTGGGGGGGTGATTCTCACCGGTTGTGTGCGCACAACCTTGCACAACCACACTTCAAGGTTGAAGAACCTTGTTTTAGAGGCACTGACCTTGTCAAGAAGTTCAGTGCCTCTAAAACAAGGTTCTTCGAGATAGCTTCGAACATTGTTGCCTGTTGTGTGTACGCATGCGCGCTTCCCCCCCCCCCAGAGTTGCTGCCAGCGTTGGGGCCCGGGGGAGTTCTGGGGCCAGGAGGGGCATTGCCCCTGATGTCCTAGGGGGTGCTCTGCTGCTGCTGTATGTTTGAAAGAATCAGAAGTTAAAGTAAAGTAAGACCTAACTACATCAAAAACCACATTCACACCTGCGGCAGCAGCCGGCCCCATGCAGATTTTGGCTCCGGGAGAAACTGCACAGGCCAAAATCTGCGCAGAGTTCAGCCGGCGCGAAAGCCCCTCTCCGCGTAGCTTTGCTGGAGATCACCTGGAACAATATAGAGCTGGATTTCCCTGCTCTGTACCTTTTGAGGGTGTTTTACAGCAAAGCTACGCAGGGGGAGCTTTCACACCGGCCAAACCCCATGCATATTTTAGCTCACGCAGTCTTTCCCAGAGCCAAAATCTGCGCAGGGCTGGCTGGCCACCGCCGAAGCTGTCAATGTGGTCAAAGTATCTGTTCATCAGAACATGGCCTCCCTCTCAAACAGCTCTGGGAAGATTGTCTTCATCCTTCTCATTCCTTGTTCTTCTGCCCTCGTCTTGTCCCGGCTTGCTCCAAATTACAACCCGCTAGCATCCTTCTTTATCTTTATTTCCTCCCCTTCTTAATTAATAATAAGCTTTTGCCTACCCTAAGCATCCAGATCTTTTATCACCCAGCTGGATTGATGTGTATAAGCCGCGTATCGACCCGTTTTGCAGATTTCTCTACCCTGTGTTCTGTTTCTAATGATCAGTCATAACAAAACCAAATTTGGGGGGTTTAATCGTTTTGCAGTTTCCCTTTTGTTCTGCATTTCTTATTGGATAGACCAATTCTCACCTTACCGTGCGTTACTCAGTAATTAGTAATTCTCAGTAATTCTCCTGCCTAACCACAACCAAGCCAAGCACGTGCACCTGAGACTTCAAATCCGCTTGAATGTTATTTATCCCTTGTCTCTCCCTATGTCCCCTCTCCTTGTCTTCCCCCTCCGAGTCTATTAGATTGTAAGCCGTAGGCAGGGACCGCGTCTATCTCATTGTTCTGTAAAGCGCCATTTACACAGCTGGCGTTATACAAATGCTTATAATAATTATAATAATAATAATTAGAGCCAGTGTAGCCTAATGGATATGGATGGACTTGGAACTACGAGAGCAGGGTTCAAATTCCTCATTGAGTGGGCGTGGGCAAGTCGCTCGCGGCCTCGGTTTCCCCTGCTGTAAAATGGGAATAATTGCCTGCCTTACAGAGTTGTGTGAGGGGGAAGTAGATAAGAACTATAAATCAATCAATATCTTTATTTGCCATGACTAAAGGTCTTGGCAACATTCAGAGTTCCAAAAAGGAACAAAATAAAACACACAAAACATACTGGGTTGGGTTTTGTGGTTTTTTTGGAGGTTTTTTGGTATTGGGTTATTTTAACTTTGGGATTTTCCTGTTGTTTTAGTGTATTTTATCTTGTATTTTAAAATGTGAGCCGCCCTGAGGTGCTTGTAGCAGGATAGGGTGGCATATACGTTTTAGTAATAAATAAATAAATATTGCATTACAATGTAAATTTCCATAATCAAAGCAACCAAGAAGTTAATTTACAAATTCGAGAGGGCCCTGATCTTAGCACGCCTTTGTAGCATCAACGCATGCGCCAGATTTGCGACTTTTTTAATCACTTGGTCGTGAGGATTTGCTAACAGATATTCCAGTTGATTTGGAGTACTCCAAAATAACTTCCCCCTCCAGAATTATAAGGACTATAAAGCACTTTGATCACTAAAAGCGCTATCGGAACAATAAATAATAATTACTTTTCAACGTCCTTAGTCAATATAACTCTGCTTGTGCTATCTTTCCTTCTTTTTCTAATTTGGGCAATGAGGTACCTGGATACTCTGTCCTCTTGTGTTTACCCTGACATCATGTCCAAGAATTGTTCTATTGGACCTTGCATATACCTACAACCTACTCATATGAGATTTGCCCAAAAAATGATGATGAATCTTTCTGTGCTCACGCTACCAGGCCAGTTAGGTTATTTTATGGAGTAACTTTTATTGTGGGCGGCTTCTGTTTATGGCACGGGGCTTACGTCAAGGCCAAGTGAATGTGTGGGCCATCCTGGGGAGAAATTTTGTGGAAGGATCCTTTACCCGAAGTAAAGGTGAAGCGGAAATTCCACCTGTGCTCTTATTTCCATCGGAATCGGGTGGTTCGATTTTTGTTCTGATCGGAACAGGCAAAATTCCTTTCCAATCAGAATGATCAAAATAACATTAGCCATTTTGCAAAAGGCAATTTTGAACCAATCTTGACCCAGAATTACTTTACCCATGTTGGTCTCTGAGCCTCCGTTCTCCCTCTGTGAAAATGGGGATGTATTTCTCTCCTTGCCATCCTAGATTGTAATCCCCTTGGGTCAGGGGCCTGTCTCTAATCTTGCACATTGTTGGTGCAATAATCATAGTATGTAGCCTTAGTATTTCAAATGACTCACATGCTGTTGTTATCGTGATGATGATGAAGAAATGCTCTCCCCAGGGCATGTCTGAGCTGGGGCTTTTCCAGAAACTGTGGTGTTGCATGAAGACTCGGAGGCTATTGTAGAGACTTCCTGGGGAAACGCCACTCGTAAATTCTGAGAGACAAAGTGGTTTGAATGATCTCTTTTATCGGACCAACCGTTGTTGGCAGAACTAAGCTTTCAGGCCACACAGAGGCCTTCCTCAGGCATGTAGCGTAGCCAATAGAAAAATATAGACTGAGCAAATGTAGAACAGGTCTATCTATATCCTTTTTATCGCTCTTAGAACCAATCCAAAATAGTTTTCTGAGAGCCATTATGGGAGCCCCCAGAGGCACCCCACAGGTAATTCTAAAAGCGGAGGCATGTGCCCTTCCCCTTAGAACACATGCCCTCCAGGCGGTGGTCAACTTCTGGCCCAAGGTGGCTTTATTTCCCCCTCTTGGGGAGTCTCTATTAACATTAACCTTGGAGAGTGGGTTGGGTGATCCCTGGCTAAGAGGGGTTGAGCGGGAAATCCACCATTCGGGATTTTCCCCGGAGACCCTGGCCCAGTTAGGAATGACTGCGACGAGAAGTCTTTTTAGAAGGAAGGGTCCAAGATCAGTCACTACAAACAGAGGGGGCACCGATGGCCGCCCAGAAGATTATGCCAACCTATGTACCTTATTTGGCGGAATCTGACGCCCCATACTACCTCTTTGTATGGGAAAATGCCGGGGGGCGAGAGGCCTTCCTTAAACTGAGGATTAACATGCTGGCCTCTGCGGTACGGGAAGGCCGCCAAAAGCAGGTGCCCTGGGCCCTACGGATTTGTCCTTTATGCTTCCTGGGGGAGGTTGGCACCTTGGAGCACATGATTTATCAGTGCCCCGCCCTAGTGGGCCCCAGATGCAAATACCTGGGGAGGAACAGCACGGGCCAGGCGCTGGTTTCAAAGGGGGTACAGCACCTGCTCAGTCCTGCAGACTCTGAACAAGCAAGGGCAGTTGCAAGATCCGCACTGGCTGTACAAGCTATCCGCAGTCCCTTTCCCCCCTAACTGCCAGTGAGACGCGAGGCGGCGGGTTGTACCCAAAACTGTGGAGAACCAGGGCTGGTTAAGAAGGGGTTAAGTGCGCGCTTATGAACCCCTGATTTCAAGACAATTTGCATTGTTTCCGTGGTTCTAAGTTGTTTTGGCGACACGAGAAAGGTACGATGCTGCTGAAACCAGCGGCTGATTTTAAATATTTTAGTTTCTGTAATGGGGTTCTCCCTTAGTAATGTATTGGTTTGTGGACTGGGTCACCAGTTACTTTTAATGTATGTATTCCATATGCAGTGGACCGGTGGAAATTTGTAAAGGGCTTTGCCCAACAAATAAACATTGATTGATTGATTGGCTTATAAAGGCACCCATAATAGAATTCCTGGGAGTATTGGCTTGTACATAATATTAATGGGGGCGGGGGTAGGGACGGGCAGGCGAGGAGCTGAAGGTGGGGAAGTAACAGGAGGCTTTGCAGATGATTCGGTCAGCTCCGGCGGGGGGAAAATGCTTTGGGTTTTCTGTACCTGTAGTATCCATAGTATTTGTGTACCCTGCCCTATCCCAAAAGGGACTCGTGGAGGCTTACGGCAACTGAAACAACAACACTCTTCACCCCAAAAGCACGTAAAATAAATCCCACCCTTCCCCGTTCCTCCACCTCTCGCATGGAGAGTCCCCTTCTTCCCCCCCCCTCCCCACCTGAATTGCTGTTAGTTCTAGCATGGGGAGGGGGGTGGAATAATTTACCTCCCTTCTTCCGTACGTAGCAATGCATTTGGGGCTGCAAGTTGCAAGCAGCCTTTTCTTGGAATGCGGCGAGATTTGCTTGTGCTGCAGAATCTAGTTTTTTGCTTTGTCTCATTTACTCCTCTGTGCTAAGTGCTGGGTAATCATCTGTTCTCCATTATTAATCCTTTGATCTGGCTGCTCCAGTAGCTGAGGGAAATGAAGGTGCTTTGATGTTTGCAGGCAGAATGAACTGACGTTCATTCACTTTATTTAAGGGAGGCTTTGGCAGTAAAACTTGGCCATCTTTGATGATTAACCTGGTCCTGTAGGAAAGCTATTTAAAGCCCTGCGTTGGGGCAGGGAACACTTCCCAACTTCAGACCTCACCTGCCTGCAGATATTTATAGGTAGCTTTCAGAATCTGGGGGAAATAAACAGCTAGTGTCATTTGTCTTGATTTTAAAATAAGAAATAACTTTTAACGTGAAGAAAGTAAGATTTCCCTTGGGCCTTAGTTCAGAGGTGGGGGCAATTTTTCCCCTCCTGCTGGGCTGCTTTGAAAATTACTACAAGCTTTGTGGGCCAGTTAGGAGGTGAGGTTAGGAGTTTGTATTTGGTTTATTTGACAATTTGTGATTTTTGTTGTGTTTTTTTTGTAACCTGCCATGAGCCGTAAGGGAAGCGTGGGATAAAGATAAAAACCAAATCAAATGAAGTTCATTGCTGAAACATAAAGATTATTCAGCCTAAAATACAGGCATCGGCAGCTAGATCCCTGCATGGGCTCAAAGGTCAGATCTGAGACTGACTAGGTCCTGATGTGTCATGACGGGCTACAGATGGTCATGTGCTCGGCAAGGGCGTACCGTTAAAAGAGCCGGGCCTTATCCCCACCGGAGTACCGTGACATCACAGCTTCTCATGCATGGGAAATCCAGTCTGGAGGGGGCGGGGAGGGACTCCTGAACCCAGCCACGCCCGACAGCAGGTTAAGTTGGCAGGGCTTTCCCCGCAGAAATTCTGTAACGCCACTCCTTGACAGGGTGGTGCACAATCGGGTTTTTCGTTCAGCATGCTCAAAAAGTCCCCCAAAGCCAGGTATATCCTGGCTAGGCATTGCAGCAAAGCACCGGCGAAAGTCACCGTTTCCTAGGGCGGCCGTTTTGACGGGGCGGTTTCATTTGTAAAACACGGTGCTGCCATAACGGCACCATGGGACAGAGGTAAAGCTGCGCGGTCAGAGCTGGTCTTTCCCAGTTCTCCTGCAGCAGCCTTTGCCAAGACTTAATGAGTTTCTCGTTTTGTGTAACCTGCTTGTGTTTGGAAAAATGATCCCCAGTGAGCCCGTAGCTGCCGCAGGACTAATTCACGCGGCCTGAAGAGGTGCAAATGGAAACCGAGATTGGCAGGAGCAGCAGGCATCACTGCCGTCCATGCGGAGAGGATATTAATAATGCATCGTGCCGCTTGCACAGCAGGGTGAATCGGCAAGGAGCTGGAAGGAGACCAACAAATCTTTCTCACCGTCTGACAGCATCACACAGTCGGAAGCTACCCGCAGGGACCTCTGCTAAATGCGTTTCCCCCCCATTGCCGCCAATGGAGAAAACACATTTAGCCGCATCCCTGGCTACTCGGCATTCTTGCAGAGACAAAATTACATCAGAAAAGCAATATTGTACATCAGGGATGGGGAGCCATAGGGCAAACCCAGCCTGTAGCTGGCTGTTTTCCAATTCCTGAATCTGGTCCGTGGATCCAGTTCCTACCTACCCTCCCCCCGCACCAAAAGCGTTGAAAGAGTGAGCTCAGGGGAAGGGAGCAGAGAGAGGGCATGCACTCGGGTGGGGACGGATCCGTCGCACGGATCCATAATCTGCACCAGGCCTGGGGAACCTTTTCACTCCCACGGGCCACTTTGGAAATTAGTTCAAGTTCCAAGAAGTTGGGGGCGGGTTGCTTAAGGGGTGCTCTCAGGAGGGTCCGGATCATGGCTCTGTCCCCTCTCCTTGTGTGCGTGCCCTCCTCTGCTCCTTTCCCTGAGCTCAGTTTCTCGGTGCTTGGGGCTAGGAAATGGATCCAGAAGCCAGATCCAGGAACTGGAGAAGGGGCCACATAAAAACTATTCAAGGTCTGCAGATGACCCCTGGGCCTAAGGTCCCCCCCACCCTTCAATTCCGATGTAGCTCACAGAGCTTGTACTAATTATCAAAGCGGCCTGCAGGGAGGATCACTTCCCCACCCCTGCTGTCCATAATAACGGAGCAGCACACCGATCTGTTTTACAGATACCTTCCAAAAAACAAAACCCAGCTCTGTTGCCAAGGAAGAGGTAGAATTTGAAATCATGAACTTGGAAATTACAACTCTGGGAACAGATTTGTATTCGCTAGTCAAGGGCACTGTTTGTAGTAAGTATTGCTTTGGCTGTGGGCTTCTCTACGCCAAGTTAAGTATAGGTTTTGAGTTTAAACCGATTAGTTAAATCAGAGCCAAGGCTTCGCTCTACCCCCGCATTCCCGATCGAAATCTTTGTGTGGGTTGTTTTCATCTAGCTAAAGCCAATTAGGAGCAGGTTTCAGCTAGACCAAAATAAGTGTCTGTATGCAGGGATTTGCAGCAGCTGGAGTTAACCCAATGTGCGGTGCGGATTTGTATTCTCAGTGCACTGTCCTAACTTAGAGGACTGTTTGTGCCGAAACACAGCAGGTTTCGCATTTGTGACTATTATTCTCATCTTCGGAGTCGTCCAAGGGTCTGAATTCTATCCACAACCAAAATGGATATTAACCCTTATGAGCCATTTCTATAGTGCTCTCAGTGTTCAACGTGCTTTACCGTTCTTGTTTTGTTCCTCCTCTCAACAACCCTGCGAGGAGGGTCATTATTATTCCCATTTTACAGATGGGGAACTGAGGCAAGGAGCGAGTGACTTGCCCAAGGCCACTTGGCAAGTTCATGACTAAGATGCTTTTTTGACCATGATCTCCTAGATCCAAGTTCAGCATCTTAACCACAAGATTACACTTGATATTTACATGTCTGTGTTTTCAAGTTTTAACTGTTCAATTATTTCTGTTTTCGGCTCTTTTTCCCCTCCAGGTTTTTGTTTTTTCTGATATTTAAATATTTGTTTAGTTGATTACTTTATTTTTGTCCACGGCACAAAAAACGCAAATTTTGTCCATGGCACAATTTTTTTTAACTAGCTGAAATAAAGCAACAGACTGGCAAGACAACCGAATAATGAAGGGGAAAAAAATTCCCACCACCTGAAAACTCAGTGGATTCTAGATTGTAACCCCCTCGGGGCAGGGACCTGCCTTTGATTAATGATTGTACAGCACCAGGTACACTGCTTGAGCTATACAAATCCTTAATATCTGGCACAGAGGGACCTGAGCAGTAATCATTCTCCATTTCAGCAGAAGCAATTTGAATTGGGTGCCACCTCTCATTGTTTGACCCTGAGACACCCCTTGGGCAGGTTGGGACTCTCTGGGTCAAACAGTGAGATGCGACAGCCCTGGATGGATGTGATATTATGGATATTTGCTGTAGCACTAAGGACTATTCATGCCCCACATGCATGTTCTTGAGTCTTCATGTTGATTGCAAGACGAAGATCATTTGTGAAAGGTCTCTCCCTCTGTCTGCTCTTCTAACCCACGGACAATGACTACAGCAACATGGCAGCGCTAGGTGGGAGCAATAAATCTTTAAAGTTTGGGGCGGGCAGGGGTCGCAGCCTCAAACGCAAACCATTATTCCGCTCCTGCCCAGAGGGTAAATATCCCCTTTACTGAGCCTGGCATTCCTTTACTCTTCCCTGCCTGGGTGATTCACTCACATGCCAAGGTCGGTCTTGCCCCAGCACATCAGCGTTACCAGGGCTGTAAAATGAAACTGGCACGGTTCTGCCTAAATGCAGGGACCACGGGTTATAAAGTGCTGGCAATTAATGGCTGTCCTTCACCATTAATAAGAACGGACATTAATGATATTGGTCAAGTAGGTTGGAGGATGTAACCTCTGTCGGGAGCTGGGAGTGACCAGCAGGGAATGAATCCATCCCCCCCCATTACGACCTGTTGGGTACTTCTCCGAAGCTACCGAGAATAGCCACTGTCAGAGACGGGATACTGTGCTTCGATGGGCCCTTTGTCTGACCCAGTCCAGCACTGACTATTGTCGGTGTTTCTGGCACTGAACAATGATTAATTAGAGACAGGTCCCTGCCCTGAGAGGCTTACAATCTAGGAGAGACAAGGGAGAGGTGAACATAGGGAAGAGACGGGGGGGACATCCATGAAGTTGAGAGTTTGCAGGTGCACATGCTTAGCTTGGGTGCAGGGGAGAGGGGAGCCCCGAATGATTGGGAAGGAGCACTAGCGAGACACAGAGGGGTTTCAGTCCTAAGAAATGAAAGCAGCCCCAGTACCGGAGGAGAAAACTCTGGTACAGATCCCTAATTCTGCAGTTGCCCTTTAATGTGCATTTGGGGGGGGTGTGCTCCTCCTGTTTCCTCTTTGTCTCAGGCAACGCACTCGTAAGGTAACACTCGCCCCAGAACTCCAGTCTCTCTCAATTAACCACTTGTGCTGGAAGAACTAGTCTTGTTGAGCACGCTCCTCCATAGAAAATGTTCTGTGAAATGGGAGTATTTTCCCCGAGCCCCATCCACCCAGCCAGCCTTCGTCCTCTCTACCCTATATTCCATGATGCCAACAGATGCACTTTCCTGCTTCCACCCCCCAAGAGGTTTGCTTTTCTCTTCTTCTGCTGGATCCCAGTCGGATGCCCACATGGGTTCTTACTAGCCTAGCTTGAACCTGCTGTGCCGCGCCAGTGCTTTGGAAGAAAAGTGGCTGCTCTTTGCAGAGTCAGAGCCACTTGCAGGGAATCCCCAAATTAGGGGCATGATCTCACACCCAGTCCCCTTGGGGTTCCATGCCCACGAGGGTTTTGTGCTTATTCCTTCTAGGGATGGAACAAAATCACCATTTCCTCCGCATGGCTACAGCTTGTAGCCGTGCCTCCAAAATGGCTTCTTTAAGAAACCGCCAGCCTCTCCTGGACAAATTTTTTTTAACCTCTTAGCGTAGAGGTAAAACGAGTCCCCACAAAAATGGGTAGACGCATCAATTTCAGATGGTGGCGCCTGCCGATGTGGAGTCCTTGTTGGGATCTGTTCGTGCCACTACTTGTGAGCAAGATCCATGCCCGTCCTGGCTGGTGAAAGCGGATCTGTTCGTGCCGCTACTTGTGAGCAAGATCCATGCCTGTCCTGGTTGGTGAAAGCTAGCCAGGAGACATTATGGCCGTTGCTGGCTGGGGTGGTTAGTGCCTCCCTTCGGGAGGGCAGGGTGCCTGACTGCCTGAAGGATACTCTGGTTAGACCCCTGCTCAAGAAAGCATTTCTTGAAGCTGATGCTCCTGCCAGTTATCGGCCAGTCTCTAACCTTCCCTTTTTAGGGAAGGTTATTGAACGGGCTGTGACACAACAGCTCCAGGAACATCTGGACTGCACCGGTTTCCTTAATCCCTCCCAGTCTGGGTTTCAGCCTGGGTATGGTACGGAGACGGCCTTGGTTGACGATCTCCGTCTGGCGTTGGACCAGGGTCATCAGACCTTACTGGTCCTGCGAGACCTTTCGGCTGCATTCGACACAGTCGATCATGAGGTGTTGGTGACTCGCCTGCGGGACCGTGCCGGGTTTGGTGGAACGGTCTTGGACTGGTTTCGTTCGTTCCTGGCCGGGAGAACTAACCGGGTGGTCTTGGGGGAGTGCATGTCTTCCCCACGGGACCGCACGTGTGGAGTTCCGCAGGGTGCCATTCTGTTCCCCCTCTTTAACATCTATATGCAGCCGTTAGGGGAGATCGTGAGGGGGTTTCAGGGCATGCAGTGTCATCAGTATGCTGATGACACTCAGCTCTACCTCTCCTTTTCCACCGACCCAGGCCATGCAGTCTCCTTATTTTCCCAGTGCCTGTC
>QEPC01000895.1:628772-653290 GCA_003113815.1 Sphenodon punctatus
TATTCTGGTTTTTCAAGTAATCGATCCGTATTTGGGTACTGATTCAGGTACCTGAAAATGCAGGTATTGTTTGTAGGTGCCAAATCCGGTTCCCTGTTTGAATTCTCCCCCCTGCCCACCAGCCATGGAACCTTGCCTACCAGTTATCTGGCTTTCTGGAAGTCTGCTTTTTCTAACCTCTCTCCTTCCTTTTTCTGAGGATTTTGAACTTGGATTGTTCTACGATCAATTAGCTCCCAAGGTGCCCACCATCTTAACATTCTCAACAAATTCCTCCCAACATGATGCCACATTCCTCTTGACTTTGTTGCTAGCTGCCTTGGGTACATCCCCTTGCTTCCTCCTCTGTTCCTTGTCCATATCCCCTCCCACTTGCCTCCATCTTTCCCTCCCCTTCTTCCTCTGTCTTGGCTATTTCCCTGTGCCTCTCTGCTTCAGCTCCCGTGCTGCCCTCTTTATTCAAATTTGTACCCCACCCATCCCCTAAGGTTGCAACGTATTTAAACATGTAAAAACATAACAGAAATCCCCTTTAAAAGCCCCACCCAACCCTATCCCGTACCCTGCCTGCCAAATGCCTGGAACATAGAAACGTCCTACACCATTTCCGGAAGCTGAGCGGACTTGGGGAATCTCTGAGGGAAGGGAGTTCTGTAATTGTGGGACAGGCACCGAGAACACGTCTCTGCGTCCTTGTTGCATGCCCTCTGCGCCCCCAAACACGTAAAGAGCAGGAACATGCTGACTGGCCTCGTTTATCGCTGCAAGAACACAGGACTTACCAGGGCAAGAGGAAAACAAAATAGACAAGCTGCAATCCGCATACTGCTTAGTCCTGCAAGGCTTTGATGGCACTGCTCTGGTTTGTGGCTTGTAGCTGGAGCAACTAGTTGGGGGGATTTCACAAATTTGAAATGTGAGAGAGTGTTTCTGATTGCTAACTTTTTTTCCCCCCCTCCAATAAACTTTCTATATTTGACAAATAAAAGATTTAAAAGAGGCATCTGTACTAGGTGGCAGACTGTAAAAAGGAGGAGGGGCTCAAATGTCCTTAAAAAGAGGGTCCTGCATTACAGATGGCCCCAGATATTATTTGGGTGGTTTTTATGCATTGGCTATTCTGCTTGGTTATGCTGACTTTGGGAGAAGAGTGGTATAGAAATATAAATCAATCTATAAAGTAGAGAAGGTCTTGACCTGCTTGGGGGGTGGGTGGAGCGTGTTCTAGGTCAGGGGTGACCGGACCTATAATGCACGTGATCCACTCAATCCAGGTGTCTGACTTAGGCAGTCTAAGAGGATTCTTCCTGCTGGCTTCGGTGCTCCAGGCTAAGACCCCTCCTGCTGGCTCCCAGCTCCTGGGCACCTCAGCAACTGGTCTCAGGAGCAGAGAGGATCACTTCTCTTTGTAAAGAGCCTTCCCTGCTGCACTGGAAGAGCTCTTGTAGCCCATCTCCTCCCAGGAGACGCTCCCCGGGACATTAGTTCCCCCTCTTCTGACAGAGGCCGGTTCCCCTGCGCCCACACTGTGATCTACTGGAGACTGGCTTGTGGTCTACCAGGAGATCCTGATCGGCCTTTGAACAGAGAGAGACCTGTGAGAGTTCCAAAGGGAACAGGAAACGGGATAAAACAGGAATTCACGTGTTAGCTGTCGTGGAACCTTGTGGACAAGGAGGCAGCGGAGGATTGGGAACCCTAGATGCAAAAGGAAACATTAGCTCTCGGACACATGCTTTAGTGACACTGCTGGCCTATGCAATACACATGTGATACCTTTCCTTCCCATCCAATTCTTTCCTCTCCAATATTCCTCAGAGAGAGCAGCTGTCGTGTAAGAGCTCCAGTGTTTTACTGAGTTAACTTCATGCACTAACAGTGGAGAAAAGAGGGAACTCCTTTAATATTAAGGCCGGTCAGTGGCAATGCCTTTTGCTTGTGTTCCGTATCACAACTTAGCCCTCGAAGCCTTTCAACCAGTCCTCATATATTTATTATTTTTATTTTCAGTCTTCCAAAAAACCGAAAACGGCAGAGGCTGACACTTCAAGCGAGCTGGCGAAGAAGAGCAAAGAAGTTTTCAGGAAAGAGGTGAGGACATCAAACCGACCTTTCTCTGAATGTGCAAGTTTTCAGTGGGGGAATAGCCACGTTCTTTCTGGGAGAAAATAGCCTCAATGTAGCTGTGTTGATCAAATTGCAGAAAGCTGCAACCAGGGACATAAGCCGAGCCTCACTGCGTTAGGGAGGGCTACCCGTGGCAGGAGACACCTCCTTGTTCCCATCAGCTTATCATTGGGGTCTCTTGACATGGACATTTTGTCCTTGCTCTGTTGATTCATTCTAGCCAACATATCCAAGCATCAAAGTTGCTAGGGGAAGAACCAGGTTTCTTGGTTGAGTTACTTCTGAAGTCGCAATGGTCCCTTTTTAAGACTGACCTGGCTTGTCTAGACATGGAATAAAGGGATTGAAACTCATTCGCTTCAAAACATGAACATTCTCCACCTCCCGATCTACAGTGTATGGAGCAGTAACCACCCACAAGTTAAGGATCCCTGTGCTGTTGAAATACTGCCCCCAAATGGGAGAGGCATAGCTGCTAATACTCTCTCTCTCTCTCTCTCTCTCTCTCACTCACTCACTCACTCACTCACACACACACAGAGGGATCATTGCTAGCCCTCTGTGCAGGCAAAAGGGAGTTGCATCAAGCTGTTGCGAGGACTAAGCAGGAGCTCGCAACAGCTGCATGGGACGCCCCCCCCAAACACTGGGCAGCGATGGCAGAAGAAACAAGGATGCTTCTGATGCTTGATGCTCTCTGGGACTGAGGGCAGCAGCTGAAACGGCAGCGGGGAGCGGAATCTGCTCCCCACTGCCCCGGTCTGCTCCCCACTGCCATTTCAGCTGCTGCTACCAGGGAATTCCTATCATCAGTGGGGAGCAAACTGGGAGAAGCAGCTGGTCTTCTCCCTACTGCTCCATGTCAGTTGCTGCCTCTCAAGAACTGGTAAGCCCCCCAACACACAACAGCTTGTGGGTATATATTCGCTCCCCACAAGCTGTTACGTTTAAATCTATACGGTGGTGTTTTTAAAAAAAACAAACAAAAAAAACCAACCAGCTATGTGATCCGGATTGTCCTTATTGGAAATCCCAATTGCATAGCTTTTGTGATGTCAAAAACCACTCCGCCGTGAGATAGTTGGGTGGTTCTGGTTTATATAGCACCAGCAATGTGCCCACTGTAAATCAGTAGTTAGAGACAGGTCCCTGCACCAAGGAGCTTACAATCTAGGAAAGACGAGGGAGGGGGACACCAGGAAGAGGGGAACCTAAGGCAAGACAGGGAGACCCTCATGAAGTTGGGAAGTCACAGGGGTGCATGCTTAGCTTGGTTACAGGGAAGATGTTACAAAAATAGGGAGTAGTTCTGGAGATGATGGGTTGCACCAACTTCTAGCCTCTGTTGGGTCAACTATTAGACACGCTGGCCTAGATCTTTCACCGTTCCATGTGGCCCACGGGAAGGGAGGTGCTCTCTGGGCGCTCGGCAGAACAAAGGTACAAGGCACAAAGTCTTGGAAAGCCATTGAGAGTTGCTTCCAAATCGCACCTGGGGAAATTTGGAAGACTGGGAAATTATTCAGAGGTCTTGATTTTGGCTTTTGTGATAGTGGTTGCTATCTACAATGGGTGCAACCCAAACACCAATGGCTAGACAGGAATCTTGTCAAAACTACAGTTTCCAACGGGATTCCTGCATAGTCCTTGGTGCTTGGGTTGCACCCGTTATCTCCGGGCAGAGACCCAGTGGCAGCTCAGCAGAGATCAGCGGTGGGGGCTTGAATGGCCGTCCGATGCTCACTAGCTTGTCTCCTTCTCCTCTCCAGATGTCCCAGTTCATTGTGCAGTGTCTGAACCCATACCGCAAACCCGACTGCAAAGTAGGGAGGATAACCACAACGGAGGACTTCAAACACTTAGCACGCAAGGTACGCTGCTCTTTATGGGATCTGCGTCCGGGGACGGGAGCGGCATTCTGATTGACGATGCCAGGAGCCATTTCCCTGACGATGGGCTAAGGTCAGAGGGAGCGGGGCGGAAAGTCTGTATCAGAGAAGTTCTGCCCCTGGCTAATGCACGCAGCGGAGAACCTTCGACCCGTGGCTCTTTGGACGGCCCCTTTCCAGTTCCAGGATCTGGCCTCTAGATCCAGTCCCTAACCCTCAAGCCCTGAAAGGCTGAGCTCAAGGGAAGGAAGGGAGCGTACAATTCAAGCTCCCCCTCCTCCGCCACCTGAGTCCATCCTTCTCCCAGTTCACGGCATCTTGTTAAATCCTCCTGATGCCCTTCAGATGCCTTCCTAGAAAGGAAGTGCCCCCCTGAAACAGTCACGGGCCTGAAAGGAACCCCCAGAAGTGATCTAGTCCAGTCTCTTAGTGAAGCAGGATCCATAGTACCTACCCCAGCCTTGTGTCGAACCTATTTTTAAAAGCCTTCACAACCTCCCTTGGCAAATCATTCCACTGCCCAGCTGTCCTGGGAGCTAGAAAATTCTTCATGTCCAGTCTAAAAATTTTTTTTCTCCTTTTAATTTCAGCTCATTCTCTCTAGTTCTAAACCCATTCCCTCTAGAAACTGGCTAATTCCTTTATACCTCAAGGAATACCCCACCCCTGTCATATTCTAGCTGACGTCAGTTTTTTGGAGCATCTCCATCTTTCTCTTAGGTCTTTTGAAGATCTTGATCTCGGATCTGTCTAGCGGCAGTGAGTTCTGCAGGTTTATTACGTGTTGGGGGGAAATTAATGCCACCTTCAGACGCGCTGCATTGAATTTCACGGTGTGCGCTCTTACTTTAATAATTGTATTTCTAGAGGGCTTCCCTGACTTTAAGTGGCGCTTGGAGCGCTTGGCAATCCTAAAAATATAAAAACAATACAAAATGTAAACACCATATCCATTTAAACCAGTTTAAAAGGGGAAGGTAAAGAGGGAAGACAGACTATGGGTGTTTTTAGACAAGCGCGTCCCCACCTATTAACTTTTTAAAAAATTATTTAAAACATTTCTATCCCATCCCTCTCGCTTGAGCGACTCGGGGCCGCATTGGTGCCCTATGCAACCTAAATGGTTTGGGGGGAGTGGGGGGGACTTGTCTAAACACACCCTTTGTTAAGGGGAGCCTGTAGTGGATTGTAAAAGCACCTAGAGAATAAATGAATTTCCACGTGTTTTTTTAAAAGGTAATGAGGGGGCGGGGCAGGACATTTGTATCAAAGAAGGGCTGCCCCTATTTATTTTATTTATTGATTTGATTTTTACCCTGCCCTTCCCCCAAAGGCTCAGCCTATTTCTTCAAGCTGCCCCCCCCCCCGGCATGCTACCATTTCGTATGGACACCCGGCATCGTCTTAGCTCCGAGGCCTGCGGACCTTCCAAGTTCTAGAATTACAAGTTTTGGAAGGGACCGTGAGGGCGATCTTAGCTCAACCCTGCCTCCTCCCCTCTTGGCTTGGTCTTCACCTTGGTCCTGTTTTTGTCCCCCCCCCCCCCCTTTCCCCAGCTGACTCACGGCGTGATGAACAAGGAGCTGAAGTATTGCAAAAACCCAGAAGATCTGGAGTGCAACGAGAACGTCAAACACAAAACCAAGGAATACATCAAGAAGTACATGCAGAAATTTGGGGCCGTTTACAAACCCAAAGAGGACATGGACTTGGAATAACTGCGGTGGGAAAGAGCCCATCCTCTTTTGGAAGCGGCAAGTGGGGAACCTCACCCCGCAGCCCCCCCCAGGGGAATCTGGCAGGACTCTGCCCGCATCACCCCAGGAATTGTGTGACAGAAGCAAAAGCTCTTTCTGTATGAAATCCGTTGTGTTGGCGGGTGAGAGAGGTGACACAGGAGGAGGGCCAGAGCAGAGAAGGGACATGCCTTGTCCGGCTGTGACTCAACAGCCCCTCTGGCTCAACCCGGGTCTCGAATCTGGCGGTGCTGTCAAGCGCAATGACCTTTGCGCGTATCTTGTGTCCCTCAAGATCTGTATTATATTTTAACGTCTATGTGAATATATTGATGATTTTTTGGTTTTTTTTGCTTTTAACCCTAGCCGTGCCGATATCACGGGAACACTTTGTAAGGATAGTTCTGGGGTTTGTTTTTTTGTTCTCCCGCAAGGTTTAATCTGTTATCATGTAAATATTTGGGAACAGGCCGCCTTTGGGTTTCTGGCTGGCCTCGTGCTATGTTGATAAGATTGATTTTACTGCTTAAATCATTTTACTTTATTCAATTTTTACTGAACTTTTTATGTAAAAAAAAATTTAAAAAATAAAAAAATTAAATAAAATGACAATGAAAGAAGGAAATTGCTCCTGTGGTCCCTTCCAAGCCTGAAATTATATGATTCGCCTATCAGCAGCAGGAGTAAAATAGGAACCAATGTTTTCCTGTGTTTCTCCCTCTGTCTCCGGCTAATCCTCTGCATGGGTAGCTCTGCGGATGGCCGCCGGGAGGCAGAAGAAGAAAACTCACCCAATGCGCATGCGTGTAGAGCTATTCCCCGACTCTCCCCAGTCTGTCTTCTGCCTTCGGGCCGTCGGGAACACAAATTTCTTCTCTCCGGACCTTAAACAAAAAAGAACAGAAAGAATTAGGAAAAGAGAGCTCGCAAGCCTAGGAAAATGTCGGGGCAACATCGAGCAAGCGGGCGGGGCCTACGGGGCGGCGAGTCTCGGAGGAACGCGGGAAGCCCGGCTGGTTCCCTCGCAAAGCGCCTGGGAACGGGGGAGCAGGGGAACATTCCTCCATTAACTCCACCGGCAAGACAGTCCAACTCAAGTCTCCCCCGCCTAGGAACAGCACTGCCCAGCGGGAGCAGTTCCAGCCGCAGTGCGTCTTCCCCCACAGCAGCGCGAGTCACGCGGGCGGAGATGGAGGGCTCACAAGAAAGCGGAGCGCAGCAAGCGGAAACGACCCAGGAGAGCACGCAAGTAGACATGCCCTTCCTGGCTACCACAATGGGTAAAAATTTGCAGTCTCTCGATAAATTGTGTGAGCTGCAAATTAAAGGAACTTGCAAAAGCCCCTCACCCACCCTTAAAACACCCAAAGCGAGGGCGGGAAAAACCTCTCACAAGGCGGGAAACAAGAGGTCAAAGGGCCCACGGGGGGGGGGGGCATCGCTAGAATGCTGGACTCCTCTTTCTCTTCGGAGGCGAGTGGCTCTGAGACCCTGCCCAAGAAACACAGAGAGGAGGCGGAAGCCCTGGTGAACTCCACCCCAGAGCAAGAGTCGGGGCAAGAGTGGGGTGATTCGGAGGAAACGATCCCCCAAGAGACCATACGCGATCCAAGGGATAAGGATAGACCATTTCCTCTAGCGTATAGAGAGGAGTTCCTGTCACAGGTGGCTAAGACCCTCCAATTAGTAGAAAAACCAGGGAAGGAGGATTCCTCTGACGCACCAGAGGAAGAGGAGAGAGATTACATCCCCTCCCTCCATGGGAAGGAGGCAGGAGTCCCCCTAGACAAAGTTTTTGAAAAATTGGTCATACAGGAGTGGAAGCACCATGACGAAGACCCAAAGGATGAACAAGACACAGGCCTCCTTGTACTCCTTTTCCAGAAGGAAGGAACCAGTGTTTTAAAAACCCCAAAGTGGACGCCGCGGCAGTATCCCTAGCCAGATAAACCGTCTTCCCCACTGAAGGGGACTGTTATCCCAGGGACCCCACAGACAGGGCCATAGACGCGACCCTACGCAGGGGATTGGATTTATCAGCCTCCTCGCTAAAGATTAATATCCTATCCTCATATGTAGCGAGGGCGCTACTAGCATTGATGCAGGAGGCACAGGACCCAGAGATCTCAGAAAGGAGGGCTCAGGTCATTTCGTCCTGCATCTCCCTGGCAACAACTTTCTTGGCAGATGCCACCATGGACGCCATGGGCTGGGCGTCACGAGCTCTAGATAGCTCAGTTTCTGCACGAAGGAGATTATGGCTCACCTTGTGGCAGGAGGACATCACCGCCAAGAACCTAGTAGTGGCAGCCCCTTATAAGGGCCTAAAATGGTTCGGCGTATGCCTGGACAAAGTGTTGGCAGATGCTAATGATAAAGCCAAACACAAGAACCTACAACAAGTAGGGGCTAGAAAGAGATTTATTCGCAGCCCCATTTACAAGCCCAGGGGGGTCACGGCGCATTTAAAAGGTTCCAGGGGCAGTCTAGGGAGTCAACAGGAAACTTCTCCTATCGTAATAGGACCAACAGACGGGCCCAGATTCGACCGACAGAAACAAAAAAATCTCCACCCCAACCCAGCATAAGCAGGACGCATGACTGCTCGGGAGAGTCGGAGGTAGGGGGCAGGCTTCAGCTTTTCTCAGGCTTCTGGGAAAAGTCAGTATCAGACGCTTGGGTGCTGGATTCGGAAACCCAGGACTATCGTATAGAACTGGCGTACCAGCCCCAGCGAAGATTCCTTGCCTCCCCCACGTCAAGCTCTCCGGAAAAACGCGGTGCCATGTTAGGGGAAATTCAGAGGCTCTTACACATCAAGGCCATAGAACCCGTTCCCCCCCAGAACAAGCAGGTCAGGGATTATACTCAATAATTTTCCTGGTACCCAAAAAATCGGTATCCTGGAGGGCGGTTCTAGACCTGAAGCTCCTAAACAAAGCAGCGAGAGCACTTCGTGAATGTTAGACCCCTTGTCTCTCCCTCTGTTCCCCTTCCTATGTCTCTTCCCCCAGCTCCTGTCTCTCAGATTGTAAGCCCTAGGGGCAGGGACCGTGTCTATTTTATTACTTTGTAAAGTGCCAGGTATACTGCTGGCGCTATATAAATGTTTGTTAATAATAATAACAGAAGTTCAAAATGAAGACAGTGGCCTCCATCTCTCAGAGCCTAAGGGAGGGGGACTGAATGATTTCCCTCGACCTCCCGAGAAGCATACCTCCATATCCCCATCTGGCAACCACACAGGATGTGGCTCCGGTTTTGCTACCAAAACAGACACTATCAATTTAGATCCCTTCCGTTCACACTGTCGTCCGCTCCGAGAACATTTACCAAAGTCCTGATACCCCTGGTAGCAAATCTCAGACAGGAAGGGCTTCACCTATATCCCTACCTGGACGATCTATTGATCAGAGCTCAGTCCCAAAAGATCTTACATGATCTGGACAGGACTACGATCTATCTCATCTCTCACGGGTTTCTAGTCAACAAGGAGAAGAGTCATCTCTTCCCCACACGCAGACTGGAACATCTGGGCGTCATTCTCGATACCACCTTAGGTGTTGCCTTCATACCACTGCTCAGACAACACAAGATACAAACAATACGGCTTTTGCACCACCAGAGGAGAATGAGACTAAAAAACCTGGCGCCACTGCTAGGGCTCCTGATATCGTGCACCAGACAAGTGCAGTGGGGCCGCTTTCACCTCAGGCCCTATGCAGACAGAGCTCACACTAGGGCTCAACCCATGGGCAAACAGTCCCTGAAGCTTCGCACGTTCAATGTCCTGGTGGTTAAGGACCTGCACGTCTTAAGACTGACAGCGTGACTCTTGAGCCCTCAGCCTTAAGGAAAAAAAGGCTATTCAGATGCGGTTTTGACGACTCTGCAACAATCCAGGTGTCCAGCCACCAGAAGGGCTTATGGGAGCGACTTGGGAAACGTTCACTCTGTGGGCAACTCAGAGGAGTTGTGACCCCTGCAAAACCGAGATTGCAGTCTTTTTACAGGAGGGTCTAGATAGGGGCCTCAAACCTAACACCTTGGCGGGACAAGCAGCAGCAGTCGACTCAGTGCTGAGATCAGTTGCAAATAAGTCTCATCACATAGACATGTGAGACAGTTCCTGAGGGAAGCTAGGTCAATCTCCCCTCCAGTTGTACGTAGATGCCCCTCATGGAGTCTAAACCTTGTTCTAGAGGCTCTGACCAGACCACCTTTCGAACCGTTAAAGCATGTATCTTTATATATGCTATCTATTAAAGTGGTATTCCTAGTGGCAGTCACCTCAGCCAGAAGGGTCTGGGAGCTCTCTATGGAGGAGAATTTTTGTACTTTCCAGGATCAGTCGGTTATTCTTAGGGTGAATTGGGCCTTTATCCCTAAGGTTAACTTGTTATTCCATAGGGCCCAGGAAATTGTTTTACCTTCTTTTTGCCCAAAACCATCACATCCAAAAGAAAGGATATGGCACAAGCTAGATGTCCGTAGGGCACTAAAAATATACCTGGCTAGAACTAGGGGTCTTAGATCCACTACAGCCCTGTTTGTCGATATCAGTGCGGATCGAAGGCGTCAAAAACACTTTTGTCTAAATGGGTAAAACAATGTATTGTAGAGGCATATAAGGCAAAGAACAGAGTTCCACCTATCCAAATATGGGCAGACTCGGTAAGGAGTGCGGCTACCTCTTATGCTTTTCAAGCAAGGGCCTCTTATGAGGAGATTTACAGGGCGGCTACTCGGTCGTTCCTGCATACTTGAGTTAAACATTACAAACTGCACGTCTTCAAACCCGCAGAGGCGGCGTTTGGCAGGAGGGTGTTACGGGCAGTGCTGGATTCACCTGGCGCTGTTTGTCCTCACCCTTAAGGATTGTGAGGGCTCGGGTATATCCCGTGCGGAGGATTAGCCGGAGACAGAGGGAGAAAGGAGAATTGGTCACCTACCTCGGTGAATTCTTTTCTCCTCTGTCTACGGATAAGCCTCCGACCCCCCTCCTGCCAAACAGCGTCAGGGATAAGTGC
The DNA here is from genome assembly GCA_003113815.1 of Sphenodon punctatus. Classification (NCBI taxonomy): domain Eukaryota; kingdom Metazoa; phylum Chordata; class Lepidosauria; order Sphenodontia; family Sphenodontidae; genus Sphenodon; species Sphenodon punctatus. Next base: position 639,555 of record QEPC01000895.1, read on the forward strand.
AGATCTGATAAAAAATTTAAAAAGCATTAAAATTGCAGAATAATTACAGGAGAATCTTACTACAATGTAGTGGTTTAATGGGGGAGAGTAACAAATCATACAGTTTTTTGTCCTATTGGTTGACACAAATACCGGGCATGGTTTAACCTGTTTACAAGTTCTGTTTAGAGAGTATGTCCTCGGCTAGGATATGGACTGAGGAGAGTCGGGGGATAGCTCTACACGCATGCACGTTGGATGCGTTTTCTTCTGCCTCCCGGCGGCCATCCACAGAGCTACCCGTGCGGAGGATTATCTGTAGACAGAGGAGAAAAGAATTTACCGAGGTCCTTTCTAAAGAGACTGGGAATCTCTGTGGGAGCAAGTCAACGGCCCACGTACGTCACCCTCAGGTGCTCAGACAAGAACGAGTGCACTCGGGTGTGCGTGCATGTCATGCGCACCCAGCACAGTCGCCCAGGGTTGTGCGTTCTCCCTTAGTGCAGCAGCACCTGCGGGCAGCATACAGTTGGACTGCCCGCTCTGTATATAAATAATGTGAACTGGATCCAATCAATGTCTGAGTAGAAAGAAAGGGGGTGAGAAATGTGTGTTCAGAGAGAAGTGCGTCAATTGGGGGTTATAGTGGATCATAAATTGAATATCGGACACAGCAGCAAAAAAGGTCAATGCCATTTTGGAGTTGTATTAACAGAAGCATCGTCTCCAAAACTTTGGAAATTAAGTTCCAAAGTTCTATGGCGGGGGCCAGGGGGCACATAGCTCAAGTGGAAAGAGCGCGTACGTTGCATGTATAAGGTCCCAGGTTCGATCCCCGGCATCTCCACTTCAGGATCCCTGGTAGCACGCCTGGGGGAGGCCTCTGCTGGGGGCTTGGAGGGGTCTCAGTTAGCACGCTGGGATGGCCTCTGCCGGAGACCCTGGAAGAGCCGGTATTGGACCCGAATTTGAAACCCCTGCTGCCGTGTCAGGTTGTGACAATACTGGGCTAAGATGGGCCATTGGTCTGACTCAGTTAGGCAGCTTAGTTTAATGTTTAGTTTAATAGCACCACTAGACTGCACTGACTACACCTCCCTTGGAGTGCCATGTTTCATTTTGGGCTCTGGATTTCAAAACAGATGTTGAGAAACTGGAAAGGAATCGGGAGAAGAGCCACCACAGAGATGATCACGGTCCAGGGTCAAGTTTACACACCATCGGAAGAAAGGCTGACAGCAATGGGCATCTTTAGCCTAGAGAGAAGTCGTCGATGGGGTGGGCGGGGAGAGAACATCTTGACAGTTTTTGAATATGTAAAAGGATGCTATAGGAAAGATGGCATTTGTTGCCGCTGAAAACAAGACAAGAAGCGACGGGCTTGAATTAGAGGAAAGTGGGTTTAGCTTCAATATCGGAGCAGTTCAGCAGTGGAAGGAGCTGCTTTGGGAGGCTGTGGAGTCTCCTTCCCTGGAGGTGAGCAAGAACGGACTGGGCAGGTAGTTGTTTGGAATGCTTTAGATCTAGGGTGTACTGCTTCAGGGCACAAGGGCTTGGATGAGATGACTCCTTAGGCCCCTTCAAAGTCTCCAATTCTGTCATTTTCAGTTTCTCTTGTCAACTGTTTCTGACTTTCAACAGCAAAGAGAGGACAAAATTGTTTGTGCTGTTGATACCTTGGCACCCACTGGGACATCAATAGGATCAGCTCTGAACAGTGAGAGTGTCTTTGCCCTACAGAGGATATTAGTGCTAGGTTAGCAGTGGCTTTGCACTTTCTTCCCTACAAAGATGGACAAGCATCCTCACCATTTTTGAGAGCAGAAGTAGAATTTAAAAGTCAGTTCACTGGATGAGGCTGAAACGATTTTTCATGGCGAACACCATTTTTGTTGAAAACGTCGGATTGGCTGCTTTCCCGACGATGCGGGAAGCTTACCCATTTTATTCAAGAGTTTGTTCAACATTTTTGTCAACCCAGAAATGCTGTAAACATGCTGTGAAAAGTGTCAGACGTTTGCTGATGGAAATACCGCAAACAGCAAATGGGCAAAAAGAATACCGAGCACGAAATATAGCACAAACGTTCAGCAAGGATCCCAAAAGGACGAGAATTTGCTTTGATTTGGGAACGGCCAATTTTTTATTTTGGCCTGAGTCCCATACCGATACAATACCCTATCTGCTTGGCCATTTTGCTAATCCCTGACCTCCAGAGGCATGCCAAAAGCCCACTGGCCAAGACTAATAGTGTGCACCATCTGGAGGATGTAACCTCAGGGAATGGATCTTCCCATTGTAACCTGTTGGGTATTTCTCCCAAATAATTGAGATTGGCCACTGTCAGAGACAGGATGCTGGGCTAGATGGACCATTGGTCTGATCCAGTCTGGCACTATGTTCCTATGCCTCACACGGACTGTAGAACTGAGCCCATTATAATCGACTCTGCTACTGAAGATTTGTCTCTTCCGCGCCCCCCGGTTGTATCGGACACGCCAACCCATGGCGTCCAACACCATCACAACACAGCAGCCTCCTGTGTATGCCGAAGGGGACGGGGGGGTAAAGAGTGTGTAGAAACAAAAACCAATGAAAAGTTACATTCATCTTGGAACTTCATAGAAAGTCATTCCTGCACACTTAGCGGCGGGGTTCTGCTGTTATGGGCTGTTATATTGACAGAAAGGTACGGAGAGGAAATTCGGACAAGAATAAGATCTGGGAAGAGGACTGGAGGGATTGGTTTCGGGAAGACTGAGAATGAAATCTTTATCACTTGTATAAATGGGGACTAAAATAATCGGTACAGTGCCCTCTCCTCCAGGCAGTTGCACTTAGGGTGCTTTGGCAAACTAATTAAAAAAAATATTTTAAATGTTTTTAAAATGTATTTTTAAAATAAGAACTAAACAAATTGTAACTCAATGTTAAAAAATAAAATTAAAAAATAACCTAAAATCCATTTAAAATAATTTCTAAAGATAAGGGTAAAAGGCGGATGAAAAAAATATGCTGAGGGGAACCAGTAGCAGCGGGTGTTTTTAAAAAAGCACCTGAAGACTTATTTTGTTGTTGTTGTTGTTATTTATTCATGTCCTTTTTAAAGGTGAGGAGAAACAGATGAACATCTGGAGGGAGCGAGTTCCACACTGAGGGGCCCATCACAGCAAAGGCCCGATTACCTGCCGACTTAAGGTACAATGGTGGGATCCCCAAATAGTGGGTGGGATCCAGGTGCAGCTCTGGGACCCTACAGCTGTGTGGAGAGTGGAGCTTCCAAGGAGCCCTTGCGGGGAAGGAATTTGAGGGAAGACTCAAGCTCCATAGGCAAAACTATGAGCACATAAGCGATATAGGACAATCTTCTGCCGTTCAAGTTGATGACATTCAAGCTTTTGTTCCTACTGGCGCAGCAGCTGTCTCCTGGGATCATAATGAAGATGTCGTTGTAGTCAGCACATTCTGGTCGTCCCCCAGCCTCTCCCGCACCAAAATGGCCGCAGCACCAGTTGGGACAGAGCCCCTGGCTTGCCGTAGATTAGGGGTGAATGCAGAATTGACCCTCGGAGGGAAACGTTTCCCGGCGCCTAGCTTTAGGGGACGGCCGCAGCGGCAGATAAAATGCAGTGCTGTTCCCTGAAGGGAACACAAGTTGGTGCACACACATTGCAGTGCTTAGTTGGAGTTCAGGCTCTTTTGGAGCAGATGTTTTTTCAAATGCCAAGTGAGTGGGATTGGATGAGCAGCACTGGTGGGCACTCCTGAGTCGTGTTGCAGAGGGTCTTAATGGCCTCCTGAGTGTGACCGGGTAGGTGTTCTTGTGGAAGGGATGAATTCCAATTAGCTGAGGTGTTTGTTCTTCCTGAGCTGCCTGGTCTTTCTCCAGCGGAGTGAATTTAAAGCAGCCTGTAAAGGTCTCGCCACTGAAGGAAAGTCTGGGTATCTGTTGTATGAATCACTACAGTTAGGGATCCCACTCTCGATACTGGAGACCTCCCACCCCACCCCCCAAAAAAAATTAAAATGCTGAGGTAAACGCTGGCTATCCGTGCCCTGCTAGTAGCTGCAGGATTAGCAAGGCGGCAGCAGAGGTGAGGGGTAACACTGGTCCCAGCACTGGAACACTGGCCTCGGCCTTCTCTACCAGAGCTAGGGGACATGTTGCGTGGTGAAGACCAGCTCTCATTGCAAAATGCCTGTAGTCCTACTGAGTGTGAGCTCAATTGACCTCTCCCCTCAACAGTGTGCCTCTTGCTACCCTCAGCTGAAACCCATCCCCCTTCAATCCCCTCTGTGCCATGTTCCCTTCGCACACGCTTAACCGAAACTTGATGCCGTAGACCTCAGCCCTGCTGGGCTTTAGCTCAGGGACCGGGAATCTTTTCCCTCCCAAGGGCCACTTTGAAAATCAGTGCAAGCTCTGAGGGGCACCCTAGATGTTGGGAGCAGGGATGCCCTCGAGAAAAGGAGGGCCCAGGTCGTGGATCTGTGTCCTGTCCTTGTGTGCATGGACGTAATCTCTGCTCCCTTTCTCTGAGCTCAGTTTTTCAGTGGCTGGAGGTCCCCCCTCTGGCTCTACTGCTTCCTCTCACTGAGCTTTTGACCTTCGCCTGTGGACTGACCGCCTGGTGCATCATGACGGCCCCTCCCTTGAACTAGTCTTTTTCAAACAAATACGTCCTGTTCTCTCTCCATTCTGTGTCTCCCGCTCGCCCCTTCCTGCTTCCCCAACCTCTCACTCTTTCCGTGACCTTCAGTCCATCGACCCTCTGGTCTTTGCTTTTTCCCTCTCCCCCCTTCTCCCATCTGTCTCCTCTACCCACCTGCCTGGACTCTGCTGTCTCTGCCTTCAACTTATGCCTTTCCTCCACCCTTGACTCGCTTGTTCCCCTCTCACTCCATCCGATCTGTTGCATAAGCCTCGTCCTTGACTCACCCCTGCCATCCACCATCTCCGATCCTGCTCTCGAGCCACTGAAGTCTCATGAGTTTGCCAACTTCCTCCACTTTGTTTGCTCTTTCTGCATTTTAGTGATGCCCTTTCCCTGGCCAAAGCGCTATTACTCCACATTAATCTAATCTTACTCCTGCAAGCCCCGCCGTCTCTTCTTGACATTTGCTTCCCTTCTGAAGCCTCCCTGTCGTCCTTCCCCCCCCCCCCCCCCTCCGCCTTGCTATTGCTTCTTAACCCTCTTCCGCCCCCATTTCCTTCCCTGCTATTCCCCCTCCTGCCTCTCCTTCTCCCCAGCTTCCCTTGATGACATCACCTCCCTCCTCTCTTCATCTAACCCCTCCACCTGCCCCCTTGACCCCATCCCCTCTCGCCTCCTCACAGCAATTGCCCCCACCCCTACGTCTTCTCTGCTGCACATCATCGATCTCTCCCTCTCTACTGGATCATTTCCATTGGCCTTCAAACACGCTACTGTCTCTCCTATCCTTAAGAAGGCCACTCATGTCTTGACCCCTCCGACTATTGCCCCATTTCACTCCTACCCTTCGCCTTCAAGCTCCTGGAGCAGGCTGTCTACACTCGCTGAATTTATTTCCTCTCTTCTAATTCCTTCCTCGACCCCCTTCAATTGGGCTTCCGCCTTCTGCACTCAACTGAGGCGGCCCTTGCCAAAATCTACTCTATTCTTGTCCTCAATCTTTCCGCTGCTTTTGACACTGTTGACTTGCTCCCTTGGTCTCCGGGACACAGTTCTTAACTGGTTCTCTTCGTATCTCTCGAATCGCTCCTTCAATTTCTCTCTTGCTGGTACCTCCTCTCTGTGGGAGTTCCCCAAGGCTCTCTCCTGGACCCTCTTCTCTTCTCCCTTTACCCCCTTTCTCTGGGTAAGCTCATTGAATCTCTCAGCTTCCTGTATCACCTGTACGCTGATGACACGCAATTCTCATCTCTCCACTCCTGTGCTCTCCTCCTCCATCCAGTTTCGTATCGACGCTGACTCTCTCTCTGACATCTCTGCTTGGATGTCTCGCTGCCAACTCAAGCTTAATATGGCCAAGACTGAACTCCTCATCTTCCCCCCAAAAAAACACTCCCTTCCTACTTTGTTCTTAATTTCCATTGAGGGTGTCTCCATCCAGCCTGTCCCTCAGGCCCTGGGATTTATCTTTGACTCCTCCCTCTCTTTTACGCCTCCGATCCAAGCTGTTGCCAAATCCTGTCGCTTTGCTCTGTTCAATATTGCTAAAATCCGTCCCTGCCTTACTGTTGCCGCTGAAAAAACCCCTAGTCCACGCTCTAGTCTTCTCTCACCTGGACTATTGGAACTCCTGCCCTGCTCTGATTTCACCCCCCTCATCTCCGTTCAGTGTTCTGCTGCCAAAGTCATCCACCTTGCCTGTCACTTTGACCACGTTCAGCCCCTCCTCTCTGCCCTGCACTGGCTCCCTCTACGTAAACGCCTTCAACACAAGCTCCTGGTCTTCACCTTCAAGACTCTTCATGGCCTTGCGCCTCCCCGTCTCTCCACTGTTGTATCCCTCCATGCTCCTGCCTGGGAGCTTTGCTCCTCTTCTTCCCCTACCCTCGCCTGCTCGCAGCCCTCCTGCTCCTCTAAACAACTTCGCCCCTTCTCTCTTGCAGCCTTCCATGCCTGGAACTCCCTCCCTGAATACGTTCGCTCTGCTCCCTTCCTCCCAACTTTCAAATCCCTCCTGAAAACCCACCTCTTCCATCAGGCTTTCCCTGGCTCCTCATGAATGAAACTGCGTCCTCTTCCCCCTAACTCACTAAGTTCTCTGTCACTAAGTGAAGCACGTGCACCTGCAAATTCTCAGCCTCATGAATTTATCCTTGTCTCTTCCAATGTTCACCTCTTCCCTCATCTCCCCCTCCCTTGTCTCTCTGACTGTAAGCCCCTCAGGGCAGGGATCTGTCTAGAACTATTGATTTTACGGTGCCAGGTACTCTGCTGATGCTATATCAATAATAATAATAGTAGTAGTAATAATAGGAACCGGATCCAGGGGCCAGATCCAGGAACTGGAAAAGAGCTACATAAAAACTTGCTGCAGGTTGCATTGGGCCCCTGGGCCTGAGCTTCCCCACCCTTGTTCTAGCTCCTTCACAAGTCTTCAGGAATTTGCCCCTCTCTCCTCCACAGAGAGTGAGTTTGGGCTGTAACTCTGAACTGAGCCTGCTTGTCATAGAATGTGCTGGCATTCCTGGAATCTGGAATGGGATTCCTAAGCTGTGCATGGCAGGCAGATGGGTGCTGTGGTCCTCGTGGGGGGGGAGAGATAGCGAAAGAGGGCCCCTTGGACTGACTGCATGAATAGAGAGGCCGCACTGCCAGCTGATGCATCTAGGAATGGACAGACGGTGCTGTGCAGAATGGGGGTACTGTTTGGTTGCGGGGGAGGAATTAGCTGCCCTTCCCCTGGGTCACCTTGTGTATTGGTGCCCTAGATGCTGGAGGGGGACCAGATCAGCCTGCTCACACTGGTTCTCTCTTCACAGAACGCTTGCCGCTGTTTCAGCTGTCTGTCGTGAGGGAAGCATTACATTTGGTCACACAAACCCAGGAGCAACCCAAGCAGCAAATGCGGGTTTGATCCTTGGAACGTATCTGGGGAACCACTCAGCAGAGCCGCAGGGTAGCTAAAACAGGCCACAGACTTGACGTCTGTTAACCAGTGAGGCTTTGTGCTTGTCAGTTTCACCAGCGGGGAGCTTTGCCTTGTCAGTTTCACCAGCAGGGAGCATTGCCTTGCAGTGGGGAGCTTTGGTCAGTTTCACCAGCAGGGAGCTTTGCCTTCACCAGACAGGGTAATGGCTCCTGGATGGGGAGAGACCAGAAGGGGACGAGAGAGGGGAACACATGGGGCACAGGCTGACATGCTGTTGATGTACAGATGCTTGTGTCCTGTGCCTGTGTGATAACACCAGCTGTGCCACCGCTGCTCCAATCTCTATTAGTGGCCATTGGAGCAGAAACAGGTTATGGGTTTATTATTTTGGGGTAGTTCTTTAAATACCTGAACAATAGCTGCATCCAACACAGGTACCTGCATATCTGATTTCTTGCATGGGCATAATTATTGTAGGGGACATAGGGGGACACGTCCCCCACAAAGCTAGGAGTGCAGGGGATGGCAATAGCTCCATCCCTCACTAAATTTGCACTTGGGTAAGGAGGCAGGGGTGGAGTTAAACTCTGCTGCACAGGTGAGTTTGGGAGTGCTGCCCTCTCCCCCTTGGAAAAGAGCCTTCAGCTGATGGGCTCCACCACCAGGAGGAGGGTAACCCCTAGCCAGGATCTGACGAGTAAAGAGGGCTTGTTCCCCAGCTATTCCATCAGTCCTCCCAACCTGCTTTTCCCCCCACAAAGTTCGAGGCTATGTTGAACCATTTTTAGCTTTTCGGTCCAGTTAATTTTGGTTATGCTGGTATTTTGGTTTTTGTTGATTTTTGGCAATTGTGCACGTGCAACCAGGCAACTGTTGAAATGATGTAAATCAGGGGTGGAGAATCTTTTTCTTCCCAGGGGCCACTTTGTAGCCAAGGGGAAAGACGTATTGAACACAGGTCCCTGGTCTTGACCACATCCCCTGGCAACAAATTCCACACATTTCTGAGATTCAAACCATAAAATTCTGAGATTCAATTCTGCGAATTTATTGTACATTGAGTGAAAAAGAAAAATACTTTTTGTTTGTTTGTTTTAAACCTGCTACCAGTTAATTTCACAGAGTGTTCCCTAGCTTTAATATTATTAGAGAGGATAAATAACCGTTCCCTATTAACGTGTTCCACACCACTCACGATTTTATAAGATTCTATCAATGTCCCCTCTAGCTCATCTCTTCTCCAAGCTAAAGAGCCCCAACCTATCCAGCCTCTCTTTGTACGGAGCCGTTCCAGACCCTTGATCGATTTGCCCTTCTCTGCACCTTTTCTAGTTCTAGTATATCTTTTTTGAGATGGGGCGACCAGAACTGCTCACAATATTCAAGGTGCGGTCGCACTATAGATTTACATAGTGGCGTTACAATATTTTGAGTTTTATTCTGTATCCCTTTCTGAATAAATTCCTAACATCCCGTTTGCTTTTTCGGCCACCGCCACACATTGAGTTGAGGATTTCAATGTCCACGGTGACTTCACAATCCTTTCCCTGAGGTGGTAATTTCTAATTTAGAATCCAGCATTGTATACGTATAGCTTGGATTATTCTTTTCTCTGTGCATCACCTTTGCACTTGTACAGATGAAATGTCATTTGCCATTTAGATGCCCAGTCACCCAGTCTCGCAAGATCCTCCTGCAATTCTTCACAGTCTGCTCAGCTTTTAACTACCTTGAATAAATTGTCATCTGCAGATTTGATCACCTTATTTTTTACTCCCTTTTACAGATCATGAATACATTAATAATGATCATTAATACATTCCTTCAACCTCTCCCACCAACCCCCATCTTCTTCCCCAGCTCCACGCCCCTTCCATGATGTGCAGGCTATTAACCCCTTAGATTTTGCTTCCTCTCTCTCCTCCCTCCTGTCTTCTCCTCCTCTTCCCCTGACACTGCCATCTCTTCTCTTAATGCCTCTCTGGCCACAACCCTCGACTCTCTTGCCCCCCTCTCCTCCTGCCCCGTTCGACCCCGAAACCCCTGTCCTTGGCTCACCCCTACTATCCGCTACCTCCACTCCTGGACCCGGGCTGCCGAACGCCTCTGGCGCAAATCCTGCTTCTACCCTGACTTTCTCCGCTATAAATTCTCCCTCTCCTCCCTTTCTTTCGCTCTCTCCCTGGTGAGACAGCATTACTATGCCTCCCAGGTTGAATCCTACTCTCATGACCCTCGCCGCCTCTTCTCCACCTTTGACTCCCTTTTCAAGCCCCCCTCCACCCTCTTCCCTTTCTGCTCAGGATCTCGCATCATTCTTCACCTCAAAGATTGACAAGATTCGCCAGGACATTGCTTCCCACCCATCTCCTCTCCCCGTTCCCTCACCGCCCCCTCCCCTCTCTCTCCTCTCCTCCTTTCCTCCTGCCTCCCTTGAGGAAATCTCTGCTCTTTTCCTCCAACCCTTCCACCTACCCTCTCGACCCAATCCCCTCCTGCCTCCTCACCTCCATTGCTCCCACTGTCGCCCGCCCCCCCTTTACATGTTATTATTCTTTCCCTCTCCACTGGCTCCTTCCCCTCCACCTTCAAGCATGCCACTGTCCCATCCTCAAAAAGTCCACCCTCTGACCCCTCTAGCTACCGCCCGGTCTCCCTCCTACTCTTCGCCTCTAAGCTTCTGTAACGTGCTGTCTAGAACTCCTCTTTGCCAACTCCTCCCTGGAGCCCCTCAAATCTGGCTTCCGCCCCCTTCACTCCACTGAAACTGCCCTTGCCAAGATCACCAATGATCTACTTGTTGCTAAATCTAAGCACCTCTACTCCATTCTTGTCCTACTTGACATCTCTGCTGCCTTTGACACTGTCGACCACTCACTCCTACTGGACTCCCTTCGCTCCCTAGGCTTCTGCGGCTCTGTCCTTGACTGGTTCTCCTCCTACCTCTCTGGCCGCTCCTTTAATGTGTCTCTTCCCAATTCCAACGCCTCCTCCCTCCCCCTCTCGATTGGAGTTCCCAAGGCTCTGTCCTGGGCCCTCTCCTCTTCTCTATCTACACCCTGTCCCTGGGCAAACTCATTGCCTCCCACGGCTTCCAATATCACCTCTATGCTGATGACACTCAACTCTATCTCTCCACCCCCTCTCTCCCCTCTTCTGTCCAAGCTCGTCTCATCAACGGTCTCTCTGATATCTCCGAATGGATGTCGCGACATCAGCTCAAGCTTAACATGGCTAAGACTGAACGCCTTATCTTTCCTCCCTTCCCTTCCTCCCCCTCTTCTCTATCCGTCCTTATTGATGGTGTCACCATCCGTCCCATTCCCCAAGCCCGTAGCTTGGGCTTCGTCTTCGATTATCTCCTTTAAACCTTACATCGACTCTGTTGCCAAGTCCTGTCGCTTCACCCTCCACAACATTGCTCAGATTCACCCCTTTCTCTCTGTCTCCTTAGCCAAAACCCTTGTTCACGCCATGGTCACCTCTCGCCTTGACTACTGCAGCCTCCTCCTTGCTGGCCTCCCCTGCTCTCACCTGTCCCCCCTTCTCTTCATCCAAAGCTCCGCTGCTAGGGTCATCCACTCGGACTGTCGCTTCGACCACGTGCAGCCTCTCCTCTCCTCGCTTCACTGACTCCCCCTTCCCGAATGCATCCTTCACAAACTCCTGGTGTTCACTTACAAATCCCTTCACAACCTGGCTCCCCCTTACCTCTCCACCCTAGTCTCCTTACACACTCCTGCATGCACTCTCCGCTCCTCCTCTGCCCCCTCCCTCGCTCTCCCCTGCTCCCCTAACCGCTTTCGACCCTTCTTCCTTGCTGCCCACCATGCTTGGAACTCCCTCCCTGCCCACATCCGCCTTGCCCCCTCCCTCCGCACCGCCAAATCCCTCCTCAAAACCCACCTCTTCCGCGCCGCCTTTCCCGATGCCTGTTAGAACTTTCCTTTCAATATTTACTGTCTGCCCTCCCCGCAGACTCCTGCCTAACCGCAACCAAGCCAAGCACGTGCACCTGAGACTTCGCATCCGCTTGAATGTTGTTTATCCCTTATTCTCTCCCTGTGTCCCCTCTCCTTGTCTCCCCCTCCGTGTCTATTAGATTGTAAGCCATAGGCAGGGACTGCGTCCATCTCATTGTTCTGTAAAGTGCCAGGTACACAGCTGGCGCTATACAAATGCTTATAATAATAATAATTAATAATTAAACACCACCAGTCCCAGTACAGTTCCCTGTGGCACTCCACTATTTGCTTCTCTCCATTGCAAAAACTGACCTCTTTGCTTCTTAGCCTTTAACCCACAATAGGACACTGCCTCCTATCCCATGACGATTTAATTTCCACAAGTCTCTCTCATGAGGGACCTTATCAGATGCCTTCTGGAAATCCAGATACACTGTCTCAATAAATTCCAGTAGATTAGTGAGACACGACTTCCCTTTGCTAAATCCATGTTGACTCTTCCCCCATTATGCCATGTTTATCAATATGCCCAGTAATTCTGTTCTTAACAACTGTTTCCACCAGTTTTCCCAGCAAGGTTGTCCAGCTCATCCATCTATAGTTTCCAGGATCGCCTCTGGAGCCCTTTTAAAATATCAGTGTTGCATTCGCTGCACTCTCCCTTGGGTACAGTGGCAAATTTTAGCAATAGGTGATAAATTACCAATACTAGGTGTGCGATTTCATACTTGAGTTCCTTCCGAAGTGTAGGATGAATACCATCTGGTTCTGGTGATTTGTTACTATTTATCTGTACTCTTACCTTTGTGTGCACGCCCTCCTCTCTGCTCCCTTCTCCTGAGCTCAGGCTTTCAGTGCTTGGAGGGAGGAAATGGATCTAGCGGCCATATCCAAGAACTGGAAAGGAGTCACATAAAAACTAGTCACAGGGCCTCATTTGACCCTTGGGCCTGAGTTTCTCCACCCCTGATGTAACTGAAAATACCAAAAAAGCCCATGAAACCAGACCCAAACCAATTCCCAACAGAGTACAAACAGATTTCAATCATTGACCATTTTCAGCCTGGGTGGTGACTAGGCTGACCCTTTCTCTCCAATCCTCAGTGCTACGGACAAGGACCTGGGTTTGGGTTCAGAGCGTTTGCCCCATTTCTGGCAACACAGTGAACATGGACCCCTGTCTATAATGTTCTGGAGGTGTTTGCAGAAAGCCACAAGGGTAACCCCAAGGCTGAAGCAGGGTTTGTCAGGCATCCTGTACTTCAGGGGAGCATCCCATATTTCCGAACCCTACAGCTCCATCAAACATAATCAGAGACTCACTTCGGGGCCCTGAACATAATGAACATTGACATAACAGATGTCTCTTGTTCTATACAATACACAGCTTCATGCGTCATAACGGGCAGCCCTTGGTTCACTCTCTCACCGCTCTGGAAGGTCCCTTCATTTTAAATTTTGACCTGGCAGCTCTAGGATATAGTGTGATCCAGTCCTGTGGGAAAGGAATGACTTGGCCAGAGAGGAATGCAAACCCAGAGGGCTAGGACAGACCTTTATCAATAATAATAATAATATTTATTAAGATGCCAGCTTTCGTCATGGTCGATAAATAAAACAATTTATACAAATAAACAATCAAATAAATGAAACATCGCAGTAATACAAAGGAAAATTTGCACCTCTATGAAATCCAACAGACATTAATCAAGACAAAACACAAATGCTGGTTTTGTCACGCTACTTTATCCCATAACCTCATAGCAAGAAGAGTTAAGGATGCAGTTACCTGCATAATTTCCTCCTTCGGTGATACCAATAGCTCAGTTATTTTGCAGGTAGCTGACAAATAGTGTTTTTCTTCCCATAACGGAGCTTGCCAGGATTGCCTTAAGGTCTCATAGAGAGGACACTCAATAAGAAAATGTTCTAAATCCTCGATCTCAAGGTTTGCACAGGGGCAAGTCCGTTTAGCATTTATTTATTATTTTATTTTATTTATTTATTTTATTTTATGAATTTGTACCCCGCCCCTCCTGCAAAGCAGCCCGGGACGGCTTCCAACAGTAAAAAACATAAGTCAGGTGGGGGAGCTATTATTATTATTATTATTATTAACAAACATTTATATAGCGCCAGCAGTGTACCTGGCACTTTACAAAGTAATAAAATAGACACGGTCCCTGCCCCTAGGGCTTACAATCTGAG